>CM024761.1:107562723-108142899 GCA_014218235.1 Colocasia esculenta | reverse complement strand
AACTAATGTGTGTTCTTAAGTAATTGATAATTTAGCTTCCGCGACGAAAAACACCTATTCACCCCCTCTAGGTGAAAAGCTCTACTGTCACCGATCCAACAAGATCCCTATGGAGGTGTGTTCTGTCTTCCCATTTTCTCTCCTTGTGTTTTCTTGCTTTGTTGCCTCTCTTATGTACTATGTAATAATTGTTGCCTAGATCAATATAAGTACTTTTCATTGTAAAAAAAAAAATCCATAACAATGACAAGATAAATATATTTATAGAGAAAATGGTTATAGTATTCTCATTTTGCTAATTATTTTAAACAAATTTAAAACAAATGTCTATCACTATCCACATAGTGGTGAATTTTGTACAATACAAGAAAATTGAGATCAATTAATAGAAGATTCATATTAATAATAAAAAAAGTTATAGCAACAAATCAGAGTTTTCTTCACCTTTTGATTAGAGAAAAGAGAAACACTTATTTTCCACTTGATAGAAAGTATTTTTGTTTGGCCAAAGCACTTCATTAGTTGGATGCTTGGATCTTACAGCACCAACAAGATGCGAGAGCCGGCATCCGACCAATAATAACGTGTTTGATCTGACAATACTTTTTTCCATACAAACAAGTGTTTCTCTTGACAAATGTGAAAAAAAAGAATCTATTGTGTGCACCTTTATTATAGGTGAATATATATAAGTTGTGATATGGAGCCATTCTATCTCTTGATGGCCTATGATGTCTCTTGTCCCATGTGGGCAGTGAAGTGTGGGTAGAAAATGGACTTAATGCTTGCATTTGACTTCTATTGAAACACATGTTAGAGGAATTGTGGATTGGCCTCTCTCAGACACCTTATTTGACCGTCAGATTGAAATCCAGGTGTCCAATGTTAAGTACAGCCAATTGACACTAATAGTCTTGATCATATCCTAATATTTCAATATGTAAATATCATTTGAAGTTTTTCTGATTTAGTAAAATAAGATAACACGAATACACACAAAAATTAAAGACTATCAAAATTTGATCTTGAGACTCACGAACATTAACTTTTGAGCCTACATAAATTCTACAAGACAGAAGTTACACATTACTTAAAAAAAATAGAGTGAGAGACAAGTGCCAAAAATCGAATGGTAAAGGATGGAGTTTAACGTACATATGCAACACATTAATGATAATGGCCATTGTTGAAAAAAAAAAAAAAAGACGCTAACTATAAAGAGAGGGAAAACATGCTTATGATATGATAGGAATATATAAGACACAGATCAAAATGAAAAAACAACAAGTTTACATAGGCAAAAAGAATGACATAATTATAGGCCATACGAGACTATATTAATCTTAGAGAACATTGCATCATCTGGCGGATGTCAGTATTCGGACCCCCACATCATCTGATATCTTCTCGGTGAAGTCCGCCTATGAAGTTGCACGCAGGAAAGATGTTAAGAGAGTTAGTTTTTCCAAATTATGGAACATTACATTTTTCCTAGAGCTGCCATGTTTGCTTGGAGGCTAATCTATAGGGCTGTTCAGGTTGATGGAAGGATAGTAGATTGTGGGATTCCTATAGTCTCTAAATGTAATTGCTACAAAACACCTCATCGTGAGGACTTAGATGATCACCTCTTCTTATTTAGTGACTTGGCTAAGGAAATGTGGAGCTGGCTACAACCTCTTCTAAACATCAAAATTTGCCTTATAGATCACATTACCATTAGGTTTTGGAATGTGCTTGTTAATTCCAACATGAAATCTGCTTTCCACTTTGTGGGTCTCTATGCTATCATTCTTACTCTTTGGGAAATATGGAAGAGTCGATGTGTGGCACGTTTTGAAGGGAAGAGATGGAATATTGTTAATATTCAGAGGACTATTTGTTCTATGATTCAAATGGCTTTGGAGAGAAAAGAATTCACAAAAAACAATCTCTCAACAGGAAAGCGGCTATTCTTAGATATGTCAATCTATCTCCAGTTGTTAAGGTGAAGAATCCGATTTTTGTATCCAGAGTTTTGGCTATGAGAGGGCTTAAGCTCTGTTTGATAACACTTAATCAACATCTTATGTCTAAAGCGGTCAGATTTTGAAATTTCAGATTATTGATAAACTCTCTTAATAAATGTCTACAATTATGTCTACTATCTTAAAATACATCTTAAAAAAAAAGTGAAGAGAATGCCACTTTTTCTCTTTCAAATCCTGCCCCCGCCGCCCAAATCACCGGTGCCCACATCTTCCTGTGCAGAATCCATGGGTTGTCTTTCCCCACCATCTCGGCGGTTCTTCGGATTCCAACTGGCCGGAGAAAGGCGGAGATTGGGGAAGGAGGAGGGGAGCACCTCCAGATCAAGATCGGAGTAATCCACAGAAGGGAGCGGCAGCGGGCGTTCTCCTCTTCTTCAAGTGCGATCTCGACGAATCACGTCCTACGGACACGATCCATCTCAACGCGCAGTCCCCGGCGGTGCGGCCCCGCAGCATTCCTGGGGAACCCCAACCTGTGTGGTTTTCCCTCTCCTCAACCCCTGCCAGGATGCTTGGCCTGCCGCGAGCGGGAGATAGAACAATCCAACGGGGAGCTCGTCGCCGGCGGCAGGAAGCGGGCCAAGAAGGGGCTCAGCCTGGGGATGATTATACTGATCGCGGTGGCCGACGCGGTGGGGGGTGGCGCTGATCGGCCTGGTGCTGGTGTACGCCTACTGGAAGCTCAAGGATGGCGACCGCGGCTGCAGCTGCACGGGAAAGACCAAATTGGGCGGCGATGGCGGGGGGAAACTGTGGCTGTGCTGGTGGAAGAGGGCCTCATGCGGGGAGGCGGCGAGCAGCTGCTCGAAGGAGGGGGATCAGTCCTCGGACGGGGTGGAGGAGGGGGGAGCGCGGACGAGGGGGAAGGAGACCTAGTGGCGATCGACAAGGGGTTCGCGTTCGAGCTGGACGAGCTGCTGAGGGCGTCGGCGTACGTGCTGGGGAAGAGCAGGCTGGGCATCGTCTACAAGGTGGTGCTGGGGAACGGGGTGCCTGTGGCTGTGCGGCGGCTGGGGGAGGGAGGAGCGCAGCGACATAAGGAGTTCACGGCGGAGGCGCAGGCCATCGGCTAGGTGCGCCACCCCAACGTGGTGCGGCTCAGGGCGGCACGGAGGCGGAAGAGGAGGGGGAGACGAAGGGGAGCCTGGAGGGGAGGAAGGGGGTGCGGAGGACGTGGCCAGATTGAGAGAGCGCCATCGCCGCCGAGGTGGAGGGAGGGGGAGAGATGAACAGAGAGGTGGGGGCGGGGGGGGGGGGGGGGTTCTAGGGTTTGGAGAGAGAGAGAGAGAGAGAGAGAGAGGAGAGAGAGAGATAGAGAGAGAGAGAGAGAGAAGGGTTTGTTTTTAAGTATGTAAGGGTCTTTATGTAATATATAAAATTTTAAAGATTTATATGTAATTATAGGATAGTTGAGAGATGTATATATATAATTATAGGAAATAAAAAATAAATTTAAACATACTCTTAAACATATAAAGATATTTATGTAAAATAATATATTAATCAGATCTCAATTAAGTTGGTTATCAAACAACTCTTAATAGAAGTCTAATATATTTTAAGTACTTATTAAATTACATATTTAGACAATAGATAGTAAATTAGACTTTAGATATTTTAATTAAGTGTTATCAAACGCCACCTTAGTCTGCATGTGGATGGGGCCTCTAAGGGCAATCCTGGTAGTTGTGGGGGTGGTTGCATCAGAGACTGTGGTGGCAATTTCTTAGCAGGTTTTGTATTTGCTTATGGTATGGATAATAGTATTATTGCAGAAACAAGGGCTATGTATGATGGTTTATATTTGGGGACCTCTAATGGCTACAACATAGCAGCAGTTTTCTCAGATTCGGCTATGCTACTTCAAGCAGTTCATACGGGTGCTCCTCCCTCTAGGCAGGTTTTAACTTGGTGGAGAGATCTTATTGCTATGATTAAGAAATATAATGTTTCAGTTCATCATGTGTTTAGGGAGAGCAACCAAGTTGCTGATTCATTAGCTTCTCATGCTTGCTACTCTAGGACAAGCAATATCTTCTGGCGAAGGGAGGAACTTCCACGTGTAGCTAAGGGAGCGATTATGATGGACAAAGTTGGCTCCCTACATTAGAAAGTAGTTTACTGTGTAATCATTTTTTTCTTTTTTGAGGGTTAAAATTGTTGGTTCCCTCACCATTCAGGGGTATGCCCAGTGGATTTTGTATGTTTGCTTCATTTATATATAAAAATCTTTGGTTAAAAAAAAATCTTAGAGAAAACTTGCACAGTGAAGACAACCCTAAATATATCTATACAGATTAAACTTATTTCTATTATTTAAATTCTATAAAAGATACATGCAAGAAAAAAAATACTTCCAAACCTCACAATTCCTCTAGCCAACTATTTAAATTAATTTTACAACACAAAATCTCTCTCCATCCGCAAAGTTTATCCTCACCTTGGACAAACCTCATCACCAGGGTTCACCGTACTGCGGCAAACTGCTGTGGTACGCGTGAACCGGCTCGTGTTTGGGCCCCAGGCACGGTCGGGTCGCCCATGTGGGTGACCCGGGTGTGCTGTGGCGGCACGCCGCGGTCCAGTTCGGTCCGGTCTGGACCGGTCCATGGCAGACCGTGTGTATCTATTTTTTTTTTTTTTCCTTTCACTCTCACATCAGATATATTTAAGGGGTCTAAATAGTATCTAATTGAGATGAAATTTCAAACATAAGGTAATTAAGAGATGATGCAAATTATGTTAATTTTAGTTTACTTTTTTAAATTAATTTTTTGTCAAGTAAAAAATGTCCCAAAAATCATTGAGTTGACTTAATCTCAACATCTATACATCAATAATTCTTGATATTTATATTTTTAGAATCAGTGAATTTTTCTAGCAATTATGATGACTTCATATTTGACTTTATTTTCAGACCGAATGTCATCCCGTCGAAGCTCGCATAATCAAATATAGTACCAGAATTCAGGGTTTGGTACCACGACAAACCGCCGTGGTACGTGCAAACCGGGCCATGCTTGGGCTCTCAGGAGCCTAGGCACGGTTGGCCCCGGGCGTGCCACGGCGGACCGGTATAGTTCGATCTGTTGAACCTTTTTTTTTTTCTTCCCCTCTCATATCCGGTGCACCTAAGGAGTCTAAATGATGTCTAATTGAGATGAACTTTCTAACATAAGCTAATTAAGAGATAATAATAATTATAGTAATTTTAGTTTAATTTTTTAAATTATTTTTTTGTCAAGTAAAAAATATTTCAAAAATCATTAGGTCTACTTAATCTCAACATCTATGCATCAATAATTCTTGATACTTATATTTTAGAATCAGTATATTTTTCTAATAATTATGATGATTATATATTTGACTTTATTTTCGGAATCAAATGTCGTCCCGTTGAAGTGCACAGAGGGTTCGCCGTATCGCGACAAATTCTATGTGCACTTAAGGGGTCTAAATAGTGTCTAATTGAGATGAATTTTCAAACATAAGTTAATTAATAGATGATACAAATTATAGTAATTATATTTAAATTTTTTAAATTAATTTTTCGTCAAGTAAAAATTATCTCAAAAATCATTAGGTCGACTTAATCTCAACATCTATACATCAATAATTCATGATATTTTATATTTTTAGAATCAATATATTTTTCTAGTAATTATGATGACTTCAGGTTTGACTTTATTTTTAGAACCGAATGTCGTCCCGTTGAAGTGCATACAATCAAAGATAATACCATAATTATATAAATTAAAATTAGAATAAAAATTTGATTAAATTAAAATCCATTAATACAAAATAGGTAATGGTTAACCAAGATAGTCCATACATGAATTAATGGGCCCAAAAGGGAAGAGCCCAAGTTGGGTTAGAGATATTTAATGCTAAATTCGTACCTTAATTATTAATAAATAGAAAAGGGTTAAGATAATCATTATATAAACTCATAATTATCTTAAAAAGAGTCTTAGACCTACCATAATCCTTTAGGCACGAAATTGGAGTTCTCTCCAAGCCAAATAGGTGGATAAATGCTAGAAAAGGGGGAGATAAATATGAAAATTCGTAGGATTCAAAGCGTAAAAATTGGAGTCATCTTCAACCTTTCTTGCCTTAGGATTAAAAGCGTAAAAATGTAGGCAATCTCTCAAGCAAAAATGAATTAATTTCGACCCTAGGTAGACCATGCTACCCTCTTCAAAAACTCCATGTTTTTCCCAATTTTATCACGCCGATGAGGAGTATTTCATGCTCCAAATCCTGTTGAGATCATGCACCCGACTTGTCATGTTCACCTTAATTACATATCTATACTTGAGCTCATGCCTTGAAATTTTTATTATACATGCTTCATGATGTTAGGGATCGAATGACACCATTTTCCCCAAATTGTATTAAGTATCCTCTTCGAATTAAATCGAATTCCATCACTGTGTATGATTTTAGGTCACCGAGAAGTAACCTATTCATAGCATGTCCATACCATGTCTATTCTCTAATTAATTGTTCCTATAGATACCTCTGCATGTCTAGTTTTATTTAAAACTAATTTCACGATTTTTCGACATGTATACGAATTTATATGCATTTTTGAATGGCCTTGTGTCAAGTCCATGGAGGACTGGACCGAAGACCAAATGTGGACCAGTTCACCTTTGGGGTTCGGTCAGACCCTCTAAGAGTGCGACAGCCTGACCCGTCGTGATTCTCAGAGGGTTGCAACAGAGTGTCCCATCGTGACATGAATGCGATGGCCCGACTCGTCTCATTCTTCATGCCTATACTGATTGTCTAGAACGCGTCAGACTTAGACGTTGCGTTTATGGACCGATAGAATCGATTGGCCTGATCCAGTTCTTGTAAACGCGACTGACCTACCCGTCGCGATTTGAAACGCGACAGGCACCCCCGACGCATTCTCACTGTGTAAACCAGAGCCCTAATGCTTCATGCAAATCATGTTAATCATGTACTTTGACCATTGTTTAACTTCTGAATTGTACTGTTGTGAACAGTAACGACATGTTTAATAATAATGGGTAATATTCACATGATTCCCATTAATTAAAAGCTATGGCACAATTATCTCTTACCATCTTGATTATCTTACACATGCACACACTAAGCATGAATCTTTGCCATGAACCCTTATTGAATTTACTCAATAATATATCTGGTAATTAAGCGCAATTACTCATATAAATTCCCTATTTTATTTAATGAACTTGTTTTCGATTTATCACTTGATTTGGATATTGTTCTTGCGTCCATTTGCCTTCAAGCACTCAAGGCATGACGGACAATTGGTTCTTTACACACTTCTATCTTGGCTTGGACGACCTCTCCGTTGGGAATACTCCTGACTGGACCAGGAACTCCTTGTTGAGGCCTGTATAAGACTTCTTGGCTTTGGTGGACATCCATTGCCGACGAGCGGGTTGTACCATCAAAACCTATATACCCTTAGGGATCAGCATGATCCAACGGCCTTAGTTTGTTCTCTCTTTTTTTTTTCAATTTAGCTGAACCAAAAGGAGAGGGTAGGGACATCCTCACAGAGTGAGAGGGTCACTACCTTCACCAGACGGCTAAGAGTTCATAGCACGGCTTTGGGCAGTTGTGACTTCTATCGGACTGCTGGCACATGACCATGTGTGTTGTGCAACTGTTATTATCGTCTGTTTATCGTTGTTTTACAGACATGACCATGTTCTCATCTACTAGCTCTACACTCTCATCTGTTCACATTCTTTCTAAACTCTCATCTATGCGTCAATTACTCTCGTATATTCTTTGTACTCTATTTGGCCATCTAATTGATTGTCTAAGATAATAAACATAACCAATGCCAGGCAATATAGGACCCGATCTGGTCCTGGGAGATGCGCCTGAAAAATGCCATTTGCCCGGGGGAGTTCAATGATCAGGATGTCGGCATTACATCCAAGTGTCATACTATCAAGATTTAATCTAAGACAATCAATCACTATACTATGTTCTCTCGGTTGACAAGAAGATCGACCAAACGTGCTATTTCTACTAGTGCACTTTTGTGCAACGTTACATGCTATTTCGTTATATGGTCAATCCGTTATCATGCTAGTTGTGCTATTTCCATGTAAAAGTGCTATTGTTCTCTTGCCATCGTTACTTTACTCTCTTGACTATACATAATCGTTCTCTCTAGTTATCCTATTTGACAAGATATTAATCACTTAAAGCATGCCTGTTTATACAAGATATTAAGTCCTACTAGACGATTATCGCTCATCTTGCGCTGTTTATTTTATGTGTTTGAAGTGAGTCTGATGGAGACTACCACACTCACGAGGAAGGGAATGAGCAGGACCAGGAGTGACCCCACTTTACGACAACCAATACTTTTTAGTAGTTAGTTAGTCAGTTTGTAATTGTTTTGTTTTGAATAAATTACTCTGGGCCCTAGTTATGGCTCTAAATTAGTTATTGTAATAGATGACTAGTGGAATTATTAATGAAGTTGGATCATTTGGCGTTATTCCAAATTTGTGCAATGGTTGGATGTTATTTCTCACTCTATACTATTTATTTAACTGTATTATTGCTCTGATATTCCGCGTTGGGGAGTTATAAATAATATGAAAATATTCTAAAATTAAAAATAATTATATTGTATATAAGTGTCATGTCTTACGTATAATTTACTCTCTCTTTTAATTTCTTAGTGTCATATTAATATTTTATTATAAATTTTAAGACGTTACGGTTTTGTTTCTATTTTCGGATTCTTAGTGTTGATCTAATGGAATACATTGGTCATATCATGAATAACTTTCATGAAGAACTCAAAGACTGGATCACCCTCGTTCAGGCTGTAGAGAGGCTGTTGTAACGACCCCACCTCCCGAACCCACCAGAGACCCCGAAGGTCGTGCCGCCACCCATGGATCCGAAGACCGGAAGGGTTAGAATTTAGTCCAGTGAGATAAGCAATGAATTTAAATAACTATAACTAGAAAGTTCGTACATTAATAAAGAAATTAAGTACAAATGTCCCAATAAAAGTACAGGTACAGAAAGAAATGTGCAGTCCTTAAGCGGCATACCCCCGAGGGCTTGCAAAAAGGCCACTCTCAACTCACGGTACAAAGAGCACTCACGCTCACAACTCACACTACTGGCAACGCACAGCGAACAAGACGCCACCACGACCGTTCGACAATGAACTCCTGCGACAGCGAGTCCCTACCTAAAGAGAGTAGGGGGGTGAGCCTCGCGAATAAGGCTCAGTAGGGATTACCAGTCCCTTACCAGCCAGAGCAGTAGGAACTCCAACAAAGCGGAAGCAAAACTACTCTACAAAGTAGTAAAGCGAGAAATGCCTACCACAGAGTACTACAAAGCAGCGGAAACAGAGAAACGCCTCGACCACAACCCGGGTCAGGCCAAACACGACTCCCGCAGAACCAGCGGAGTCAACACATGCGGAAGCAACAAGAGTAACACCACGACCCGCAACCAGGGTCGAGCCAGAGCAACACAATGCAGAAGCAAACCCTCGGCACGCACCCGCCGAGACAAAGAATGGAACACCGGAGTGACCACGAGAGACCAGAGTCTCAAGACACAGCACCCACATCCCAAACCTCCACAAGGTCGGGAAGGAATAACCAGGTGTCACCACGAGAGACACCGAGCAACCATGTGAGAAAGAACGTCTCACACAAGCACGGCCACCTCGGACCTCCACAAGGTCGAGGCCCACAAACATAACCACCCTGCACCTCGGACACTCCACGAGGTCAGGGAACTAAACCTACCGGTGCCACCACGAACGGCACCAAGGAACGGGTTATAGAAACAGCAGTTGGGTGTCTACACAAGACACCCCGAGAGAACCTGCAAAATGGAAACCACTAAACACGGCCCACCAGGTCAAACCCGCAAAGCCCACGAAAGCTAGACACAGTGAGGCTACAACCACCGTGTAGGCTAGGGCAACTAGACTCACTTGGAAACATCGTGAGAAACTCTGACACAACAAGAGCACACAAGCCACCGCCACAGGCAGCTAAGAGGAGGACACACAGTCCACTCCTCTAGCTCACCAGCCGTTGACTCCTGCCTACAACCTCCCCGGTAGAGTGAGGCTAGCGAGTCACAGCAAAGAACAACCACAACCACCGCAGCCCGGCCGAGCTGCGGCCCCACTCTTGACCTCCCTACGTGGCTCCGGAGCCAACGCAGAGCGAGGCAGTGAGAAGGACTTGCTGGTCCGCACCGAACGAGCACCACAACAACCTCGGAGACCTAGACCAGATAAGAGAGCTCTACAAACGGCTCACGTCGCTTCCCCACCGTTTTCCCCTCCACTCCGAGTCTACCACTCTAGACCGGACTCGAGCACGCCCGTCGCCCGGAGAGCTCCCTCTGACACAGGCACCCAGGGATAGGGGGTCGTAGGTAATGGTAACAACCTGTCTTGCGGACAAGCCCTCAAGTGTCGAGCACCAGGCGAAAGAGAACTGGCGTGGCAAACACCAACAGAAACAGCACCACTGGCTCGTAACCCCAGACAAGCCCAGCGGCCACAGGCACACACGACACCCCTTCCGAAAACCCCCAGAAGGGCCGTCGGCCAACACCGACACACACGGCACGGCCTTGTTGGCCCTTTTGGTACGGCAGCAAGCCAACCTAGAGGGGGGGTGAATAGGTTTTTCTGAAATCTGAAATAGAATCTTAAACACAGAAAATAACACTTGAAAGCTTGGTTAGTTCAGTGTGATAGAGAGTGCAGTGCGGAAGCAAATAAACAATCACACAAGGACACAGGAGATTTATCCTGGTTCGGCCCTTCCCACATGGAAGTCCTACGTCCAGTCCCCAAGCAAACTCTTGGGATTTCACTAACCAAGGGTACAGTCCCCCTTATGGACCTTACAACACCCTGGATCCCCCACCAGGTCTTCTTCTCTTTCCCGGGCAAGAAGGCAGCCCACTTCTCTTACAGGTAAAGAAGCCAACCTCCTGGAACAAACCCCAGTGCGGTTCTGCTAGACACAAACCCCTAGCTGGGTTAACAACTGGTACAAACCCCAGTTAGGTTCTGCTAGACACCAACCCCTAGCTGGGTTAACAACTGGTACAAACCCCAGTTAGGTTTGCTAGACCACAAACCCCTAGCTGGGTTAACAACTGGTACAAACCCCAGTTAGGTTCTGCTAGACACCAACCCCTAGCTGGGTTAACAACTGTATACAGTCCTACAGCTGGACACAGATCTTTCTTAGAAAGATCAGACTGAGAGACCTTACAAGATGAACACTCATGTAAAGCTCACAGTCCCAAACTCTCCCCAGATATACAATAAGCTCGGAGAGAAACAGAAGAGAGAAAAGAAGGCTCGAATGCTTGAAAGCTTGAAAGCTTGAGAGCTTGAAATGCTTTGAATGCTTCTTCTTGGCTCAGGCTCTTTCTCTCTTTCCTTGAGTGTATGTGGCGTGAAGGTGCTTCTCACAGATGTACACTCCTTCAAAGATATTCAAGAAAAGGCTCTTGTTCTTCAGCAATGCTCCATCTTTTATATTGAGCAGCTTTAGAATAGATCCGTTGAAGAGATCCGTTGGAGCTCTTCTAGTCGTTGCTGATCTTTCTCTTCATTTGTCTTAATCAGACTCTGATGGTCTTCGATGTCTGTGAGCATAGAAGAGAGTGTTAGCATAAAAGAGTGTTTGATAAACGATGCATGGTACTATGCTTCTGCTAACATACTGAAAATAGTAGGTCATATCTTTTGACAAGATTCTGAAATATGCATGCAGCTTTTTGTCAGAAGATATTTGACTTTTTATTTAAGCGCCAAGCATATTTGAAATATAAAGGCAATCTGTGTTTCAACAGAATCCATGAAGAAATCGTTATGAGCATGACTTATGAAATCGTTATGGGAACGATTTCTTAACAAATCGTTATGGGAACGTTTCTTACCAAATCACTGCGCTCAAAGAAGAAATCGTTATGGCATCGACTTCTTAACAAAACGTTATGGCTTCTAAAGAAATCGTTGCGAATACTTATGAAATCGTTATGGCATCGACTTCTTGCGCTTTACAGAAGAAATCGTTACGAACACTTATGAAATCGTTATGGGAACGACTTTTATCAAATCAATACGCTCAAAGAAGAAATCGTTATGGCCACTTATCAAATCGTTATGGCATCGACTTCTTAGCAAATCGTTGCGGCGCTTGATACTTTGGCACTTTAAACAGAAATCGATGTATATGATTAAACATCGATTTTATCATTTTAGTGCGCCATATATTGCATCAATGAAAGACTTAGCTTTTGCTATGAGATTGATGCGACACAGATGAAACAAAATATTCAATTTAAGTTACATCATAAATTTTATTATCACCAAAATACAAGAACAAATAGAGTGGTTCAACAATCTCCCCCTTTTGGTGATGACAAAATTTATGTGAATTTTCTGATAAAAATATATATAGCAAAGAGGTTTCAGAAAATTCATACAAACTCTCCCCCTTTTGTCACTAACCAAAAAGGATGGATCTTACCAGGATTTTCTCTCCCTTTTTGAGAGAATTTCTTACCATTGAGGGGTTCAACAATTTTGATATTTGAACTTACTCCCCCTTAATCTTTGCTCCCCCTGAGCATGAGACTCCCTCTTAATGTGAGGCAAGTCTGATCTTGTTGCTCTTGACCTTTGACATGTTGTTTGTCAAGTCTTCAAGATTTTTATCTGCATACATCTTAACAGAAAACTTGCAAACACTGTTAGTAGCATGTAGCTTACTGAATATAACAAACATAAATGTACATTTAAAAATACAAAACTAAAACTAAAGGATGACTACTTCCTCTTCAGATTAGAATGAAGTGAAGAGTTGGTAGTCACCAATTGGATGTTTTGAGCATCCTCTAACCATACCCATTTGAATGCCTTTTCCTTTTGTTCATCAAGAGAAGATAGGCATTTTCTTCTTAATGTTGAAGCTACTTGAGGAGTTGTTTACAGAAGATGTCTCCTGAGAAGTTACTTGGATTTATGAGCCTTATCCTCAGCGTTTTCATCATCAGAAGCTTCTTCAGTGCTTATTTCTTCAGAGATGTCCTTTTTGAAAAGGATATGAGGCTCCCCCTCACTCTGAGGTTCCTCCTTTAACTCTTCTTCTTCAGGTGGAAGGATGACATCATGAGGTCCTTCCTGTTGCTCCTTTTGAATGGCGACAGTTGAAGATGATGGAGTTATAGCTTCCTGTCTTGTTTCTTTAAACACTTGAGCATCAGTAGGTATTTCATCCGTAGTGGGTATTTCTTCATATGTGAGCTTCAATTTGTCCCACATATCTTTAGCAGATATACATGCGGATATTTTACTAAATTCCTTTTAGAAAGCCAACATAAATAATTTTTAGCTTTAAAGTTTAGTGATAACTTTATCTTATCCGCTGCTGTGATAGTAGTAGTGTTTTCAGCAGGGATAAAAACAAAATCACCTACCTCAATTACCTGCCACAGATCAAAGTCTGTGCCTCGAATGAAGCATTCCATCCTTATCTTCCAATGTTGATAATCTTCTCCATCAAAGAATGGAGGTCTGGTGACTGATTGTCCTTCAGCATATCCTTGAGCTGCCATGGATCTTTACTCTAAGATCGTTGGATCTTCTTTGAAGTTCAGAGACCGCTCTGATACCACTTGTTGGCCCTTTTGGTACGGCAGCAAGCCAACCTAGAGGGGGGGTGAATAGGTTTTTCTGAAATCTAAAATAGAATCTTAAACACAGAAAATAACACTTGAAAGCTTGGTTAGTTCAGTGTGATAGAGAGTGCAGTGCGGAAGCAAATAAACAATCACACAAGGACACAGGAGATTTATCCTGGTTCGGCCCTTCCCACATGGAAGTCCTACGTCCAGTCCCCAAGCAAACTCTTGGGATTTCACTAACCAAGGGTACAGTCCCCCTTATGGACCTTACAACACCCTGGATCCCCCACCAGGTCTTCTTCTCTTTCCCGGGCAAGAAGGCAGCCCCATTCTCTTACCGGTAAAGAAGCCAACCTCCTGGAACAACCCCAGTGCGGTTCTGCTAGACACAAACCCCTAGCGGTTAACAACTGGTACAAACCCCAGTTAGGTTCTGCTAGACACCAACCCCTAGCTGGGTTAACAACTGGTACAAACCCCAGTTAGGTTCTGCTAGACACAAACCCCTAGCTGGGTTAACAACTGGTACAAACCCCAGTTAGGTTCTGCTAGACACCAACCCCTAGCTGGGTTAACAACTGTATACAGTCCTACAGCTGGACACAGATCTTTCTTAGAAAGATCAGACTGAGAGACCTTACAAGATGAACACTCATGTAAAGCTCACAGTCCCAAACTCTCCCCAGATATACAATAAGCTCGGAGAGAAACAGAAGAGAGAAAAGAAGGCTCGAATGCTTGAAAGCTTGAAGCTTGAGAGCTTGAAATGCTTTGAATGCTTCTTCTTGGCTCAGGCTCTTTCTCTCTTTCCTTGAGTGTATGTGGCGTGAAGGTGCTTCTCACAGATGTACACTCCTTCAAAGATATTCAAGAAAAGGCTCTTGTGTTCTTCAGCAATGCTCCATCTTTTATATTGAGCAGCTTTAGAATAGATCCGTTGAAGAGATCCGTTGGAGCTCTTCTAGTCGTTGCTGATCTTTCTCTTCATTTGTCTTAATCAGACTCTGATGGTCTTCGATGTCTGTGAGCATAGAAGAGAGTGTTAGCATAAAAGAGTGTTTATGATAAACGATGCATGGTACTGTGCTTCTGCTAACATATTGAAAATAGTAGGTCATATCTTTTGACAAGATTCTGAAATATGCATGCAGCTTTTTGTCAGAAGATATTTGACTTTTTATTTAAGCGCCAAGCATATTTGAAATATAAAGGCAATCTGTGTTTCAACAGAATCCATGAAGAAATCGTTATGAGCATGACTTATGAAATCGTTATGGGAACGATTTCTTAACAAATCGTTATGGGAACGATTTCTTACCAAATCACTGCGCTCAAAGAAGAAATCGTTATGGCATCGACTTCTTAACAAAACGTTATGGCTTCTAAAGAAATCGTTGCGAATACTTATGAAATCGTTATGGCATTGACTTCTTGCGCTTTACAGAAGAAATCGTTACGAACACTTATGAAATCGTTATGGGAACGACTTCTTATCAAATCAATACGCTCAAAGAAGAAATCGTTATGGCCACTTATCAAATCGTTATGGCATCGACTTCTTAGCAAATCGTTGCGGCGCTTGATACTTTGGCACTTTAAACAGAAATCGATGTATATTGATTAAACATCGATTTATCATTTTAGTGCGCCATATATTGCATCAATGAAAGACTTAGCTTTTGCTATGAGATTGATGCGACACAGATGAAACAAAATATTCAATTTAAGTTACATCATAAATTTTATTATCACCAAAATACAAGAACAAATAGAGAGTGGTTCAACAGGCTGAGAAACCGGAACACCACCAGGCATAACAGAAACCAACGTTCTACTAATAATCGATTGGCAGCCAGACATCGATTATTGATAGACGCAAGCCTCCTAGCGTCACCTTCGGTCAGTGAACGTAGGGAGGCAACCTGCCGCGTTCCCACCAGAAGGTCCTAAGGGCACACCCTGCCCTGGGGCACACGACCGACACACCAACCGTGGCCACGAAAACACCCGAGGCAGACCAGGTCTTGTCGCACCCTCCTAAGCCGTCGCGATACCATTGCGATGGTCAGGGCCACTCTGACAAGACCCAGGTCACGTTGGGAAAGCGCGCCGCGACAACACTCTTGTCGCGACAGGAAAATAGGCTGCAACAAGGCAGCGCGTCGCGACAACAACCTTATCGCGATGGGCAACAGGGTCGCGACACGAGCCTTATCGCGACGGCCACCCGGGCCGCGATAAGGTCGCATCCGACTGAGGCGATGCCTCCTCTAATGTCGCGACGCGCTCGGCGGTCGCGACATCAGCTGGAAGGCAGACCGCCGGGATACCACATCCCAGGGTCGCCCACACATTACAAAACACACAACCATGGGGAGGGGAGCATGGTGAAAGCTTTTAAAGCATGCAAACACACAAAGGGACTTCCAATCACTCAGATTGGAAAGGGCACAAGAATCCCTACTGGAGAACGAAGAACCAACCCACAAAGGGGCCTTCACGACACCACGGCCGCCTCCTCCTCATTCCATGATGCCGCTCCCGAGCTCCACACTAGGGGTGTAAACGATCCGAGTCGAGCCGAATAATGTCCTGCTCGAACTCGACTCGCTCATCTTTTACCCAGCTCGAACTCGGCTCGAAACTCTCCGAGCACCTACAACCGATGTTCGAACTCGGCTCGTGAAATTTTTTCATAGTTCGAACTCGACTCTTCAAACGCTCATTTTACCGCTCGTTTAGATAAATAAAAGAGCTTGAAATTGAGCTCATATTTGAATTCATCGAAGCCCAAGCGGCCCTGGAGAAACACAAGGTTGGAGATGAGGTGGGGGGTCTATTTTATAGAATTTTAAGGCATTGCACAAATGTTGTATCCGATATGGGACTATGGCCATGGAATACCTGGTCGCAGGGTAGAAGGTGTAGGGGGTGGGGGCGGGCTGGGTGGCGCCATGCAGGGGTGAGGCAGCCATAGAATCCCACCGCGAACACTGCCGTCAGCGTCCGGTACTGTCGGAACCGTCGTGCGGGCCTCCGACCACCAGGGGCGGGGAGGCGGAGCTGCAAGCTGCCGGAAGTCACGTAAAGTCACGTAGGGGGTGATGGCACAGCCGGAAGATGCCACTGTAGGACCTACAGACGGTGTCTGGCAAAGCCAGAACCACCGCGCTGGCGTCCACACCGCCGTAGGCGCCGACCTGTCGCTGCAACTCCAGACCGGGGCGTTCGCACCACCAATCGTCTGTACCACTCGGGGGGGAGGGGACAACGACAACTCAAAGATCCTTCCGGCAGCGGACGGGGCTCCACGGCGATCGCCGGACACTTCAGTGACCAATCGCGGCCCCCTTGGTTGCACCGGGTGGGGCAATGGCCATCGGGCGCGGCGCACCTGCAGAAGTCGGGAGGAAGAAGATGACTGCGGGTGCTTGGAGACCTTCAAGTTTTGATATTTGTGTTCATACTCATATTTGCATAATTTATTTAAAACCAAATTTTGTGTATATACTCTCACTACATCTTGTGAATATACACCTTAGTATTTAACCTTTTACATCTAAGTCTTATGTTCAATTTATACGATTATAATAACTCTACAAAAATAGATAAATATATTTGTACCCTCATATTAATTATAGAAATTTAAAGATATTTTTAAATATTATTTCGAATATATTAACGAGTAATTTATCGAGTGTCTTAGCGAGTTCGTTATCCAGTATCTTAACGAGTTGTTTGTGAACATATTCGAGTCGAGCAGACCTCTGTTCAACCTCGGCTCATTTATGAACCGAGCTTATTTTTTTGTTCAAACTCGGCTCGTTAACTTAATAAATGAGCCGAACCGAGTTTTTATCGAGCCGAGCTCCGAGTTGTTCGTCGAACGTATCGGCTCGTTTACACCCCTACTCCACACGAGCCGCCGACGCCACCAAGCTCCAACCACCGGAGAGGGGAAAGTTTTCCTCTCGGAGAGGAGGAGGGAAAGGAGAAAGGGAAATAAAGGGAAAGGGAAAACCAGCCAAGGCTTTTAGCCTCCGGCCCCCAGAATGTGATGGGGCAGGGCATCGCGATACAAACCTTATCGCGACGGCCGCCCAGACCACGACCAGAACGCGCCCTCCCTGGGCGCCGCGACAACCCGACAGGTCAGTCTGCCACGCCTGCCATCCCGATAGGCGTCAGACGACCGAAAAGCAAAAAGCAGTCGCGACCCGTTGACCGGGCGTGACCAGAATACGATGGCAAAGGCGGTCGCAACAAGGGATGACTGTCGCGACGGGCACCTTCGTTGCGACAAGGCCAGTCATCCCTCACACAACGGAAAGCTGAAAAACCTGAGATGCTACAATACATCCAACAACAAAAAATAATTTCATCCTCGAAATCAAGGGCAAAACCCAGTCGGAGAAAACAACAGGTGCAAAGGACCACTAAGTCGTACCACGACTTCCCGGTGGTCACCACCACAACCCCGCTACAAAAGGAGTGCCAAACTAGACTTCTGACAGCTCACAGAGCGCACCCCAACCGGTGCGGAGCCCACAAACAGATGTCGACAACTCCACAGGCATGGCGCGCACCAAAATGACCAGAAACACTGAAACTACTAGTCGAAAACCACGACTGAGCCCTCAACAGACCACGCTGTTGAGACCAACCGGCCAGTAACTCCCTCTGTCACCAGCGACTAGACAGAGGTCCCAGCTACTGACGGCAGCCGCGGAAAACGCCAAGAGGTCATCCACAAGACTCCGCTGAATGGCTCTGTACATCTAGCACCAGCTAAACCCTATGACAAGGCCAAACGAGAGCTTCTTAATGGTGACCCAAAACCAATCGAAAAACACGCACGTGGAGAACCCACGGCGAGCAAGACTATGTCCGACGGCACCACTAGATCTCGCCCAGATCATCCTCGTGGTCTGACCAGGACACCCAACGACTGTGGAGCCACAAAAAGCTAAAACACTCGCTCCACAGGCACACGCACAGAGGCAAAACCCAAGAAGACGTCTGAGGTTGGCAAAGCCAAGCAGCTCGAGACGTCGACAAACTACACGAAAATCGAAACAACAGCAGAGGTCGAGGACAACACGTCGACCTCAGGGGGATCCAAACCGAAATAGGGTACCCCAACCGAGCACCCTCGCTCCCAAGAGAGAGGGCAAAACTCGAACATAGGCCGGGACCAACACCTGGCGTACCACCTATAGGGCTACCTAGACAAGGCAAAGCAGCCACCCCATAGCGGTAACGGTACAACCACAAGGCACGGCCAGCACAAAGTGTCCCAGAGGCGGAAAGCTCAACGCCTCGAACACCGAGCAAACTCGCGAAGCGACGCACGAAGCTTATGATCAGGACACACGGCACAACACACGGTGCCAACACAAGCACCAGGAGCCACCCAAGGTACAACACAATGCACCCAGGCTCCAGACGGAACAAAACAAACCACCTGAGCACAAGCATATGGTACCACCACAAGCACCAAAACCAGGCAAGGTGCAACACAGTTGCACCACAGGCCGAAACAACACGGCTAAAAGGGAGGAATCTCCACAGGAGACCTGCCAAAAGCCACACACAAGGAGCCGCAAGCCAAAAAGGGCAGAATAGGCCACACCGGCCCCGAACCCCTTTAAGGCACAAAGACACGAAACATCGATACAGAACAACGCTCAAGGTGCAGTACACAACTGCACCAATGGCCTGAAATGACTCAAGGCCAACCGAAAGGGACTCTCCACCAGAGACCCACACAGGCAAAACACACGGAGAACCAGCAGCTTCAAGAGCACAACAATCACGTTGGATCTTAGAAGCACACCACACAAGGCACTGCTCCCACCACGCAGGTGGAGAGGGCCACACACCAAACAGCGACAAGTGCCTCCAAGCACAGCTGAGGCACAAGCGAAAACATCCACTGGGACGATGCTTGCATGCACAAGCCAAACCACAGAAAATTGGTGCTGCCTCACACTGAACACAGGGCACGCTGCCCTACATCGTCCAGTCAGGCAACAAGAAACCAGCATAGCAAGAGAAGGCGCAATGGGTTACCACAACCCATCGTGCCACAAGGAAACAAAGCGCACGAGGGGAGCAACCAGATCAACTCAAAACAGCTCATAGGGGAGGGACCTTCGCCATGGTGCGCAACACAGCACCAAGGCCATGGCAGAGCACCACCATCCCGAGCAACCACGAAAAGCAGAGGAAGAAGACATACAACTGGCTTGTTCCTCACACAAAGGAGAAAACAACACGCAAGGCTAGCACTCACACGTGAGGCACAGCCAACCAAACACCCGCTACACTCACCAGACTACCATCTGGGAGAGCACGCAGGGTGCAAGAAACGAAGCAAAACACCCGACCACGGGGACACACGGAGTCCCACCAGCACAGCTGAGAAATACGCAAACGAACCGGAAGACAACCTGGCCAGCACCACGGCCAGACCCACGATCAAAGGCACCACACCTTGACCGACAATGCCCAAGCAGACTGCAACAAGGACAGTCTGACCGGCGATAACGACAGCTCATCTCCACCGAGAGAGCAGCAACTAGCAAAACACACAAGGAAGCTTTGGGAAGAACCTCCACCCAAAGCGCCAAGAGCCATTATGGGGGTCATCACCAGAACGCAGCCCAAATAAATGGCCAACAGAGAGAACACAGCAGATAGCGAAAGCAACACAAACTAGTTCTGGGAGAACCTCCACCAGAACCACCAAGGCGTTGTTCTGGGAAAACCCACCAGAATGCAACGGCCAACACAATAGCAGCATACCTCAACCCTGAGGTAGCACAACAACCAGCAGAAACAAGCCCAGAACAGTCCTGAGAGCGAACCTCACCAGGACAACAACCAACAGTTCTGGAAAACCGCACCAGAACACAGGGCAACCAAGTGATGCACCTCAACCTCGAGGGCAACGGCAACAACCAGACAACAGAGGCCTCAAACCAAGCAGGCAACACAAAGGAAGACTTCAACGAGCATAGAAGCAGTCCTAGAGGGAGAGGAACTCTCACTAGGACAACAACAAATAGTTCTGGGAAACACCACCAGAACACAGCAGCCAAGCGGATGCACCTCAACCAGAGGGCAACGCCGCAACAACCAGAAATGAGCACAACAAGTTCTGGGGAAAACCTCACCTCCACCAGAATCAACAGAGAAGAACTCTGGGAGCACTTCACTAGAATTCACAACCAGTCAGCACCAAGCCGACAACAACCACAAACGGTGTTGCAACGCTCAACAGCGGTGCGACACGGCACACAAAGCATTGCTTAGTCGAGCAAAGATACCAACTGAGCATAGCACAGCGCCCAATGGCGCACAGGCACGCAAGGCCAAACACACAGCTAACCACACACACCCAACAACAAGGGACATCCAACAAGGACACACCCCAACAAGAAGGGGACAACCAAAAGGCAAGGACACCGTCTAACTATTCCGTAGACCACACCCTGCACCGGTGAAGGCCACACCACATGCAGGTGCTCTCAGCCTTCACGACACACCCCACGGATGCGCAGGCCTACGACGAACCCAACCGCAGCACAAGCGAACCAGCAACCATGCTCGAAGTATGCGCACCCAGCAACAACAGCAATGCTCTCCTGCAGCTCACACTCGGACGTTACTGGAAAGCTATCCACCTGCAACAAAGAGCCAAAATCTCACCTAATAGCACTCTACACAGACGGGCCAGCAGCACACGAGTACCTTTCTTTGGGACTGCCATAGTTATTAACTCATTATAAATCTCATTGGACCCCTGAGCTCTGATACCACTGTAACGACCCGACCTCCCGGACCCCCCGCCAGGGACCCCAAAGGTCGTGCTGCCACCCACGGATCCGAAGACCCAGAAGGGTTAGAATTTAGTCCAGTAAGATAAGCATGAATTTAAATAACTATAACTAAAAGTTCGTACATTAATAAAGAAATTAAGTATAACATGTCCCAAATAAAAGTATAGGTACAGAAAGAAAGGTGCAGTCCTTAAGGGGCATACCCCGAGGACTTGCAAAAGGCCACTCTCAACTCACGGTACAAAGAGCACTCACGCTCACAACTCACACTGCTAGCAACGCACGGCGAACAAGATGCCACCATAACCGTCCGGCAACGAACTCCTGCGACAGCGAGTCCCTACCTGAAGAGAGTAGGGGGTGAGCCTTACGACAAGCCTCAGTAGGATTACCAGTCCTTACCAGCCGAGCAGCAGGAACTCCAACAAACAGAAGCAAACTACTCTACAAAGCAGTAAGCGAGAAAGCACCTACCACAGAGTACTACAAAGCAGCGAAAATAGAGAAATGTCTCGACCACAACCCGGGTCAGGCCAAACACAAGTCCCGCAGAACCAGCGAAATCAACACATGCGGAAGCAACAAGAGTAACGCCACGACCCGCAACCAGGGTCGGGCCAGAACAACACAACGCGGAAGCAAACCCTCGGCACGCACCTGCCGAGACAAAGAAAATCACGGAACACCGGAGCGACCACGAGAGACCAGAGTCTCAAGACACAACACCAACATCCCAGACCTCCACAAGGTTGGGAAGGAACAACCAGGTGTCACCACGAGAGACACCGAGCAACCATGTGAGAAGGAACGTCTCACACAAGCACGGCCACCTCGGACCTCCACAAGGTCGAGGCCCACAAGCAGAACCAACCTGCAGCTCGGACACTCCACGTGGTCAGGGAACTACACCTACCGGTGCCACCATGAACGCACCAAGGAACGGGTTTTACAGAAACAGCAGTTGGGTGTCTACACAGACACCCCGAGAGAACCCGCAAATGGAAACCACTAAACACGGCCCACCAGGCCAAACCCGCAAAGCCCACGAAAGCTAGACACGGCGAGGCTACAACCACCGTTCATGCTAGGCAACTAGACTCACTTGGAACATCGTGAGAACTCCGACACAACAAGAGCACACAAGCCACAGCCCCATGCAGCTAAGAGGAGGACACAGTCCACTCCTCCAGCTCACCAGCCGCTGACTCCTGCCTACAACCTCCCCATAGAGTGAGGCTAGCGAGTCACAGCAAAGAACAACCACACAACCACCCAGCCCGGCCGAGCTACGGCCCACGCCTGACCTCCCTACGTGGCCCGAAGACAACGTAGAGCAAGGCAGTGAGAAGGACTAGTTGGTCCGCACCGAATGAGCACCACAACAACCTCGGAGACCCAGACCAGCTAACAGAGCTCTACAAACAGCTCACGCCTCTGCCCCACCATTTTCCCCTTCGCTCCGATTCCGCCACTCTAGATCGAACTCGAGCACGCCCCATCTCCCGGAGAGCTCCCTCTGACACAGGTGCCCAGGATAGGGGCCCGGTAACGTAACAACCTGTCTCGCGATAACCCTCAAGTGTCGAGCACCGGTGAAAGAGAACTAGCGTGGCAACCACCAACAGAAACAGCACCACTGGCTTCGTAACCCAGACAAGCCCAGCGGCCACAGGCACGCACGATACCACTTCCGAAACCCCCAGAAGGTCGTCGGCCACACCGGCACACACGCATGGCCCGAGAAACTGAAACACCACCCAGCAAACAGAAACCAACGTTCTACTAATAATCGATTGGCAGCCAGACCATCGATTATTAGACAGACGTGGGCCTCCTAGCGACGCTGCTGGGACACGACCACGAAGGTGTCACCTTCGGTCAGTGAACGCAGGGAGGCAACCTGCCACATTCCCACCAGAAGGTTTTAAGGACACACCCTGCCCTGGGGCACACGCCGACACGCCAACCGTGGCCACAGAAACACTCGAGGCAGACCAAGTCTTGTCGCGCCCTCCTAAGCCATCGTGATACCATCGCGACGGTCAGGGCCACCGTGACAAGACCCAGGTCACGTCGGGAAAGCGCGCCGCGACAACACTCTTGTCGTGACAGGAAAACAGGCTGCGACAACCTTGTCGCGACAAGGCAGCGCATCGCGACAACAACCTTATCGCGATGGGCAACTGGGTCGCGACATGAGCCTTATCGCGACGGCCACTCGGTTTGCGATAAGGTCGCGTTCGACCGGGCGACGCCTCCCTCTGATGTCGCGATGCGCTCGACCGGTCGCGACATCAGTTGGAAGGCAGACCGCCGGGATACCACGCCCGGGGCACCCACACATCAAAACACACAACCATGGAGGTGAGCATGGTGAAAGCTTTTAAAGCATGCAAACACCAAAGGGACTTCCAATCACTCGGATTGGAAAGGGCACAAGAATCCCTACTGGAACGAAGAACCAACCCTACAGGGGACTTCACGACGCCACGGCCGCCTCCTCCTCGCTCCACAACGCCGCTCCTGAGCTCCACACGAGTCGCCGACGCCACCAAGCTCCAACGCCGGAGAGGGGAAAGCTTTCCCCCTCAGAGAGGATGAGGAAAAGAGAAGAGAAAGAAGGGAAAGGGAAAACCGGCCAAGGCTTTCAACCTCCGGCCCCCAAAACGCGACGGGGCGGGGCGTCGCGATACAAACCTTATCGCAAAGGCCGCCCAGACCGTGACCAGAACGCGCCCTCCCTGGGCGCCGCGACAACCTGATAGGTCAGTCTACCACGCCTGCCATTCTGACAGGCGTCAGACGACCGAAAAGCAGAAAGTAGTCGCGACCTGTTGACCGGGCATGACCAGAACACGACGGCAAAGGTGGTCGCAACAAGGGATGACTGTCACGACGGGCACCTCCGTCGCGACAAGGCCAGTCATGCCTCACACAACGGAAAGCCGGAAAACCCGAGATGTTACACTGCATTCACTGCTAGTTTGGATCTTGATATGAGAGAGAAGGTCAAGAATAATCTATTGTATCTTCAAGCACAAACTTTCATTTGATGTGATTCTAGTTGGAGCTCGTAGAAAAAGTTGTGGGGAACAACTTTCATGAAGAAGCCTTGAAGAGATATGCCCTCGTTTGAGATGTGGAAGGCATGATAATCCTGTATATGTAGATCATGATATGAGAGAGAATGTGAAGAATAATTTGCCATAACTTTGGACACATACCACCAATTGAGGTGCTTACACTTCGAGGACGAAGCTAAAGAAGAGTAGAACAACTTTGATGAAAACCTCGTGAGCATATCAGCCCCTTTTCAGGCTATAGAAGGCGTGATATCCCTGATGGTTCTGGAGGATATGAGAGAGAAAGGGGAGAGAGAAAGGGTGCAACGTTGAGAATGACTTCTCCTCTGACTTTGGGGCGATGTGACTTGATGAGCAGAGCCTCCATGGGTCTCTTCACATGGTGGTAGTCTTTTCCTATCCTATAGAGTCCTAAGATGTGTTTTAGAGAGAGAGAGAGAGAGAGAGAGAAAGAGAGAGTACAATCGCGTTAGAGAGAGAGTCCATGCATAAGAGAGGAGAGTCTATCTTGAATTTGGATGAAAAGTCTTCTTCTAAAGTTTGCTCATTTGAAATATTCATCAGTCAATAAAACTAAAAATAATCAAACAATCATTTCCCTACCGTATCTCACGGTACGGTACAGTACGGTACCTTACCGTCCCGAAGAATGTGACACGTCGATCCTGAGCAACCCTAATAGGGTGTTTGGGAGCAATTTTAAAAAGAAAACTATTTCTAACCTCTAAAATTATGTTGGATTTGTTTTAAACTTTAAATTTAAATTATTACAAAGTGATGTTTATGTGTTTGGTGAAAAACATCAAAATTTTTAAAATCATGTTGAAGTGTTTGGGGAGGGGGTTCCGGTGGGGTGCAGGGCGACGGGTGGGGAGGTGTTTGCAGCGGAGGGGGGAGGGTGCAGGGCGAGGGTGGGGGAGGTGTTCGCTCGGGAGGGAGCAGCGGGGAGGGGGAGGGTGCAGGGCGACGGGTGGGGGAGGCGTTCGCAGCGGAGAGGGGGAGGGTGCAGGGCGAGGGGTGGGGGAGGTGTTTCGCGCGGAGGGGAGCCAGCGGGGAGGGGGAGGGTGCAGGGCGAGGGGTGGGGGAGGGTGTTCGCCGGGGGGGGGGGGGGGGGGGTGGGGGGGGGGGGTGGGGCAGCAGGGGCGTGGTGGGGGAGATTTTCCGGGGCCGGGGCAAGTGGCGGGTGGTCTGGGGGGAGGGCGGGGGGAGGGGGAGCAGTAGGGCGTGTGGGGGAGGGTGCAGGGCGAGGGTGGGGGAGGTGTTCGTCGGGGGGGGGGGGGGGGTGTCGGGACGGTGACTGGGGAGGGGTGGCTCGGGTGTGGGGGAGGGTCGCCGGGGTAGTGTCCGCGGGGGGGTTGGGGGCAGGAGCAGGGGCAGGTTCGGCGGGGCTGGGGTCAGGTGGGGGTTCCGGCGGGGTGGGTAGGGGAGCCCCGCGCAGGGGGAGGGGCGGGAGAGGGAGGGTGTAGGGGGCTCCCCGGCGGGGGGAGGGGGAGCCGCCCGCACAGGGGGCTGGGCTGAGAGGCCGAGGGGCGTGGGAGTCAAGGAGAGAGAGACATGTTAGTTTTCAAAAAAAAATTGGTCATCACTTGTTTTATATTTTGAGAGAGACTTATTGGGATAAACTTTTCACTTTTAAAAAAAATTACTTACCAAACAGGTTAGATGTCTATCCATCATCTTTTTTTAAATTTAAGAGAAAAAACTGTTAAAAAAGTGCAACCAAACCCCCTATAAATTTTTTGGAAAAAAATTGAAATATTTATATTATTTAATTAGAAAATCAAATAAAAGGAAGATGTATTAAATCCACTAGGAAATCAAATAAAGAGAATTGAATAAAACCCATTAAAAGAAAAGGAGTAATGGCTTTGCTATATTGACCCATTAGAAATGAGTGGGCTAAAATAGAGATTTTAAGAAGGGGAAGAATAGAGAAATACCTAAAATTCGTAACTAAAATATTACTAAATAGAAAAGAGATATTTAATGCATTAAATAGCTAGTTTGAATTAGGATTGGATTCCTAAACCTACCCCAATTGATTGACCACGAAATTCCCTCTCTCCCAACCCAAATAGGAGATCTCTTGCTTAAAAGGGGAGAGGAAAATAGGAAATTCGAAATTTAATAGGAGTTAGGCTTAAACTAGGAAAGGGAATAGGGAGAAGCTTAAATACTTCTCTTAAACCCTCATGGCTGGCCCTAGCTCATGCCAAGAGTTCCTGGACCAGGAGGAGAGGCCAAGAGGAGGAGAATTCGTAGAGAGGAAGGATCTCTCAATTTCTTCCCCGAGTTCTTCAAGTCTAAACCCTAGAAGAGGAAAACGATCACAGGTAGGCATTCTCAAAAGCATAAACCATGACTTTTTTCTGAAGGATGTCTCGTCTATCAGAACAAAAGCCCTTGGTTTCATAATTGTCCATCGAGCATATCTGTCGTTTTGATTTTTCATGTTCTGCAACTGACATGACCCCGAACCCTCTTCTTAATTCTTGATCTCCTTGTATACTCAACCCCATGCCACGAGATTTTTACTGTAGGAACTGATGCATGTTAGGCATCTTTTGCCCCTAAAAGCCCTAAATTTGATTCATCCTATCTTGCGAATTTAATCGTTGATCTCAACTATGTACTGTTTCATGTTCATCATGAATACCCGTGTTTAAAACATGTCTAAACCCTGATGTTTTCAATTCCTATTTATTGTAAGTACCCATGCATGTCTAGGTCGTTTTGCAACTAGTTTCATGATTTTTCATTGACTATACAATTAGTTGTGATTTTCTGAACCACCCTGTGTCAAATAGGGTAAGTTCTGGCCCGCAATCCAATGTAATGTCCTTTCCTGTCGGACCCGGCGCAGACCCTGTGAACGCGACGGCCCGATAGGCCGCGTTCACAAGGGTCGTCGCGACAGCACCTCTGTCGCGATCTGATCGCGACAGGGCCTGTCGTCGCGATCTGCTGCCCGACCTGACTAAGCCTGTCGCGACCCGTACAAGACCCGTCGCGATCTCAGTTGACCCCGTCGCGACCCTCATCAGGGTACGTCGCGATCTGGGTTCTTTTTGCAAAAACCCTGTCTCAGCAATGCTTGATTATCTACAGTGTTTGTACTCTGTTTAACAGTCATACATCCGAAAATAACTCTTGTTATAAATTAAATATTTATGTATGATTAAAATACATGCACATGATCTTTTCTATCTAAAATTTCATGACACTTACACACACTTTGAACCATCCAATTATGGCATAATTTGGCATGAAACTATTTCATAATACATCTGGTAATTTATGTAATTAAATTACCCTATACTTGTCTATCGTTTCTCGCGATGTTTTGGGAATACCGATATCGACGCTCCACTGTTCTAGAACTCCTCTAGAACGTCGAGCACTTGTTTCTATATACACTCTCTCTTGACTTGGACGAACTCTCCGTCGGATACTCCTTCTGCGGACTAGTAAGTCTTTGTTCAAGGCCTCCGTAAGTCTCCTCTGTCCATGGATTCCCACATGGTCGACGAGCCGGTTGTACCCTAACACCTGTTACACCCATTAGGGATCAATATGGTCCAAACGGCTATTAGAAATTCACTCTCGTCTTGAATCACGCCGGACCTCTGGACCTGTGCTTAACATGGCCAGTGGTAAGGTCGTGAGTTCCGCCTGACTGCCAACACCATGTGCGCGTGTTGTGCAACGGTTACTATCGCTCGTTACTCGACGTTTCATGTGCAAGGTCCACTAACTCTCATCTATACTCTACTCGCTCATCTATTCACGTTCACTCTACTATCTCGTCTATTCATCTAGTGCTCTCATCTACTTCTTGGTACTCTATATTGGCCATTGACTGATTGTCTAAAGATAAACAATATAACTAATGCCTGGCAATATATAAAGGGCCCGATCTGGTCCTGGGATGTGCGCCCGAAAGTGCTAGTGCCCATGGGAGTTAAATGATCAGAGTGTTTGGCATTACACTCAAGTGCTATCTATCTTGACTATCTAAATGACAATCAAAAGTGCTATGTTCTCTCGTTGTCCATTGACAACAAAGTGCTATGCTATACTCGTTGTGCTATCTGTACTATGGCCATCTTGCTATACTTGACATTGTGCTATCTTGCTATTATTGTGCTATTCCCGACACTTGTGCTATTTTGGAAAGTCTATATTTGGAAAGTCTTGCTATTTCGTTCACGTACTGTCCTGCTATATTTTTACTTGACACTCTCTTCCGTTCTGTCATTAGTTACTCTGCCTTTAATGCATTAATTACTTAAAGCCTGCTTGAGCCTGAGATTTAAGTCCTACTGGGCGATGTTCGCTCACCCTGCGTTATTTGTCGTTGTGTTCTCAGGTGAGACCGAGGATGAACCCTACACTCAAGAGGACGGGAACGACCTGGAGTGATGTTATGAGTACCCTAGTGTCCTATTTCTATATTTAGCATTGTAGTAGTTAGGTTTGAAGTTTAGTCTTTTGCCTTTATTCAATGTAATCGGGCCCTATAGATTGGCTCTGATATTAGTGGTTGTAACTAGGCATTGAAAAGTATTAATGAAATGAATTTGCTTTATCATTATTCATTTGAAATGGTTTGATGTCTAGTACTCGCTCTATACCCTTTTCTTGCAACTGCCTCGCGTTCCGATATTCCGCGTCGGGGCGTGACAGTTTTGTGGTATCAGAGCCTAGGTTATTCTTAGTATAGGATGATCTAGGTTAACCTGCCTCGACTAGAGTCAATTATCCTACCCATGTGAGTTGTGGTTAGAGCCAAGGGTAACTAGCAAAAATAAACTCACACACGAATTAAATTTCACATCAGTATCATAACAGTAAGTTATTTTGTAGGAACTAAGCAATCAAGATGACTGCCGAACGTGCTCAAATGAGGGGCATGCAACAAACCATCCAAGAACTGACACGCGCCATTGTGCAAGCCACTCAAGGAGGTGGCAATCGTGGTGCAGGCGACCTGCATCGCAACTTCAGAAGTCTGAACCCACCTAGGTTCAGCGGATCCACGGATCCGGATGAAGCTGAGCACTGGCTCCAAGAGACGGAAAGAATTTTCCGTGTCATGCAATGTGCAGCGGGGGACAAGCTGCTACTTGCCACGTTCCAACTGGAGAAGGACGCCCGCGCCTGGTGGGAGTCAGTGGAAGCTACTAGAGAGAATGGGCCATTCACCTGGAACGAGTTTAAAGAAGCATTCAACTCCAAATACTTCTCCGAGCGTGTTCAAGAAAGGAAGGCTGCGGAATTCGCTGCTCTTAAACAGCGGAGCTTGACTGTGGCCGAATATGAAGCCCAGTTCTCTAGACTGGCACGCTATGCTGTACATCTGGTGAACACTGAAAGGATGAAGGCTAAGCGCTTTCTAAACGGCCTTAAGCCCCACTACATCACTCAACTCGCACCTTTCGACATCCCGACCTACGCCGAGATGGTGAAGAGGGCTCAGCTGCTAGAAGATGCTACGGACTTCACCGACCGTATCAAAGGGAAGTTCGTCAAGAAGGAAGTGACCTCGGGTCAGTCATCTGCTAAGCCTACCAACGGCAAGAAGCGTCCCTTCAACATCACGGAGGGATCTAGCCAAGAAAGGAAACCCAAGGTTTTCGTACCCAACACTCCAACAAAGAGCCACTGCAAACACTGTGACAAGCCTGGTCACACGGCTGATGAATGCTGGAGGAAAGCCGGCGCATGTCTGCGCTGCGGAAGTCGCGAGCACCGTATCCCTGAGTGCCCGCTACTGAAAGAGAATGAAAGGCGCCCTAATGCGCCTAAGAAACAGGGCCGACTGCAAGCCCTACATGATGAGGAACCTGCTATGGAGGGTGGCGTGGTAGAAGGTACCCTTCAAGTTTTCTCATTATCAGCATTCGTTTTATTTGATACTGGAGCCACTCATTCATTTATATCTCAAAACTTTGCTGATACTGTGAATGCTAAACCTATATCCATGGGTTGTGAGTTCTCTGTCACAACGCCACTAGGGGAAAAGGAGAAATTGAACAAATACTTTCCCTCTGCCGATGTAATGATCGGAGACCATAACCTAAAAGCCGACCTGGTGTGTATGTCCATGGAAGGCTATGATGTAATTTTGGGAGCCGACTGGTTGTCCGCATATGGGGCAAGTGTCGACTGTAAGAAAGGGAAGGTTACCTTTAGTGACTTTCCTAAACTGGCATTCTCCGGGATTAGACATAAGAGACGGATGTCTCTAGTCTCCGCCATAAAAGCCCACAACATGATGAGAAAGGTTGTATTGCTTTCCTAGCAGCCGTAGTAGTGGAAAAGAAGGGTTCCAAGATAGAAGACATACATATAGTACAGGACTACCCAGATGTATTCCCCGAAGACCTGCCAGGGATTCCCCTGAACGAGATGTCAACTTCGCCATTGAGTGATTCCTGGAGCCGCACCGGTATCGCGTCAACCGTACCGGATGTCACCTGCCGAGCTGAAGGAATTGAAGGCGCAACTGATGGAGCTACTAGAAAAGGGGTTCATCAGACCAAGTACTTCCCCATGGGGAGCACCTGTGCTATTCGTAAAGAAGAAAGATGGATCGATGAGGCTGTGCATCGACTATCGACAACTCAATCAACTTACCATCAAGAACAAGTACCCTTGCCTAGGTCGATGAACTATTCGACCAAATTTCTGGAGCAATATTTCTCCAAGATCGATCTTCGATCTGGCTATCACCAAATGAGGATCAAGGATGACGATATTTTCAAAACGGCTTTCAGGAGCAGGTATGGACATTATGAATTCGTCGTTATGCCTTTTGGTCTAACCAATGCTCCTGCAGCCTTTATGCAACTCATGAACACATATATCGGCCATACCTCGACAAGTTCGTGGTCGTCTTTATCGACGACATCCTCATATACTCCAAGACCAAGGAAGAGCATGAAGAACACCTGAAGACAGCACTACAAGTTTTGCGAGACAACAAGCTGTACGCAAAGCTTAGCAAGTGTGAATTCTGGCTCGAAGAAGTATCCTTCTTGGGCCATGTCATCTCAAAGGACGGCATCTCTGTTGATCCCTCCAAAGTCGAAGCTGTACTCAACTGGGAGAGACCAACTAATGTCACCGAGATAAGAAGCTTCCTAGGACTGGCTGGCTACTACAGGCGGTTCATCAAGGACTTCTCAAGGATCGCTGTTCCTCTCACGCGTCTGACACGAAAGGAGAATCCATACTCCTGGAGTAAAGAGTGTGAGAAAAGTTTCCAAACCCTCAAAGACTGTCTTACCTCAGCACCTGTTCTCGCTCTGCCAATAGAGGGAGAAGGTTTCTCTGTCTACACCGATGCCTCAGGAATCGGGCTAGGTGTGTACTCATGCAAAAGGAGAAGGTCATCGCCTATTCTTCAAGACAACTGAAGACACATGAAGTCAACTACCCTGTACATGATCTCGAGCTGGCTGCCGTGGTCTTCGCCTTGAAGATTTGGAGACACTATCTATATGGCGAGCAATTCACTGTCTACTCAGACCATAAAAGTCTGAAGTATTTATTCTCTCAGAAGGAACTCAACATGAGACAAAGGAGATGGCTGGAATACTTGAAAGATTTCGACTTCCACATCCAATACCACCCAGGCAAGGGAAATGTCGTGGCTGATGCTCTTAGTAGGAAGCCAATGGCATTTGTCTCAAGTCTAGTCCTTGGCGAGATGCAACTACTAGAACAATTCGCAAGGTTAGACTTAAATATCGAACATAGAGATGATCGAGTCTTGGTTGCCAATATCAAGATTCAATCTGATCTGCTAGAGGAGATCAAAGCTCAACAAGACGATGATCCATTCTTAGTTCGCGTCAAAGAAACTCTAACTGAAAGACCGGACTTTGCAATGACTGAAGACGGAAGGCTTGTCTTTCAAGGAAGGACATGTGTTCCCGACAATGAAGAACTAAAGAGAAGACTAATGGATGAAGCTCACAAGACAAGGTATACTATTCATCCGGGAGGTACCAAAATGTATCAAGATATGAAAAGAACGTTTTGGTGGCCGAACATGAAAAGAGAGGTAGCTGAACATGCCGCTCACTGCCTTACTTGCCAACAAGTAAAAGCGGAACACCTGCGCCCTGCTGGTGTACTCAGACCGCTTGATATTCCGGAATGGAAATGGGAAAGCATCGGCATGGACTTCATCATGGGTTTACCCAAGACTCGTGGTGGACTCGACGCCATATGGGTCATTGTGGACCGACTAACCAAATCCGCCCACTTTCTGCCTATAAAGAGTAAATGGTCAGTAGAGGTACTAGCTGCCTTATACGTCAAGGAGATTGTAAGACTACATGGCATTCCATCATCTATTGTTTCGGATCGAGATCCGAGATTCACATCTCATTTTTGGAAAGGACTGCAAGGTGCACTGGGTACTAAACTCAACTTTAGTACCGCATTCCATCCACAAACCGATGGGCAAACTGAAAGAACCAACCAAATAGTGGAAGACATGTTGAGAGCTTGCACTATAGATTTTCAAGGTTATTGGAATGAGCACCTACCTCTTATTGAGTTCGCCTATAACAACAGTTACCAGGCGAGTATCAAGATGGCACCGTTCGAAGCACTCTACGGAAGGAATTGCAGATCCCCTGCATGCTGGAATGAGGTTGGAGAACAGCAATGGCTAGGCCCAGACATGGTGCAACGGACAACGAAGGACATTCAGGTAATCAGAGACCGGCTCAAGATTGCCCAATCCAGACAGAAGAGCTACGCCGACAAAAGAAGGCGAGATCTGGAATTTCAAGTGGGTGATCATGTGTTCCTAAAAGTGTCACCTACTCGTGGCATCCAAAGATTTGGTGTAAAGGGAAAGCTCAGCCCTAGATTCATCGGTCCTTTTGAAGTACTCGAAAGGGTTGGTGAGGTTGCATACCGGCTGGCGTTGCCACCGGATTTGTCATGTGTACACAATGTGTTCCATGTTTCCATGCTTAGGAAATATGTGTACGACCCCACGCACATCATTCGCCACGAGAAGTTGATATTGAACAAAGATGTGACGTACGAAGAGAAGCCAGTCAAGATACTGGAACGGAAGATACAACAACTCAGGAACCGTCCCATCCATGTGGTTAAAGTCCTATGGAATAATCGTGGAGTGGAAGAGGCAACCTGGGAACCGGAAGGAATCATCAGACGGAACTACCCCGCTCTTTTCGGTAAGACATTCTCTCCTGAATGATCACATGAATTTGGGGACCAAATTCTTTTTAAGAGGGGGAGGATGTAGCAACCCTAAATTTTTGGAAAAAAATTAAATATTTATATTATTTAATTAGAAAATCAAATAAAAGAAGATGTATTAAATCAACTAGGAAATCAAATAAGAGAGAATTAAATAAAACCCATTAAAAGAAAAGGAGTAATGGGCTTTGCTATATTGACCCATTAGAAATGAGTGGCTAAAATAGAGATTTTAAGAAGGGGAATAATAGAGAAATACCCAAAATTCGTAACTAAAATATTACTAAAATAGAAAAGAGATATTTAATGCATTAAATAGCTAGTTTGAATTAGAATTGGATTCCTAAACCTACCCAATTGATTGGCCACGAAATTCCCTCTCTCCCAACCCAAATAGGATCTCTTGCTTAAAAAGGGGAGAGGAAAATAGGAAATTCGGAATTTAATAGGAGTTAGGCTTAAACTAGGAAAGGAATAGGGAGAAGCTTAAATACTTCTCTTAAACCCTCATGGCCGGCCCTAGCTCGTGCCAAGAGGTTCCTGGACCAGGAGGAGAGGCCAAGAGGAGGAGAATTCGTGGAGAGGAAGGATCTCTCAAGTTCTTCCCCGAGTTCTTCAAGTCTAACCCTAGAAGAGGAAAATGATCAAAGGTAGGCATTCTCACAAGCATAAACCATGAAACTTTTTCTGTAGGATGTCTCGTCTATCAGGAACAAAAGCCATTGGTTTCATAATTGCCATCGAGCATATCTGTCGTTCTTGATTTTTCATGTTCTGCAACTGACATGACCCCGAACCCTCTTCTTAATTCTTGATCTCCTTGTATACTCAACCCCATGCCACGAGATTTTTACTGTAGGAACTGATGCATGTTAGGCATCTTTTGCCCCTAAAAGCCCTAAATTTGATTCATCCTATCTTGCGAATTTAATCGTTGATCTCAACTATGTACTGTTTCATGTTCATCATGAATACCCGTGTTTAAAACATGTCTAAACCCTGGATGTTTTCCAATTCCTATTTATTGTAAGTACCCATGCATGTCTAGGTCGTTTTGCAACTAGTTTCATGATTTTTCATTGACTATACAATTAGTTGTGATTTTCTGAACCACCCTGTGTCAAATAGGGTAAGTTCTGGCCCGCAATCCAATGTAATGTCCTTTCCCTGTCGGACCCGGGCGCAGACCCTGTGAACGCGACGGCCCGATAGGCCGCATTCACAAGGGTCGTCGCGACAGCGCCCTCTGTCGCGATCTGATCGCGACAGGGCCTGTCGTCGCGATCTGCTGCCCGACCTGACTAAGCCTGTCGCGACCCGTACAAGAACCCGTCGCGATCTCAGTTGACCCCGTCGCGACCCTCATCAGGGTACGTCGCGATCTGGGTTCTTTTTGCATAAAACCCCTGTCTCAGCAAATGCTTGATTACCTACAGTGTTTGTACTCTTGTTTAACAGTCATACATCCCGAAAATAACTCTTGTTATAAATTAAATATTTATGTATGATTAAAATACATGCACATGATCTTTTCTATCTAAAATTTCATGACACTTACACACACTTTGAACCATCCAATTATGGCATAATTTGGCATGAAACTATTTCATAATACATCTGGTAATTTATGTAATTAAATTACCCTATACTTGTCTATCGTTTCTCGCGATGTTTTGGGAATACCGATATCGACGCTCCACTGTTCTAGAACTCCTCTAGAACGTCGAGCACTTGTTTCTATATACACTCTCTCTTGACTTGGACGAACTCTCCGTCAGATACTCCTTCTGCCGGACTAGTAAGTCTTTGTTCAAGGCCTCCGTAAGTCTCCTCTGTCCATGGATTCCCACATGGTCGACGAGCCGGTTGTACCCTAACACCTGTTACACCCATTAGGGATCAATATGGTCCAAACGGCTATTAGAAATTCACTCTCGTCTTGAATCACGCCGGACCTCTGGACCTGTGCTTAACATGGCCAGTGGTAAGGTCGTGAGTTCCGCCTGACTGCCAACACCATGTGCGCGTGTTGTGCAACGGTTACTATCGCTCGTTACTCGACGTTTCATGTGCAAGGTCCACTAACTCTCATCTATACTCTACTCGCTCATCTATTCACGTTCACTCTACTATCTCGTCTATTCATCTAGTGCTCTCATCTACTTCTTGGTACTCTATATTGGCCATTGACTGATTGTCTAAAGATAAACAATATAACTAATGCCTGACAATATATAAAGGGCCCGATCTGGTCCTGGAATGTGCGCCCGAAAGTGCTAGTGCCCATGGGAGTTAAATGATCAGAGTGTTTGGCATTACACTCAAGTGCTATCTATCTTGACTATCTAAATGACAATCAAAAGTGCTATGTTCTCTCGTTGTCCATTGACAACAAAATGCTATGCTATACTCGTTGTGCTATGCTATACTCGTTGTGCTATCTGTACTATGGCCATCTTGCTATACTTGACATTGTGCTATCTTACTATTATTGTGCTATTCCCGACACTTGTGCTAATCTTGGAAAGTCTATATTTAGAAAGTTTTGCTATTTCGTTCACGTACTGTCCTGCTATATTTTTACTTGACACTCTCTTCCGTTCTGTCATTAGTTACTCTACATTTAATGCATTAATTACTTAAAGCCTGCTTGAGCCTGAGATTTAAGTCATACTGAGCGATATTCGCTCACCCTGCGTTATTTGTCGTTGTGTTCTCAGGTGAGATCGAGGATGAACCATACACTCAAGAGGACGGGAACGACCTGGAGTGATGTCATGAGTACCCTAGTGTCCTATTGCTTTGTTTAGCGTGGTGGTAGTTAGGTTTGAAGTTTAGTCTTTTACTTTATTTCAATGTAATCAGGCCCTATAGATTGGCTCTGATATTAGTGGTTGTAACTAGACATTGAAAAATATTAATGAAATGAAATTGCTTTATCATTATTCATCTTGAAATAGTTTGATGTCTAGTATTCGCTCTATACCCTTTTCTTGCAACCATCTCGCGTTTTGATATTCCGCGTCGGGACGTGACAAATCCAGATGATACGGCGAACCTTGCTCATCACAAGATTGACATCCCTATCATATATAACAATCGCATCCATGTCAAAGTGTATTTTTTTTAGTGTTAAAGGAGAGAGGACACCAGGAAACTCAAATATTCGCCAGCAAGAAGGACCCGTGCGGCAGCGTGCACGCCCTATCCCACCCTCCACCTGCACTTATCCAGTAATTATCGAACACATACCCTCCGTATCACTTATGCGGGCCCCGCGGCCTTCGCCAACTCACCCGAGCGGGGCCAAGCCCTCGCCTCCCCCCTCCTCTTATAAATGCTCGGCTTCTGCGAGTCCCTGTTTCTTCTGTCTCCCCTCTTTACTCTCTCTTTCTCGCTCGCTCGCGTTCCCTCTCTCTCTGCTTCGACCCCCCTTCGCTTCTCAGCTTCCGCGATGGCTCGGAGCCGCCGCGACGAGTACGAGGAGGATGCTGAGGAGGAGGAGGAAGAGGATCTGGAGGAGGAGGAGGAGGAGAGGACGAGGACACCGGCGGCGGCAGGGGCGGTGGCAGGAAGCGGCGGAGATCCGACTTCATCGACGACGCGGCGGTGGAGGACGACGACGAGGATGAGGAGGAGGATGAGGAGGAGGAGGTCTACGGGGACCGCCGGGGCAAGCACCGGAAGATGTCTGGGTCGCAGTTCTTCGAGCTGGAGGCCGCCGTGGACGAGGAGGAGGAGGAAGAGGAAGAGGAGGAAGGGGAGGACGGTATGTTCTTGCTTGTTTTGATTTGGACGTTCTTCAATTTTGGCCTTTTTTCCTTGCCATGTTGTTCCTGGGGGTTTTTCTTTTCGGCTTGTGGAGCTGGTGCTTGTGGTGGGACGAGGAGTTTTCATTTCTTTTCCTTTCCTCTTCGGACTTAGGGGTGGATTAGGGTTACGTTTTGTTTTCCTGTTACCGGGAAGGGATAATTAGGAACACCGAACATTGGATTCTCCATGTAGTAGTCGACGGAAAAAGAGGGAGGGGCGACTCCATTTGTCAGCAAAGTTCTTCTTAGATTTCGTAGAAGAACTACAATTTTTTTTTGAAAGTGAGAAAAACTACAATTAATGGTTTTAACTTCATCTCATGCCTTATGAAGAGACTTGTATGCATAAATGTGAACTGTTGCTTGCCTAATACACAAAAAATGTATTCTTCAGTGGATGAGCATGTTAGAATTTAGCAGCGCATTCGGCAAAAACTTGTGTGATTTGGGGGATCCCTCATATATTACCTGGAGTATTGCCCATGTTTTCGAGCTGGTATACCACATAGAACTGGCTAAAAAAGGAGATCGGGCACCATTTTATCGAGGAACTCAATATGAAGCTATCCCCCTCCCTCCATAAATAATGCTCAATAAAACTTTTGTGATGCTAATTCTGTTCTACAGATTCATCTGTTTTGTTTGAAGCAGGCATTACTTCTGTTAGATCCATAAAATCTTCATGTCCCTTCTGACATTGCCTGTGACATCCTGCGACTGAAATGAAACCTTCCGTAGAAAGGATGATCACCCGTTTTGTATGCTTAAAGAAATATTACATTATTCTGTGATTAATAGTTGTTCACTGTACACAAAGTTGATGTAGATTGTCCATGTATTTGTATCTAATTAATTAATAATTTGCATATGCATAGAGATAGTATATGGTACTAATGATCTGTCCACTGCTCGGATTATGAGTGAGGCTTGGTTCATCCTAAGCAGGTGGGTTTACTACTAGTGTGCTTATTCCTGATCTTGGCGTTTGCACTATAAGAAAGCACATTGTGTGGTCTGAATTTGTCTATTTATCTCTTCAACATCTCTGTATCCTCTTCTGTGGTTGCTTGGTCTCCTCATTACCACTAAAGTATCCCACATATTTCTCATTAGTCTTTGGTTCAGATTTTTCTCTTTGATTTTCTTATCATGTGTCCTAGATCCTAGTCAAACCACTATATGTACCAGTTTTTTATTCAGGTACATTTACTTCCTATGCACATTCTTGCCTTGCCTATGTTTAGATTTATGGAGGTTAGCTGGTCTCCTGGCCTGACAACCTCCTTCAATCTGTAGAGTCGTAATGGGGTCTATCTTCATATGTTGCCCTTTCTTTCTCACATGCAGATAAACTTTGGAAGAAATTCCAACTCTAGCATGTGACAAACTAACTATATTATCTCGCAGTGTAGATGAACATTTTAGCCTGACTTTCCCTGCCTTGATTTTTTTCATAGCTTATTTTGTCTTGCTGAATGCAGATTTTATAGTTGATGGTGGAGCTGAACTACGTGATGAAGAGGATAGGACAATGCATCGCCGGCCATCAATTTTGATGCAAACCGAAGATCAACTAGATGTTGATGAACTTAGACAACAGCTACATGAGAGATATGCTAGATCAAGCCATATAGAATATGGTGAGGAGGCGACTGAAGTCGAACAGCAGGCTCTTTTGCCATCAGTTAAAGATCCTAAGTTGTGGATGGTTAAGTGCATGGTATAACTCTTGTGTGACGCTTCATTTTCATGGACTATTTTTTGTGTGCTTTATTAGTTAATTCTGTCTCAACTTCTTTAGATGGGTCATGAACGTGAGGCTGCTATCTGCCTTATGCAAAAGTATATTGACAAAGGATCCGAGTTGCATATCAGATCAGCTATTGCATTAGACCATCTTAAGAATTATATCTATGTTGAAGCAGACAAGGAAGCCCATGTAAAGGAGGTAACTTCTTGTTGATGTCTGCGCTATCCTGAATCTGAGCTCTGGAAATTTTGGCATTGTCACTGAATCCTTCATTATGGACAGGCTTGCAAAGGTCTGAGAAATATCTTCTCACAGAAAGTACAACTGGTTCCAATTAAAGAGATGACTGATGTTCTTTCTGTTGAAAGCAAGTCTGTCGATCTTACGAGGGACACTTGGGTCCGCATGAAGATTGGAATCTACAAAGGAGATCTTGCAAAAGTAAGGATGTCTTTCGATTGTTTTTTGTAACTTGATAGATGTCCTTGACAATCAGAAACAGGCTGTTTTCTTTTCTGTGGCTTGATGTGCATGATTCTTTTTTTCTCTCTACCTGTTGACTTATTCTTTCTGGCACAGGTTATGGATGTTGACAATGTTCGCCAGAGGGTTACAGTTAAGCTAATTCCAAGGATTGATCTACAGACTATTTCTAACAAATTGGTAGATCTCATTCTTTAATTCCACAGTTCTAGGTAGTTTGGTTGTTAATATGGAAATTGACTTCTGTAGCATCTTTTATCCATTGTGAGATTATGAGTGTTTTCTTTGTTCCCCCATCTCCTTTCTTGCGGTTGTATGATCATCTGTACCCTTTATCTTACTTTGTTGATTATTGTTCTTATACTATTATTTATGTTGTTAAAGGAAGGCAGAGATGTTGGAAAAAAGAGAACATTTGTTCCTCCACCGAGGTTCTTCAATATTGATGAAGCCAGGTACTTGCTTACCTTTCTCTTGCAATTATTTTTTAAGCATAGAAAACTGATTAATATTGCATTAAGTACTTAATTAATGTCTTTTGCTTGATCTTTTCCAGGGAAATGCATATCCGTGTTGAGAGAAGGCGGGATAGCAACACAGGGGAGTACTTTGAAATGGTTGACAACATGGCTTTCAAAGATGGATTCCTATACAAGTCAGTGTCAGTCAAATCTATTAGCACCCAAAACATACAGCCAACGTTTGATGAACTTGAAAAGTTTCGAAAGCCTGGTGATGATGCAGATGCAGATCTGGCTAGTCTCTCGACTTTGTTTGCAAACAGAAAGAAAGGGCATTTCATGAAAGGCGATGCAGTGATTGTTGTTCGTGGTGATTTGAAGAATTTAATGGGGTGGGTTGAGAAAGTTGAGGAAGAGAATGTCCACATAAGGCCGAAGATGCCAGGGTTACCGGTAATCAGAAGTGGTCATGTTGCTTTGATGAGTTATTTTCCAATACCGCACAACTGCTTAGTTCAAAACTATTAACCTCCTTTTACCTTGCATTTACAGAAAACTCTTGCTTTTAATGAGAAAGAGCTCTGCAAATACTTTAAACCAGGTGATCATGTGAAGGTTATATCTGGTGTTCAGGAAGGGACTACTGGCATGGTGGTGAAGGTTGAAAGTCATGTTTTAATCATATTATCTGATACCACGAAAGAGCATGTAAGTAATATTTTAAGATGTGGACAATGGTATAGCACATGACTTATTTATCATGGCATTTTGTGCTGACGATTTTGTCTACTTAGATACGTGTTTTTGCGGACAATGTGGTGGAGAGTTCTGAGGTTACTTCTGGAGTCACAAAGATTGGAGACTACGAATTGCATGACCTTGTTTTGCTTGAGTAAGATCATAGACAATGACTAGAATTTTATAACTTCACTGGAGCAAAGCATCTACCTTAGAACCTTTCTTTCCCCCTCTTTCCTTTTGGTTTCTTTCAACTTGGAAGTACGTTAATTCTCTGGGATATCATAAGTATACACGCTTTTGGTTAACTTGAGAATTTTAAATAACTCAAGTTTGTAAGTGTGCAAGCTATTGTTTCTATCAAGGAAATTTCAAGCTGCATTTCAAGGTCTTTTTGTTGTCGATGCTATCCTAACTGATTCCCCATTTTTCAGCAATATGTCCTTTGGTGTAATCATACGTGTGGAGAAAGAAGCATTTCAGGTCTGCTGGAACCAATTGTTTGTGGTTAATGTTGTCATTTTTGGTATGACTGTCTGATATTTGTGTCCCCCCTTCAGGTGCTGAAAGGAATCCCTGACAAACCTGATGTCGTGCTTGTTAAATTGAGGGAAATAAAAAACAAAATTGAGAGACGAGCTAATGCACAGGATAGGTACAAAAACACTGTATCTATGAAGGATATAGTGAGGGTTGTTGAGGGACCCTCTAAGGTGAAATTTCTTATTTCGATTGCTTGATTTACCTTGCCTCTAATATCTGATTTTTGACAAAACTATTTTCTCATTCTTGTTTTAGGGAAGACAAGGTCCTGTTGAACACATACATAGAGGTATCCTGTTCATCCATGATCGTCATCATCTCGAACATGCAGGCTTTATTTGTGCCAAATCTCAATCCTGCGTTGTAGTGGGTGGATCACGTGGGAACCGTGATAGAAACGTATGTTGTTTGATTTGTGCTTGTCTGAAAAATATGGGATGCACATTTTTCTGTCCTTGTGCTTTCAACCTCTTGGTAATGTGACTTTAGCCTGATATTTTCATGTAGGATTCTATGGATTCAAGGTTTGTTGAGCTGAGATCATCTCTCCTTACATCACCAATGAGACTACCTCCAGGAAGACCACCCATAGGTAGTCTGCAGAGATTCTGATGTCTATGTCTTTGTTCGAATTATATCATGCAGAAATGTTTATTGTTTTGTTAGAATTATGACATGTTTCTGTTTGGTCAGAAAACAGACAACTGTGTTGCTTAGTGTTTATCAAAATTTAAAACCCTCACATTTATTTTGGAAAAAGAGCTAAGCTATTTGTTAACAAGGCCAAGCTTGTTTCAGCTGGTGGAAGGGGTCGAGGAGGAAGAGGACATGATGCTTTGGTTGGGAGGGCTATCAAAATTCGTTTGGGTCCCTTCAAAGGCTATCGTGGTCGCGTTACTGAGGTCACAGGGGAACTTGTTAGAGTTGAACTGGATTCACAAATGAAGATAGTAACAGGTAGATATCTTTTTCCCCCAAAAGTGTCTTTTCTAGTTTTGCAGGACTGACAAGAATATCTTCTCAATATGTAGTTAAGCGAGATCAAATTGCTGACACTTCAAGTGTTGCTACACCTTTCCGGTATCAATTTGGAAAGTTTTCATTTACTTCACAAGCCACTTGCCGGAGTGATTTTCTTGACTTGCTCATTGTTCGGCAGAGAAACACCACGGTATGGTTCTGGCAGTGAGACTCCCATGCATCCATCCCGGACACCTTTACATCCATACATGACTCCAATGAGGGATCCAGGAGGTCTGTGTGCTTTATTCAGAATTTTATCTATGGATAAAAGCTTGCTTAGAACCTTCTTTGAGGAGGGATTTTTAGAATTGACATTTTAAGCAAAAGATCTTGATCTTTTAGTATTGTTTTCTTTATGCCCTTTTGTCAAACACTTTACTGCAGCTACGCCTATACATGATGGAATGAGAACGCCTATGCGTGACCGTGCATGGAATCCATATGCACCAATGAGCCCAGCAAGGTTTGCTTATTCCTTCTAAAATCTTGTGCATAGCTTGAAATTTTTTTTTGGAATATGACTTAGATATTTGCTTTCTGTTTACATACATTAACAGCTTATCCCTAACAAAAGGTTCAGATTATGCTCGTGTGATAGTTTCAAATTTTCAATCATTCTTATGTGTCATATCTGTGTTCTCACAAGCATGGAATGCAGAATCGGCCAATCTGGATTTGATTCCAGATTGGGTCGGCCATGGCCAATACAGGCCAATCCTGCCGATTCCAGCTGATCCCCAGCCAATTCCCGGCCGGAATCAGTCCGATCTGGATCAGATCATCCCTGGCCGATTCCTGGACTGATCTGATCCTTTTTTCCATGCTCAAAAGGGGAAAGATGTGGACCTGCACTCTGTTAAGTGGTGCATCCTTCTTCCCATGCCAAAGTATTAATAATATGTTTGAAAGCCTTTCCTCCTACATGTGGATATATTTTAAATTTTCTTATATTGGAAGTTAATGTGAGATTTGTTGATCTTTCCTTGTCCAAACCACAGAAGTGATGGCAGGTCTTTGCCTCAACCTCTATTGTTGCTTATTTATATGCAAAACTAGAGCTTAGAGTTTGGTGGTTGTCTACCTGTCCTTAATGTCCTGAACTGGTTGTTTGTTGACTATTTACTGAAACAATAAAAACAATAGCATCTTTGTTCTTTTCTCTCTGATCAGTCCATCTAGTGCTATTTATACCAACTATGAGCATGATAAATAATGGTTCAATTCTGTATGACATATATATAGCTTCATAGTTGGAAAATTGTAGGACAGGGTGGTTTTGTGTACCCTACTTGGTCACTTTAAATCCTCAAGAATTATCCAATGTGGTATGTATATACCGAGTAAATATTTAACATGAATTAAATTCTACAAGAACTTTTGAATCTGACTTTCTGATGTGCACTTCGTGCTCAGGTGTTTATGGTGCTGTTTAGGTAATTTTCTGATGTGTCTGAATGTCTGTGCTTACATATTTTTAATGTGAACCCTTGGCATGTATGGCGAGTGCCTGATTGAATTGATCAGGTCATGTAGGAACAAGGTTAAATCTCTCAGTCTGTTAGAATGCCTCAGCTTTGGGCAAAATGTTGTATCAGTAGAATTACAACTTTTACATGTGGAGACATCCCTCATTCCTTTGTAAAGTTTTGAAGATATTACTCAGTGATCCTTATGATCTATGCTGATTCTTGAGGTGTTTGGTACTGACCCAGTCCTCTTTTATGTACATTTCGAAAAGTGGCCCACAATATATTCTTGCTACTTAGTTTCTGATGATATACATATTCCTTGTTCAATTCTTTTTCCAACATAGTGACATAGCTTCTCCATAACCGGTCATTCCTAAACTTATGGCATGGTGTAGTTATCAAACTTTTCTACCCAGAGGTAGACTTTAAGTTTCACCAAAATTCCGGTTTTCAACATGTAGTCTCATGATTTGTGATACTATGCATGGAAGCTAACTTTCCTGGAAAAAGGGTTGCTATTACCAGTTGAGTCCAGTGGATTCTTTACAAGAACTTAGACTGGATAAGCTTCACTGGCCTTTTCAGTTCAGGTCAAGTGTGATGTTCTTGTCATTTAATGGGTTATCATTTGCCTTCGTAATTATGTGATCTCACATGATCGCCTAACCCTTCTCATTAACTACCGTTCTATAGATGCCGAATATCACACTGAAGACCTACTGTCTGCAGTCTCCCAGATATCATGCCATATTCATTACTGATTTTCATATATATATATATTTTTGTTTTAGATGTCAGCAAGCCACTCATCATCGCTGATCTTTGGCCTTATGTTTACAGAAAGATTGATGTGTGGACTAAGATTCAGTTTATGACCCAAGGATGAATGTTGGCATTTGTTTGACATGCTAAAGTTATTCTTGATTAGAATGACTTTTTCTGACAGTCCATGCAGAATCTTCTTGTCTGATGTCCTTCTTGTGCATTTTTTTTGTGTGGAAAACAAGCGGTTTACATCACAAATTTTTGAAGATAAACCATGGTAATACAATTGGAGTCCTTGGTCACATATTTGTCTTAATGCATTGAGCTTTCTGTTAACACTCTGGGATAAACCTGGGACACGTAATGATGTGCTATAAGTGACGAGGTAACATAACATTTGGGTTTCTAAAAGTATCTGATACTGTCTTCTTCCATGCATCAACTTATTTTAGCATTAAATGAAGAGGTGGCCGGTGGCCCATCCATGTTGTCTTTGAGTGCAAACAAAAATGGATCCACACTCTTATTCCATTTTAGTTTTATTACAGCCAATATTAAAATAAAGTGATTTTGGAATTAAAAAGATGGCATTAGAATCTAATAACTGACCATTGACTTTTTAATTGATCTTCTCAGGGATAATTGGGAAGATGGAAACCCAGCCTCCTGGGGAACCAGCCCCCAATATCAGGTTTGTCTTGTCTCATATACCTTTTTTCCTTAAATGTTGCAAATTCACTTTATTTTTTTCCCTCTTAAAGCAAATCCAAACTTATTACCGCCTGTATCATACATCTAACTTTAATCATTATCTCAGCCTGGGACACCACCAATTCGTTCCTATGAGGCGCCTACTCCAGGTTCAGGTTGGGCCAATACCCCAGGTGGCAGCTATAATGAAGCTGGGACACCAAGAGAAAGTAACTCATATGGTTAGTGTTAACATAACACATACGTTGTTATTATTTTTCCAAGTTATCGATTCAAACTTGATAATTTCTGCTAATGGGCCTTCAGGAAATGCACCAAGCCCATACTTGCCATCAACCCCTGGTGGTCAACCAATGACCCCAAACTCTTCATCATATCTTCCCGGAACTCCTGGTGGACAGCCTATGACACCTGGAAATGTTGGATTAGACGTTATGTCTCCTGCATTAGGTTGGACACCTTTCCACTCACTGTATCCAAAATTGTATTATTTTATTTTATTCTATTGAAATTCATCTTGCAAAATTGGGTCCTTCAATATTTTTGTTCTCTAAATATGGAAGGACTTTGACTTCTTGGGTTTAAACACAAATATTGCAGTTGATAGAAATCATTGGCGGAAAAGGATTCATGTAACCGATCCCAAATAATGGGACAAGGCTCTGATAATGCTGATGAATATTTTTGTTCTCTAATGTTTCCTTTAGGTTTATGAAAGACAGAAGTGACAGTTCTGCGTGGTTTGTTTGATGCCATCTTTCTAGTTCTCATTTCATCATGGCTTTGCCTCGGATTTCTAACGTGTATTTTCCATTCTTTCAAAATGTAACTAACTTCTTATTTTTTGGTTTTGCGACTTCTGTTTTCTTCTTGGTGTGGCTATCGGGTTCCCTTCATGGTCATGACTTCATGAGCTGTAGGTGCAACTTGTAGGCTTGATGAGTTTTTTTCCCTTTCTTTTCGGCGGGGGGGGGGGGGTAGGGGGAGTGATTTCACATTATCTTGGTGTCGATTTGGTTGTATAGGTGTTTTGGGGGGTGGATCCTTTTGGGTTTTTGGCCCACCTATGCTTGTACATTCTCTCTTTTAATATATACATGGTACTACCCACCTTCAGAGAGAGAGAGAGAGGTTCTCTGCCAAGCTGATAAATTCCCACCCATCCGAAGAGAGAGAGAGAGAGGTTCTCTGCCAAGCTGGTAAAGTCCCACCCATCCGAAGAGAGAGAGAGAGAGAGAGAGAGAGGTTCTCTGCCAAGCTGATAAATTCCCACCCATCTGAAGAGAGAGAGAGAGAGAGAGAGAGAGAGAGAGAGAGTTCTCTGCCAAGCTGATAAATTCCCACCCATCCAAGAGAGAGAGAGAGAGAGGTTCTCTGCCAAGCTGGTAAAGTCCCACCCATCCGAAGTTACATATACCCCTTTACAATATTAGCCTTTGCACGCCCATCTTATATAAATAAGTTTGACTGGAGAATCCTGGTACAGTAATCACTAAATGCCGGTCAAATATTGATACGGCTCTTGATTATGGTGGAGGGGTGCTTGGACTTCTCTCTCAAATTGTGTTCTTCCTCTTGCCCAATAGATCAGTCTGGCAAGCACATCATCCATATGTTGTCGTCAGATTCCACTGCTTTTGCCCATACCATTTCCTGACAGACTCGGATATGTTTTATGGTGTGTTGCAGTTTATATAATTCCACAGTTGACAAATAGGCTGTCCGTTCTCTAATTCTTTTCTTGGGTTTTCCTCATTCTGTCAGATGTTGGAAGTCAGTCTGAAGCTATCTTCCAGAGAAAGAAAAACTATATTTTAGTACCTTCCTCTTCCAGACCTGTTTATGCTAATGAACTTTCTGTCTTTGTACCAACATTTCTGTCTTTGTTTCCCAACTGTATACATAGTGAACTCAAACTGATCGTACAACACATCCGCTAATAACCTGCTTCAGTTGCAACCTTGTCCTCTCTTTTCCTTGATAAGTTAATCCAGTTTTACTTGAGAAACCTGACTGGGAATTGGATGAACTGCGGAAGAAATCATGGTTACAAAATTAAGATATAAAGGTGCTGTTACTCTTCTACACTTAAACAGCTATATGGGAACTGGCACATGTTATAGTCTGCATGTGTGATTTGTGGGAAGACCATACTCAATTTTGGGTACGACAGCCTTTAATTGTTGTGTTAACATGGAAAGTGAATTTTCTTGAAAATGTGCAGCATGCTGGACTTACCTCTTGGATGCATAGTAAGGCTTTTGCTTTTGTTATTCTCTTTTATTCAAGTGCACATCTCATAAACAGCTGGATGTATTTCAGGTGGAGAAGGGGAAGGAAGCTGGTACCTGCCAGACATTTATGTCAATGTTATAAGACCAGGAGAAGAACCGCGTATGGGGGTTGTGAGAGAGGTTCTTCCGGTGAGTAACCCTTTGTTTGTCATGTTGACCCTATGGTAGAAACATGAGTAACAGATTTGTGTCCCAAGTGTTCTAATATTTTGAACTTTCTTAAATTGACGGGAAAAATTCTCCCTCTGCAGGATGGTTCTTGTAGGGTCTCACTTGGGCCTGAGACTCTGACAGCACATCCTGGCGAGTTGGAAATGGTGCAACCTAAGAAATCTGACAGAATCAGGATAATGAATGGTTCACTTCGTGGAGACTCAGGGAAACTGATTGGCGTTGATGGATCTGATGGCATTGTCAAGCTGGACGGTACACTTGATGTTAAAATTTTGGACATGGTGATACTTGGTAAATTGGCTACTCAATGAGACGTTCTTGCTTTTGCGAACGGTATCAAGCACCTGTGGGCAATATGGAGGGTTTTTTTGCATCGATGCTTGAAATGTGACACTTAAACATTAAAGTCCTCCGCTGATCTGCTGGGCCTCACATTCTTCCCGTTGTCTTCTATTTGAGCAGTCTTTGCCCCCTCAGCTTAATTTGTACAAATGTAAAGATATTCTCCTTGTGGAAGGAACTTGATTGGAGAGTTTCCATATCTCCATAGCTCATAATAGCTGTAAGCTATGTAACAATCTTTTAATGCAATTTAATTCTGTTTGATCTTCTAGTTACTTCCAAGTGGTGTTTCAGTTTCATGATCTCGTCCAAAATGTCCAAATAAGCTTGTGATCTTCTTGCGCTTCTGTAGTCCATTCTGTTTGCAATAAGGTATCTGCGGCATCTCGAATTTTTAGGGCATTGGAGAAGTCCAGTCCCATAGCTCTGTTTTTTTTCTCGAACTTGGACTACAAATATGGCAAGATCTGAGAGTAAAAATGGTGGGTTGCGATGTATGAAGCCAACATCTAATGAATGAGATCAACTTCACGATCATGATGATGATGAAGTTGAGGCATCTGATGATGTGAGATCGCAGCAGGTTCTTTTTCTGAGGAGTGCTATCCCTCTACACTTTCTCTGGTATCTTTGCTGATCTTGTATGGTTGTCATGTTTATTATTAACTGTCTTATCTACCGTTAAAAAAGAAAAGGAAATGGAAAGAAAGAAGGGAAAATTAAGGATGTGTCAAGCAAGGCCAGGGTTACTTTACAGGAGGCCTCTATCGTAAACAGGAAGAGTGAGTCGAGGATGACTACAACGTGCAGCTTCTGATCGCATCATAGGTGACTTAATGATGTGTCTGTTTCATGGTCTGGTGTAGTAGTGCGTGGCAGCAAGTAGTAATACCTTTTGCAGGGTGGTGGTCTTTTGACACCCAACTTTTAAGCCTAATGTTGCGTCAAGTTTCCTGTCCATTTTCAAAGTTGGAACTGCTCCCTGCACGTTTCAATTGGACTCTTTAGACCATAATGTTGTTCCTTCTTGATCTACAATGTTCCCTCCTGCGCCGAACGAAGCAAACACTTGCAGAGCCATTTCCCCTTCCAACAAGCAAATTCCAACCGGTGATTCTGGTATAAACCAGATCTGGCTGCTGAAAACATATCTGGCTATTCTGCATAAATGTCATTGAGTTGATTAATTATAGAATGTTTTTTTTTGTGCATATATGCCCCTGTTAAAATATTAATTGTGTAAATCCCTCCTAGATTTACATTTGCATGTATAACCCTCTTGTTTATAGAAAATACCTTTAGAGACCCAGTAGTAACTTACTGTGATCGGAGTCAAGAATATGTTTGAAATATTCTTTTCACTTTTACATATATACCTATATTAAAAATGACAGGGAAGGAATATTCCAATCATATTCTCGAATTCTATCAAGGCAAGTTACCACAAGGTCTCCGAGGATATTTTTGTATCTATAAGATGGATATACATATAAATTTAAATCTACGAAGGATATCTCTAGTAGATATGGTTCAAGATTAACCGTACTATGCGGATCGACTATGTCGCATTCTCTATGGCAGGGTACAGTATGTTACGTACCGTACCGATCAGTCGATCGAAATTGTCAAGTCGATCGACCGATTTTTGTCTCTTTTTGAAAACTAAATAGATCATAGGTTCTAGATGTTACTCTGATAGAAATCGGTCGACCGATAAAAAGAAATCGGTCGACTAATTTTTGTCTCTCTTTGAAAACCAAATAGACCATAAGATCTAGACATTACCTTGATAGAAATCGGTTGACCGATTTTAAACTTTGATCTGTTGGACGTTGGGGGTGCTCACAAGTCAAATCGGTCGACCGGTTTTACCATATCGTGTCGACCGTGTCGAGACTCATAAATTAATCGCCATGCACGATACGATACAGCCATACACAGCAGCACAATAAACCCTGTTATGGCCAACTCTGAGTAAATATGTGAAAAATATATAAAAATTACATATATACCCCTAAACTACACCATATTAGAATGTATACCTTTGAAATTTGTATATTATATCCTATACCACCATATTCTATGTACTTCATCTCGTATATCCCTCTTGTTTGATTCCATCCATTTAACTCAACCATAATTGAGTTAAGTAGACAAAAAAACTAATACTCTACAACTCTCAAAAAAATAGTTTTTTAACAACTCTCTTTCTCTCTCCTCACTATTGGATCCAATCCCACTCGATTAGTCATCTCTCTCTCTCTCTCTCTCTCTCTCTCTCTCTCTCTCTCTCCCCCCCCCCCCCCCAAATGTCAGACAACTCGGTTGCTGAGCTTGTTAAAGTTGAAAACATTTTCATACTTGATTCAAAATTAGATTTAGAGACGTCTGACAAAGGCATAGAAGATGATGATATTGAGCATTGCTATTGACGTCCGGACTTGCATCCTCGAGCTGTTCTTCGACGTACATATTCTTGAGATCGATCATCTATGGAATTCTTATGGGCCTGTCATCCTAGTTTTCCTTATTGTAATGGTCCTCTTCATTGGCCTATACCACGGAGGCTGTATATGGCTTTTGCCAACTTGCTTTTATTTTCGCTTATTAATAAAAAGGCATGTTTCAGGCCCCTTTAATTTTTTAAAAAAGAGTTGCTATCTTCTTAGACATCCTTGCTTTACAGACAAAATGATAGTCCACCTCAATACATTTAGTTCATTTATGGAAGATAGGATTGCTGACAATAAAAATTGAAGCTTGATTATTATAGTGCAATATCATAGTTTTGGTGGAGAAACAAAGATCTCAAAGAAAAGACTAGAACCACAACATTTCACAAGTAGTGTGTGCCATAGCTCGATGCTCAACTTCGACACTTGAGTGGACTACCACACTCTGTTGTTTACCTTGTAGAGAAACAAGATTGCTACCAACATAAGAGCAATACCCTGTCATAAATTTTTTGTTAGAGGCACATGACCATGATAATTCTTATATAACAGACCCTTTCCAGGTGCTCCATTCACATCCTTCAGAACCATCAAAATAGCCTCCCAATGACACTATTTTGGATTCTGCTTGAATTGACTAAGTAGACTGATTGCAAAAGTGACATTTGGTCTAATAGTAGTAAGATCAATGAGTTTTCCAACCAGTCGCCTATAGAGACTAGCATCAGGAAAGTCCTCCCCAGTTGGATCCAAAAAATTAAGTAGAGTAACTACAGGAGTGTCGACCGGTTTGCAATCAAGTAGACCTATTTCTTAGAGCAAATTCAGCATGTAGTTCCTTTGAGACAAAGGTTCTGTCCTTACTGTATGCAACCTCAATACCAAGAAAGTGTCGAGGTCATCCTAAATCTTTCATAACCACCTATTTCTGAAGATGCTCTTTTACAGTTGTAATGTCTTTGTCATCACTACTAGTCAAAATCATACCATCAACATAGATAGCAAGCATTACAATGCTTGCAAAGCTTTTCTTAATGAACATTGGGTGGTCAGCCTTAAAGAACAAGATCAATCTCTGATGTTTTCTGACTAAATTTGTCAAACCAAGTCTGAGGACTTTCCTTAAGGCCGTAAATTGCTTTCTCAGAGTCTATAGACTTTCATCTCCTTTCTCAGAGTCTATAGACTTTCATCTCCCCATGAACAACATACCCTGGAGGTTGCTCCATGTAAACTTCCTCCTATAGATCACCATAGAGAAAGGCAATTTTGAAATCCACTTGGAACATGCGCCTACTAAGATTGGCAGCCAGTAATAATAGAACTCGCATAGAAGTAATACGAGCTATTGGAGAGAATGTCTAATCAATGTCATATGTTTGGATGAAGCCTTTGGCAATGAGACGAGCCTTGTACCAATCAATAATGCCATCCAGATGATACTTCAGGATGAAATCCCATTTGAATGCCACAAGCACCACACCAAGAGGACTATTAACAAGTTCCGAGGCACCATGAGATAACAAGGTAGACATCTCCTCATCCATAGTGACTTTCCACTTAGGTTGTGCAAGTGCATATTGATAAGAGGAAGGAATGCCATTCAAGGAAAGGGAGAATGTAAAATCCCAAAAAGACAGGTTGAGATGCTCATAAGACACAAACTGGGCAATATAATGAGAGCTAATATGATGAGCACCCTTGTGAATGGAAGGTCAATCAAAGTCGGGATCAAACATAGAAGGTGACAGTGCATCATGTTTACCTTTCCTCAGAGCAATTGGAAGATCCAACGATGCATCCATAGAAGGAGGAGAAGGGGACAAATCTTTGACTGAGGAGGGTGCCGGTGGTGGAGGCTGAGTCAGTGTCTTTGAGACTTTTCTCCGTTCGTACACTTGCAGTGGTTTCGGAATAGGATCTACCGTAACATGCATAGAATGACCAACCTATCCTGAGTCATCTGGTGGAGGAGACGGGAGAGAGAGAGAGAGAGAGAGAGAGAGAGAGAGAGAGAGAGAGAGAGAGAGAGAGAGAGAGAGAGATAAAGGAGGTGCTGACAACATGGGAGACAATGAAAAATAAGGTAATGGTGATGTCAGCAACAATAAAGCAGTGTTTTGACATCGAGTCAAAATAATGATAGCCTTTTCAAGTGCACGAATAATCGAGAGAGACATAGCAAGTCACGCGAGGAGACAACTTATCGTGACCTGGTCCTAGAGCGTGTACAAAATAAAGACACTAAAAAATATGAGGAGGTAAAGGAAAGGGTTTAGTGGAGGGATATAGACACGAAAATGGATTGGCCCCAGAGAGAACTCATGAGGGAACATGATTAATGAGATAACATGCAATAAGGACAATATCACCACAAAATTGTTTTGGAACAGTCATGTGGAACATGAGTGTCCTAGTCACATCAAGAAGTTGATAATTTTTATGTTCAACCATGCCATTCTGTTGAGAAGTGTAGGCACAAGAAGATTGGTGGAGAATTCCATAGTGGCACATAACTCATTGAATGGGGAAGACAAATATTTTTTAGCATTATTAGTGCGAAGAACCATGATACAAGTGGAAAATGACATTTTATTTCTTGATAAATTTTTTCAAAGACATGCAAGACCTATGACCAACTCTTCATAAGATAAACCCAAGTCATCTAAGAATGATCATCAATGAAAGTAGCAAAATAGCGAAAGCCTAGAGATGTGGTAATAGGACTGGGACCCCAAATGTCACTATGGACTAGATCAAATGAAAATGCTCTATTTATTCTCACATGAAGGGAAAGCCATTATTGTAGACATCCGATTCTGACCTATAAGTCGAACCATTATTCTTGTTCTCTTAATGAGTCCCAAGTTGGTCATTCATCTTGAGCCCATTCATTAGCCATGTTGTGAGCCCATTAAAGCCCAGTTTTCACATTATCCCGTCCAATTATCTTTCTAAAGAGTCCGCAAGCCCCTTTATTGATTATTTCTTGCAATTAATTGGTCAATATTATGAGAATAATCGATTTTCCTTAACACGATGGGTCGTGGCGTCGCGTTATCCTTGTCGCACCCCCCTTGGCCGTCACGACAGCCCATGCATATCCATGCACGTGCCCTTGGGGTCGCAACCATCATGGCCGTTGCGACTATCCTTGTCGCGTCTCTACGATCCGTCGCGTCAACAGCCACGTGCACTGGCCTCCGCAACCACCTCCACATTATCCTCTATTGGCCTTATCTCTATCCTAGGCAACCTCCCAACCCCCCTGACTACGGTTTGAGGTTCCAGGACCCTTGGGAACCGCCCTAGGACTCTCCCATCCGGATTTATCAGGGTTTATCACTTCATTTTTGGTCATTATCACTGAATGGTGGGATAATATCTCTCATTTTCTATATAAGGACCCCTTCTTCTTCAGAGAGGGGGGAGCCCGGTTTTCACCACGAAGTGCTGCCAAATTTTCTCTAGACCTGACACTTAACCCGTGGCTCAACCATCCTCACCCATTTCACTTCATCCGCTTCACCAAGTCATGGAGCCATCTTCATCCATGGAGCTTGGAGGTGGAGGAGGCGACTTCTAGGGCTTTTGCATCAACTGAGGACATCATCCAACGCCAGAGAGTCGCCCCATTGGGGCTCTTTCTTCCCTTCTCCCTCTCATTTCTTTTGCATGCATGTTACTGTTTTCTTTTAGATAGGACACATTTCCCTTTTCTTTCCCACGTTTTTATACACCCAAGGGGTTTAAAAACCACCCCTAGGTTCGTTCCCTTCTTGCTCTCCCTCTTTACTTCATTTTTGGATAGATACTACACATAAATATGGTATAACAGGGTTTGTTTGTTTATTTTCTTTGTTTTGGCATGTATACAAGCATCATTTGACGAGGGGCTCTTGTTCTCTGGCCGGCCGGAGGATAGGAAGAAGGTCCACACCAATATTCTCCCGCACTGCAGAGAACGCGACAGGCACCAACGTCGTGACAACATTAACGCGCCTTGCTTAGGCGTCGCGACCTCAACTTCATCGCGACGGGGCGGCCCGTCGCGGCTGCAGTAAGTGCCCTTGTTCTCATTCATTTTCCTAGAAAAGTTAGCCTGGTTTAATTCCTATACATTGGCAACTTGTTAGGTGGCGATCACATCATCCCTATTTCCATGCCATTTTAAGTTGATTTTAAATCATGTTGTGTGTTTCGAGGGGTGCGCAACCTCGTGATTACACCTTTTGATGATCACGGTGGGACCTTCAAGGCTAGCCTCGTCGATTTTGTTTACTTGCTTGCCTTCCTGATGTGTTCATGTGTTTAATAGATCCTTGTTAGGTTTGTTTCTGCATTTTATCTGTCTTTCTGTTCTCTGTTCAGGTCGCGACGTATTGCGTCATCGCGACCATAAAGGCGGACGCGACTTCAGGTATGCGTTCCCCCTCTTCTCTTAAGCCCTGTTCCTATTCTGGAATGTGTCCATGTCCTCTCCATGCTTTGTTGTCATGTGTAATCGTGTTTCTCTATGTTAGAATCCTGCTAGGGTTCGGATTTTCCGTTTAATTTCATTGTTGGCTTTCGGGTCGTTTCGCGTCAGATAGGGCAGCCGCGACATAGTAGCATCGATGGTGGAGGTCGCGTCTTCAGGTACACACTGTCTGTTATTGCTTTTGGTCCATATGTCAGTTTCTGTGTGTTTAGGGAGTTGTCCTATGTTGCTTACTTTCATCCATGCTTGTATTGCACTGTAGGATAGCCTGTTTACTTATTGTTTGCGTGTAACTATAGGTCTCTGCACTCTGTTGATATCACGCCCGAGTTACCGGTCGCGATAGGGTCGCGACGTATCTGGTCCTCGCGAGTTCAGCCGAGGCCTGTTAGTTGCTCTGTGTTAGCTTAGGATAGACATTTGCATGCACTTTGGTGTGCTTAGGCTCATACATACACTGTTACTTCGTATAGTTTAGGCTCCTCCTTGGTAGAGTGGGCCCTCTCACCTGTGAACACTCATGGGCTGACCAGGGCCTCCTACCGAGGGCCTTTGTAAGTCCCCGTGGCCATACGCACGTTGCGGTTGTCGGGTTGGTTGTACCCGTTGCACCCTTAGTTTAGGCCGTCTCGCGCATGAGTTGTGTGTCCCCTTAGTGTCACTGAAGTACTTGAGTCCTTACCTATTAGGGTCCCTTTTGACCGAGTGTAATCTCATTAATCAATCCATTAAAGGTCAAGTGAACCCTAAAATTTGGAGGGTAATCATGACAACCTGAGTGCTTGTTTAGTACACCCCTTCTCATCTTACAGTTCTTTCTTGTTGTGTTAGAGTCTAGGGGTTGTTTGATAGTTGTGTCGTCCCCCCTAATTGTTTAGGGGTTGTGTATGCGTCATTGTCTAGGTCGTTCGAGTCAGTCCCCTCCAACTGTTGTACTATATTACAATCCTCTGTTCGATATGGATCACTTCCGTGTCCTTACCGGTGACTCTTTGCCCATTGGGCTCCTCGAGGATGTGGCCCAGCCTTCTGCGGCCGCCCTCTCAGGGCATATCCAGCCTCCCACTGTTGTTGATGGTCAGTCCCACCCCCTTCTCCTCCTGGGGTGGATGACCCGCATGCTCAGTTCAGTCAACTCCTCCCACACTTGAGCCCGGATCAAGTTTGGGAATTTCTGGCCGCTGCCAAAGGCAAGCGTCCCCTATCCCCGCCATCTCATCATTCAGCCCAGCAAGCGGCCTCCTCTGCCCCTGCTGTCTCTGCGCCACATGTCCCTTCCACTGTGGCGGATCCTACTCCCTTGCATCCACGGGCTATTCACTTTTTGGAGCCCAGCTACCTTCCGGCATGGAAGGTTCGGCCCAAGTCCCCTCTGATCTCTACATTCTATCAGGACGAACCCACTCCTTTTCCCTATGAGAGGTCCTACTCTTTGGAGAAAACCCTCTCCCTCATTCCTGCTCACTACGCCACGTCCCCCTCTGACTTCCTTGCGGAGTGGATGTCTATGAAGAGGGAGCTTCATGACCTCCGGAGACAATTGGACCTACGGAAGGCCGCTGATATTCCCCTTCCTTCCTTCCAACACCTCCGGGTCCCACCCCAGTCGGAACTCCCTGTCTACCGGCGACATTCTGGGGTAGGTGACCCATATGTGCATTTGAAAGATTTTGTGTATGAATCAGCTCCGCACAAGTATGACCACCACCTTATGGCATACTTGTTTCGCAAGTCATTGGATGGGTCGGCCCTCGAGTGGTTTTATTCTTTGCCCCCCGAGGAAACCGAGGATTTCCAAATTGTCCAAGAGAGATTCCTACAACAATTTCAAGATCGGGTCAGACCCGAGTATTCTTTTGTTGATTTAGTGGCTGAAAAGATGAAGCCCGATGAGGAATTTGCGGTCTATGCTGACCGGTGGCGTGCCCTAGCTGCGAAGGTCCGCTGCCCCATGCCTAAGGAGGAGAAGGTTAAGCTGATCATTGCCAATGCCACACCAACCTACCGTGCCATTTTAGCCATGAATGACATCACCTCCATGCACCAGCTTTACAGTCGAGCCCGCTTCATCCAAACCCAACTTAAGGACTCGCCCATCCACTCTATGTTTGAAAGCCCGAAGTCCCGATATCCTAAGAAGCCACAAGGTCCTGTCACCGAGGGGATCAAAACCAATGAGCAAGTAGGAGCAGTCAATAATCCTCGGGGCCTGATAGGTAGGTCACCTTTCAATCAGCAACCTCAGCAGCCATGGAACAACAAGCAGCCACCTCCTCAAACTCAAACCCCCAGCAAGACCAACGCCAATATAATCAGGTCCCTCCACCCCAAAATGGCTATGCTCCTAGGAAGCCGAATGGACCCAAAAGAGCTCAATACCCTCCCCTTCCTGAGAGTCTGGCCGACATTTTTGCAGCCCTTATGTCCCTTAATGCCCTTATATTACCTCCTGAGAAGGCAAATTGGAACATGGCAGTAGACGATACAAAGTATTGTGTGTACCACCGTCATCTGGGCCACAATGTGTCGGATTGCTTCCAATTTAGGGATATCATATATGACCTCCATGAGAAAAATCAAATTGATTAGGCTAAAATGAAGGGGCTAATTCAGACATTGAGAGACCAACAGGGGCTGAGGCAGCAACAGTAGCAACAAAGGCGACAACAGCCACAACAACAGTAGTAATTCCAGCAGCAACAACAGCAATTCCAGCAGCAACAACAGTAATTCCAGCAACAACAGCAGCAGTTCCAACCATTCCAATAGCAACAACAGCAGCCACAACAGCCACAACAACCAGCAAATAACCTCGGCATAATTGGCAATCCTGTGCCGCAGCACCAACCCGCTCTGAATCCCCAATCTGCTCCACCCACCACCTCCTCCACCCGCTCAAGTCAACCCTATCATCCACCATCCACCACCTGCAGCCGCTTGGGACTACGATGACGAGCATGAAGTAGGCCAACTTCTGGCTATTTCCCATACTACACCTGCCTCCACCATGCCCACCATTGCCACCATTACCTCGCCACTCTACAATACCTCCGTCATACCACCCATCATCCCCTCACCACATAATATCCCATTTTCCCCTACACTAGCACCCCTAATAGCCAATCCCTCCATTATCGACACCACCCCACCTCCACTTCACCACAACCTCGCCCTACGAAGCGGGCGGATGTTCCATCGGATGTATCCCAATGCATCTGTATCTTTACCAGGTCAGCCAACCCAAAATTCCAACAACAAAAATCAACAACAACAACAAGACGTCGAGGAGATAGATCCGGTCCCTGGGACGCAATATGACATACTAAAGCATCTGGACCAGACTTCAACCAAAATATCTATCCTCGAGTTGATCAAGAGGTCACAGACCCACCAAGATGCCTTAAAGGCTTTTCTGCAGAGGGTTATGGTAAATGAAGATATGAACCCCAACAATCTGCCCTCAGTTCTATCCATTGTTAACAAAGGGCCGACAATTACCTTCACAGATGGTGAGCTGGCTCCCCCGGAGGCCAGGAGGATGCCTTTATGTGTGACTCTGACAATAAATAAGGTGGCCTTCGATGCCGTCTTGGTTGACACAGGGGCGTCTATAAATGTGTGCCCCCTAAGCACTCTGCGGTCATGCAACATCTCTGAGCACCGCTTGCAGCCGACTCCCACTACTATAGCAGCTTATGACAATTCCCGGCGGGCCTATCACGTTGTCTCCCTACAGGCGGAACTAGGCCCACTCGTGATGGCCGTAGACTTCTATATGCTTGACATCAATCCGACTTTCAAAGCTATCCTAGGCCGGCCTTGGATCGAGGCACTAGGGGCAGTCCCCTCCACCGCACACCAATGTCTGAAGTTCCCGTTCCAAGGACGCATAGTTAAGGTCAAAAGTGCATCAACTACCCATACTGTGGAGGCCATTGAGAAAATCATGCCGACGGTCTGGCCGTCTAATAAGCCCTTCATTTCGGTACTTGATGTAAATTATCCATGGGCTTACACCTTCTCCTCCAGCCACCAAACTGTGTCCCCATCATTGGCTGCTATCAGAAAGGGTATCCTGTCAGACACCAAAGGCTGGAATATCATGGTCAAAATTGGCTATCAACTCGGAAAAGGTCTCGGAGCTCACCTCCAGGGGAGAACTTAGGTCATCTCCAATTCCAAGCAAATCACAAGGCGTGGCCTAGGATACACGGAAGAACTCAAGCCATGGACAACCTACTCATCAACTCCAAAAACAGACTAAGAACCTCTCACCTGGACATTATATGATCACTTTGTCAGGGGACCCATACAGCTAGGATACAACACTGTCAGGATAGAGGCATCCACATCTACATATCAAGTTCTGGAGGCCCAACGGCCTAGCAAGAAAAGAAGGCCGAAGAAGCAGAGGCAGAAGAGTCAAGCTTAGAAGACCTAACATCGGCACTCAGTCTTTTGTTCCAGGATGATGATCTTACGCGGCCCCCGGAAGTGGCAGAATCAGCAGCATCAGCATCAGCAACCACCTCCAAGCGACAGTTGCTTGGGTATGGTGAGGATTTTGAAGTTTTAAACCCCATCAATCCGGTAGACGAATTCTAGCTAGGGCATCCGCGACCTTCTAGTTATTATGTGTTTTCAATCTTTGTTTCTAAATTCTCCTTCATCCCTCTTTTCCCCCTTCTTATTCTCCAACTCTCCCTTGACGCCCTCGAAGCGTTAGTTACTTCCTCACCCCATTTCATCCTGTCTTTTAATGGCACCGTTCTCTCCTTCTCCCGATGCCTTCAAATGTAGGGTAGTTTGTTTTCCTTCTTAGGTTAGTATGTTGTGCTTGATTCAAAAAAAAAAAAAAAAACTTTCTATTCCTCCTCGTTCTCCTCGACAATCGGACGGCGATCCCCGTCTTTCCTTTCCCCTTCGTCGGACGGCGATCCCCGTCACTCCCCGCTTTCAAGCTCTCAGATGGCGATCCTCGTCTCCATGTTCCCTGCTCTTGACGGCGATCCCCGTCACCCGCACACTCCCCTTTCCTCTGACGGTGATCCCTGTCACCCCATGCTTTCTTCCTCGGCGGCGATCCCCGCCCTTCTTTCTCCCTCTGCTTGAGTGGTGATCCCCGCTCCTTGACCAGCATGGTCATTTTGGATGCCCTAGGTGAGGGGCCTTCTGTCCCCCTGCACCCCAACACTGCTGTAGGCACCATGAGCTCGGGTGGCCTGCCTCTGCCTCTAGACCCACCGGAGGACTCCCGCGGCCGTGCCGCACCCTTTCCTTTCCCTTCCAATAAACCTCTGGACACTTCTCCAGAGCCCTCTGTAAATATCAACCCTAGTTTAAGTTTAAGGGTAGAATCTAGCAAGTCCCCGTCCCCATCTAGGAAGAGTAAGGGTAGTGGCATACCCCGTAGATATTTAGTGGATCTGGTACAAAGGTGTGGCGCTCTTCTGGCTGTCGAAGAGTTTATCCAAGAAGCAGTCATTCTAAACATAGAAGCTCTGCACGAAGAGGAAAGGCTAGACGATGGATTTGGGGTATATGAAATCTTAACTGAGGAGGACCCAGTGGATGAGAAAGACAATGAAATAGAGGACGCTGCTGAGATGTATGCTAGTGGAATGAGGAGATTCGATGAACTGACATCGGCAGTCGACGAACCTACCAAAGAGGTAAATATTGGGACAGAAGAAGAACCCAGGCTCTTGACCATAGCTTCCAATCTCCCTCCTGAGGAAGAAGAGGCACTCATAGAAATGCTAAGGGAGTACAAGGACTCTTTTGCCTGGTTGTATGATGACATGCCCGACATTGACCCCGAGTTAGTGGAACATAGGCTGATCTTGAAGCCAGGGGCAATAACCGTTAAACAAAAATTAAGGCATTTCTTTCCCCACATTGCTTTGAAGATGAAGGAGGAGATCGATAAACTACACAAATCTAAGTTCATCCGTGTAGTCCTCTATCCTTTGTGGGTGGCCAATATAGTCCCAGTAATGAAGAAGGATGGAAGAGTGCGGATCTGTATAGACTTCTGGGACTTGAATAGGGCATGTCCAAAGGACGATTTCCCATTACCTCACTTGGATGTTTTAATTGATAACACCGCTGGGTTCGAAACCCTCTCATTCATGGATGGTTACTCAGGATATAATCAAATTTGTCTAGCCCCAAAGGACCAAGAGAAAACCTCCTTCACTACGCCTTGGGGAACTTATTGCTATGTGGTCATGCCGTTTGGATTAAAGAATGTCGGCTCCACTTATCAAAGGGCAATGTTAGCAATCTTCCACGATATGATTCATATTGATGTCAAGGTTTACGTGGACGATATTGTGGTGAAGTCTCAAACCCAAAGTGAACATTCCTCCGTGCTTGCCAAAGTGTTTCGACGCGCACGAGAATACAAATTGAAGATGAATCCGAAGAAGTGCGTATTTGGGATTTCCTCAGGCAAGCTGTTAGAGTTTATAGTTAGCAAGCGGGGGATTCAAATAGACCCAAACAAGGCCAAGGCAATAAATGAGATGCCTCCTCCTAAGAACATATCAGAGCTTTGAGGACTGATTAGTCGGCTACAGTTCATAAGGAGATTCATATCTCAACATTCTCAAAGGTGTCGTCCTTTCTATGAACTGTTAAAAGGAGGAGCCAAATTCGAATGGAATAATCAGTGCCAAGAAGCCTTTGATGAGCTCAAGAGTTATCTTATGAATCCGCCTGTGCTGCAAGCACCTGTCCCAGGAAAACCCCTTATCCTATATCTGTCGACTATCGAGGATTCCCTAGGAGCTGTCCTTGCTCAACATGATGATTCTGGCAAAGAAAGGGTAGTCTACTACCTATCTAGGCTCTTCAATCCCTCCGAGTTCAAGCTCACCACAATGGAGAAAACATGTGCAGTGCTAGTATGGGTGGTGCAGAAATTGAAGCACTACTTCCTAGCCCATTAGGTGAGCTTGATTTCTAGAATGGATCCTATTAGGTATCTCCTAAAGAAGCCAATCCTCGCCGACAGATTGGCATGTTGGCAGATCTTCTTGTCTCAATTCGATAACATCTTTGTAGTCCAAAAGGCTATAAAAGGGCATGCCATTGCTGAGCACCTTGCTCACCTTCCTCTTCCTTATAGTGACACAGTTCAGGAAGAATTCCCTGACGAAAACCTGTCACTCATCTCTCGCGAGCCCTTCTGGTCACTCCATTTCGATGGAGCTCTCAACTCTAGGGGACGGGGCATAGGTGCTGTCTTGCTCACCCCAGAAGGGATCACCATTCCACTAGCCTATCAACTTCAATTCCCTGCCACCAACAATGTCTCCGAGTACGAGGCTCTCCTAGCCGGTCTAAAGCTTGCCTATCTCTTAGGCGCGTGCCACCTCAAGATCATAGGAGACTCTCAACTCGTCCTTCGACAGGTCCTTTCTACCTATCGCACTCGTGACCCTATGCTCAAGCCTTATCAAGATCTGGTCACTCTTCTAGCCAAGCAATTCCGCAAGCTCATCTACATTCACACTCCTCGCTCTCAGAACATCCTGGCCGATGCCTTGGCATCTCTGGCCTCATCTCTCTCCTTCCCTCTCAGCTGCAGCGCTGAGACTATCATTGTCTAGAGGTTAGAAGCACCTTCCACTCAGGATCCTTGGTTCAATAACCTCAGGAGCTCTTTAGTCTTGAAGGCAGAGAGAAGAGAAGCGAAGGAAGTAATGCTTGTGGAGCTAGGAGAAATGATGGAGGAAGAAAGGCCATGGTACCACGAGATCGAGCAATACTGTAAAGACGGTACCTTCCCAGAAGAAGCTGAGGCTGAGGATAGAAGAGCCATCCGTAGAGCGGTGCTAAGGTATACCATTGTTGGAGAAGTGTTGTATAGACGCGCTCTAAACGGGATGCTCCTCAGATGTTTGTCAGATGAAGAAGCCTGGAAGGTAGTGGAAGGAGCCCACTCCAGTGAGTGTGGAGGGCATGTGAATAGCTAAATGTTAGCTAAGAAAATCCTTAGGCAGGGCTATTACTGGCCAACCCTAGAAGAAGATTGTGCCATCTACGTCCGTAGGTGTGTAAAGTGCCAACTCCATGCCGATAAAATCCATACTCCATCCTCCTCCTTACACCCACTATCCTCCCCTTGGCCATTTTCCATGTGGGCCTTTGATATCATTGGACCTCTTGGTGATCCCAATGCTCAAATCAAAGAAAAATCTTTCATTCTCACTTCTACTGAGTACTTCACTAAGTGGGCCGAAGCTGAAGCATTTGTAGAAATCAAAGGTTCAACCGTGTGCCGGTTCATCATGAAGAACATCATCTCGCGGTTTGGAGTGCCAAGCAGCATCGTCACTGACAACGGACCCCAGTTCATATCTCAAGAGCTTCAGGACTTATGTAAGAAATTCAACATTTCTTTGCGTCATTCATCTCCGTATTATCCACAGGGCAACGGTCAAGCCGAAGCCACAAACAAAACACTTTTGAAAATTCTAAAGAAAACTTGTGAGTCTCATAAATTTGTTGATTGGCTTGAGAAATTAATTGAGGCTCTATGGGCCTACCGTACCTCCGTCCGCATGCCCATAGAGCAGACTCCCTTTCACTTACTTTTGGGATGGAGGTGGTATGTCCACATGAGATCCTCATTCCTTCGCTAAGGGTGCAGCTGGACAAAGAACTTAACCTCGATGAACATCGAGAGGTGTTACTCACACAGTTGGAACTCTTAGACGAGCAGCGTGTGGCCGCGACCGATCATGTGCTTTCATATCAAAATAGACTCTCAAGATCTTTTCAAAAGAAAGTGATTGAACGCAAATTTCAAGAAGGAGACATGGTCTTGAAGCAAATATCATAAAACCTGGAGGTCCTAGGTCAAAATTGCAAGCAAATTGGGAAGGGCCGTATGTCATTAAAGATGTGTACCCTGGGAACGCGTATAGGCTAGTAAATGCCGAGGGGGAGGAGCTCTCTCACCCGTGGAATGGGTTGTACCTTAAAAGATTCTACCCTTAATAAAAGATTTTCAATAGTGGCACCATTTTGCAAAGGAACGCTAGCTGTCGTGAGTCTCACATCTATCTTATTACTGTCAGGTACCCCCGGGTTCGGCCAACACACACAACACGGCAACCCGTGGTCAATTTCCCTTAGACACAGGTGTTCCTACTTAGCCCTAGTGTAGGAGAGTGAAGGTCTTTTCTTTTCCTGCTCGGACAAGGTCTAGGGGTAAAAGGACGCTGATTTGTAGACAAATGAGGGTGTAAATCACGTGTGCATGAAGTCTCAAAGAGAGACGGTCAGTCTGAAAGAAAGAAGAAATAATAAAAGAACAACAAATTAGTGAAAAAAAAATGAGAATAGGGGCATGACAAAGAGTGGCAGTACAGTTCCCCGCGGGACGCCCTTGAGCCCAGTCGTACGCATGTCCCTAAAAAAAAAAGCAAAGACCACAAAGTCTCTGGACAACAGACAGAATCCATGTGAGATACACTCTCGTGAGTCAAACAAGCCAGTATCCCTAGCACCGACGCCAAGTCTTACCCCCCTTAAGTCTTCCTATCCCCACTAATGACCGGAGCATTCCCACACTTGGTCTATGTAGGAACACTAGTGACTAGGGGCAATCAGCCATAAGGGAGCCAGAAAAACAGATGCACATTTCACCCAAAGGGTATTTAATAGCGTAAGATGAGAGGTGAGGTTCACAGGCTAATTGCTCAAATGTAGAGGTGTCGCTAGAGAAAATCTCAAAATCTAAAAAAAATAAAAAATCCTAAAATCCAAAAAAAATAAAAAAATCTCAAAATAAAAAAAACAGATAATCCCAAAATCTAAAAAAAATCAAAAAATTCCAAAATTTAAAAAAAATCAGAAAAATATCAAAATCCAAAAAATCAGAAAATCAGAAAATCCAAAAAATCCCAAAATCCAAAAAATCAGAAAATCTCAAAATTCTAAAAAATTTTATAAATTTTCAAAAAAAAAATTAGATGTACATATCGCTTTCTTTTAGCATGCATTATTTCCATTCATTTTCTGCCTATTTAATAAGGCTCAGCCCCTTGACTATTACGAAGTCGAAGTCTTTCCATGCTTAATGCAAGGGGCTGAGCCAAAGAGCAGATCTAACCTATTTTGCTAAGTGTGCAGGGGCAGAACTTTTGAACAACACAACGATGTACTCAATTTTCTCTCTCTCTCTCTCTCTCTCTCTCTCTCTCGGATCTCATATCACACTCATGTCAATCACAATTCATTCATTTAATCACAAACATTGGCAAAAGTAAAAGATCCACTAAAGATTAACATCATGTACAAAGATAAGGGGGAGGTGGCTCACAAGCTCCTCATTGTCCACCACCACTCTCCCCCGATCCCTCCTGCCTCTCGGGTGGTGGTGGCATCTCGCCACCACCCCTACCGCTCCGAGCACTCGCCACTCCTGCCAGGCATCTCTCCTCATCCTCATTCCTCCTACGACTGGAGGAACCAGCTAAGTACTGTTTAACCGAGGCACCACTCGCCCCGCTCCTGCTCCTACTCCTACTCCGAGCAACCTGGCTCATGGTCGTCACTAGACCCCGAAGCTCCTCAATCCTAATCTATTGCGCTGCCACCTCGGTGCGCAGTCGAGTCAACTCCTCCTGATCTACTGGTGACCCCTGCGTGCGTGACGTCGCCATCTCCATCGACAGCTCCCCCACCCAGGGACAACGCTGCATCCAGCTGCGAGCGTAACTGAGCCACCTCGGCTGCTACCGTCTCCGCCTCCGTGCGCCACCGAGTCGCCTCCGCTGATGATGGCCCTGCCTGTGTGTGTAGCTGGTCCACCACAACTGCCATCGTCTCTGCCTGGAGGTGCCACTGGGCGATCAACGCCGCCGCCGCATCGGCCTGCTCTCGCCAGTGGGTTGCCTGACCAGTGGCGATCCTCAGCTTTAAATCAAATGGAGATCAAGTCAATGTCACATGTACCCTCTCCTCCAACTCTGTCTCCGCCTCCTCAGCTCTCCTCACTGCGCTAGCCAGCTGACTTGCTAGATTTGATTGAGGCACCTCTGCTGCTGCTCGAGATGAGGATGCCCCTGCCTGTGATGCCCTTAGTCTCGCCAACTCCACGCGCTGCACATAGAACACTCGTTAATTCCTAAAAAAGCTGAAATTATCGGTAAGCTACTGAAGTCTGAGTAAGTACTTACCAGCTGCTCTGTCTCTCTCTGAGCCGCTTCTTGATCCTGCACTGCAGAGTGTAGCAAGGCCTGGAGCGAGGCGATCTGCCCGGCCACGTCCGCCTGCAAGTCATCAAATTGTGTCAGCTTAATTCAATTCAAATAATAAATCACAAGGTCTGGAGTTAGAGATCTACCTGTCGCCTCGTGCCCCTGTAGACCCTCGCCCCATATTTCAAAGCAAAGGACTGCAGGTAGGCGTCGTCTGACTCAGTGTCGGACCGAACTCGTCTACCTCAGTGCTCCCAATCCACGACCTACTCGCGGGCCCTCTCGCGCCAGTCTGTGGTGTCATGGAGCCCCCGGAAGCTCCGGCCAGGCCTAGGGGTCCGGCCTCGACTGGAGAACTCCAAGGCACTCTGGCGGAGGCCGAGGGACCTCTGAGTTAGGTGCATGTGGAGAGGTAGCACAAGGTTAAGAGCATGGACCGACATCTCCCTACCGAAGTAGGGTCAGGCCTGCTCCAACCAAGGCTGTCCTTCATCCCCCTCCTCTAGGTATGGCTGCCAGACCACCTGCACATCAAAAGCACATCTTGTTAGTAGCCGAGCACTTAAATAAATCAAATTGAACTAAGAGAGAGGGTAGGATACTCACATCTAGCTGAGGGTGGACGTCGATCGCGTCCTGGATGGATGCCAGCTGCTCCTCCAAGGGGTGCGTGTCTCAGCACGACACCCAGCGCCGAGCTAGGGGCATGAGGCCCGGTCGCTCCAGGGTCCCCTCCTCAGGCCGGGGAGGTGGAGATAGGTCCAGACCTGCATGAACATGAAGCCACAGTCAGATCATAGTTGTAATATAAAGGCGATTCAAGTGAAAAGAGCAAAAGAAGAGAGGGGTACCTGTAGGAAGGGGAAGAAGCCGCTGATCGATGTCTACCTATCGGAGGAGCCCAGGATCTCGAACTGATGCGCCAGGAATGCAGCTCCCCACACATAGTCCCCCACCTGATCCAAGTCCTCTAGCAGTGGCAGGAACCGACAATGGACCGCGTCGCCCCTCATGGCAAACAAGAGTCTACCAAGAAAGAATGTGAGGAAGCGCCGCAAGTCTAGATCTGCCTGTGCCCCGGGCTCACTAGCTAGGGTCTCCCTGCAGCCCCTCGCCAGCCTCTCGAGTTGCTCGTCCACCGTCTCGGCCACCTCCCTGCCCATCTAAACAGGCCCTAAACTCTCCTGGAGATCTATCCTAGGAATGAGAGAGGACCTAGGACCTACAGTCAAGTCTAAGAGCCTACGTGCTATCCCCTAGTAGCATGGATAGGTGAACCTGCTCACTGGCCGCCCGTACACTCTCAACGTGCAATCCTACTCACATCTTCCAGGCTGGGGATCATATGTCCCCATAGAAACACGAAGGCAGTCACCTCGTGTCCCACCTGCTTCGCAGAGCCTGGGTGAGGGGAGCATCCACCCTCATCCGCTCCATCCTCAGGATTTCCCCAAACCCCATACCATCCAACCTGTCCCTCTAGAAACCTGGGAGGGCTAGGTGTTAGTTATGGGTGTCCTCAAGCCAATCATAACTTGTACAATCTTGTTCTTTGATAATAATAATAAGGCTTTTATATTCATTATGTGTAATTCGTTTATCATTTCATTATGAAGTCCATGAATATGCGCAATGGATATTAATTATGATGAGATCATAACAATGAGATTAATATCCTTTAAACGTATATTCTTAATTGTTCCTAGTCGGAGGATATTCGAGAAGGACATCGAATATCCGGTTAGACTAGTACAGGTTGCACCTGCTCATATGATGAGGGTGACTGGTCTCATAGTCACTTGTGTGGAGACACTAAGGTGAATCTGTAGGTGCTCATTGGAGAATGAGTTCACTGAACTGATCCGTTATGAATCGCTGGATGGTAATGTTACCTAACTGTCAACCAGCTAGATTCATTGTCACAGTGGCGTGATTGGTCCTTAGACCTAAGACACCAAGGACACCTTGTTGCTGGACTTCTAGGTTTTGACCTTGACTTATAGATCTCTAGCCATGGGGTCTTAATCAGTTAAGTGTTCGGATCTAGCTGAATACCTTCGAAGGTGATTGTGTGGTCAACATGGGATCGCTCGTTCTCGGTAATAAGAGAGTGAATACTCTAGGGAAAGATGCCTGATAGTCCCTGGCCAGGGCAAGACTACTTATCAGAAAAGGAGTTTTCTGATAATGCTATGCGGCATCTAAACCAAGTGAGTGCGCACATTAGGGTTTGATAGTTGACCATACCCTAAGTGCACTCGAGAGCATTGTACGAGCGAAGGATTTTAGTCACGTGGTAACTGATGACAGAAAAAGGTTCCTTGATTGGGTTGCTGAACCCCAATGCTTTCCAGGATCAAGTGGTGTTGCTTGGCACCCAACTTGATTGGAAGCCTGGTCAATTATCGTGAGACGATAATTGATTGTGTAATTAATAATATGAGATATTATTAATTACAGTAAGTCAATAAAGAGTTATTGGGCTTAATGGGCTGAAAACTGGACTAGCACTTGAGCCTAGAGGGCCACACGCAATAGAGTTCCGAGCAGACTGGGCAAGATGGTCGTTATAGACAATAACTGGGTTTTTGTGAAAAACCAGTGTCTATAAATATTAGCGGAGAGTCAAACCCTGGGCCAAGCTCCAGGCTCTCTCCCTGGTCGCCCCCTCCTCTCTCTCCCTGGGCGCCCCACCTTCTCTCTCTCCTCTCTCTGGCACATGGTGGAGTTGAGATCCGGGAGACGCGTGGAGACCGAGGAGATCCCATCTGCGTCCGGAGCTCGCGTGGATACGTCTAGAGGCCGGACACCTGAACGGCTTGAAGCACCAGCGCCTCCAGCGCCACTTCCTCCCCAGATTCGGGAGTTTCGCAACCCCGCAAAGGTAAAGATAAGATCTTCCTGTGCGCGGGTTTACGTTTTGTGTTCGATCCGACCGCCGGCAACGATATCTACCTGAGGGAATCGCATTTCCGCTGCGCTCTGTACGAAACCTTTCAGTGGTATCAGAGCCAAGTTGCTGGTTCGGTCGGTATCGGCGTCATATGAACGTCATTTCATGTATTTTTGTCGATTCGCGTTCTGCATGAATCCCTAATCTTTACCTCGTTCTTGGGTCGCACATGGGATGTGCACTTCCCGTTTGGTACATGGAAGTTGTTCCCGGTACCAAGGGCTTCGAGAAGAACCCATCGTGGCGTCGTTTGGCTCTATGTGGAGGCCACATGACCCCCTGCAAGATGCCACCGCCATGTTTCTTGGATAGTCCAAGAAAGGGGTGTTTTCTGCAATTTTGGGTTATTTCGGGGCTTTTCTGGGCGTTTGGGGGCGGTGGGAAGGGGCTTCCGGCGCCGTCGGCACCATCCGCGGCCGCCGGAGGCGGCGCGGAGGGGGGCGGGGCTGCACCGCACCAGCGCTGCGCCGGTGGGGGCGGCGGCTAGGGTTTCCCAGCCGGCCGCGGGCCCTGTCGGGCGGGAGGGGAGACCCTCGCGGGTCGCCCCGCGGGCCTGCCCCATCCGGGTTGACTTACCTGGACGTAGGCGGGGCCCGGGCCACCCACGCGGGTGCCCGCGCCGGTCCGCCCTGGGCGGACTGGCTACCAGATCCAGCCCGCCCGAATCCGGTCCGGCCCTTCCCCTTTTCCCATTTTTAAAAGTTTTTAAATTGTTTAAAAAATCATAAAAATTGTTTTAAAATCCCAAAAAATTCTGAAATTAATTTTAAGAGTTTTTAAAATTATTTTAGCTCTCTGTAAATTAATTTTCAGATGTTTGACCCAATGTTTAATTAGTTTAAGGGAATTCTAAAATTGTTTTAGTTATTTCCTCTTATCTAATTAAAGCATGTTAATTAATTTAAGAATGTGATTCTTGTTAAATTAATTAACAGTAAATTTTGGCGGATTCATGCAGCAACGGTGAATGGCGTTTATCTAAAGTTGTTTAGATGTTATCCATGTTAGCTAAATTGTTTAGTTAATTGATTTTTAAAATATAATTATTATATTTTGAAATAAAAGTTATTTCAGAAGTAATTATGTGATGATTGGTTATTGATGCATGTGATGTGTTGATGTGTGGATGGATGATCATGGACTTAGATGTCATGTGATGATGTTTATGGTTAATGGCATGTGATGTAATTTATGAGGACTGCGTGCCTCCCTCTCTCCCTCTATTAAATCCGGGTTGTACATTCTATCTCCCTCCTGTTATGTACTCCCCTTGACTTGTTCAAGGTTTCTTATTATTATCTGATGTACATTTATGGGCCTGCGAGCCCAATTTAAATATTACTTGTAATTATAAGAAGCGGATTGGCGGAGATGGAGGAGAGTACCATGCAGGACCTTCATGGAGATAGAGTTACATCAAGCAAATGCTTCGATGCGGGGCTGCCATTTATTCACCGTGTTTGTGGATTACCAACTGGCTCTGGTAATGCCACTCTAGGTTAAAGTCCATGATCATCCATCATTTTTCTTCATATATATGATATATGTGGAATGTGCTTTGATATATATAATTAAATATATGATATTCCAAATTCTATATATCAATAGCACGCAGATATAGAGACCAAGATAAAATATATCAAAATCCCTCCTTGTTTAAATTTTAAGCCGTAGCGTAATCATTAAGAATGAATTACGTGGCCCTCCATCATTATAGTTTTAGGATTGCCATTAGATCGGGCAAGTTTGTTGTGCTATCCACAAGGCTTGCCAAATCTGATGACAGACTAAAACTATGGCATAGTGATGCCTTAAACGGGATAGAGGACCGGTGTAGCTTTGTTGTGCTATCCACAAGGGCTACATCCAAATCTATGCTCGTTACGTAATGATGGTACTGCTTAGACTGGATTTAATGACTTGTTGTGCTATCCACAAGGTCATTAAAATTCAGGGGCCAAAATAAGATCGGATATTGCAAGAGTTGCAAGTGTCAAGAGTTGACCGCTTTCAGATCATAGTATGGTTTGTTGTGCTATCCACAAGATCATGCTATGAGTCTGTAAGATTCCGATCCCCACTAGGAGACCGTCGGAGTCTCCCATTCTGTATATCTGAGGGTTATACAGTCTGTCAGAAAATAGTGGGAGCTAATCTTGATTAAAGTCCTAATCTAGATTTAATTATTATTATGAACATCTGCTAATTGTATTTACATTTCCTTTATTGGCAAAAATGTCGTCAGGTAACCCACTCTGTGGCATACTGGATGCCAACAAATTGACAGGCCCGAACTACTCGGATTGGCTCAGGAACCTGAAGATTGTCCTCAGGTCTGAGCGCATTGCCTATGTCTTGGAAGGTGAGTTTAGCTGAGATGCTGAACATGCTGAAGACTGCTGAGGGCAACCTTAAGAAGGAAAAGCCCACTGTTCTCATGATTGGAAAGTCCAACAAGAAGAGGAGAGCAGTGCAAGCCTTTGAGAAAGGCAATGCAAAGAAGCAGTCCTAGAAAAAACAAAAGAAGGACATAAGCAAAGGAGCAGAAAAGGGTGAGTGCTTCCACTGCAAGAAGAAGGGGCACTGGGAAAGAAATTGCAAGGACTACCTTGCATTGAAGGCTCAGGAGAAGCAGAAGCTTGGCGAAGCTTCAGGTATCTATATGATAGATCTTCACTTGTCAATTAGAGATTCCACATCTTGGGTTTTAGACACTGGATGTGCTTCTCATGTCTGCAATGATGTGCAGATGTTGACAAGTAGAAGGAAGCTGAGCAAGGGCGAGGTGAACTTGAGGCTTGTAAACGGCGCAAGTGTTGCTGCACATACTGTGGGGACAGTGAAGCTCAAGTTACCCTCAGGAGATTTACTTTCATTAGATGATTGCTACTTTGTGCCTAGCATTATTAAGAACATTGTTTCTGTTTCTTGTTTAGACAGAATTGGATACAAGTTTACCATTGAGAACAATAGTTGTTCAGTTTATTTGAGAAATAAACTAGTTGCTTTAGCAAATTTGGTAAATGGTTTGTATCTACTTGATGTTTCTTATGCAAATCTCCATGTTGATGTTTCTCCTAAGAGAAGTAAGAATAGTGTGAACACTGCCTACTTGTGGCATTGTAGGCTTGGTCACATTGGCGAGAATAGGCTTCAAAAGTTGCATAAGAATGGATACTTGGATCCATTTGATTATGAATCATATGCAACTTGCGAATCCTGTTTAATGGGTAAGTTGACCAAATCTCCATTTAGTGGACATGGAGATAGGGCCAAGGACATATTGGAACTAATACATTCGGATGTATGTGGTCCAATGTCTACCCAAGCCAAGGGTGGCTACTCATACTTCATTACATTCACGGATGACTACTCAAGGTTCGGATTTGTTTACTTAATGAAGTACAAATCTGAAGGTTTTGGGAAGTTCCAAGAATTTAAGAATGAAGTTGAGAAACAAACTGGAAAGAGTATTAAAATCCTACGGTCAGACCGAGGAGGTGAATACTTGAGTACAGAGTTCACACAATTCTTAAAGGACAATGGTATCCTTTCTCAATGGACTCCTCCCTATACACCACAGATGAATGGTGTATCGGAAAGGAGGAATCGCACCTTGTTGGACATGGTACGATCCATGATGAGCCGTTCGCAGTTACCAGTTTCCCTATGGGGATATGCGCTAGAGTCAGCGGCATATCTACTGAACAGGGTTCCAGTAAATCTGTGTCTTCTACTCCATATGAGATATGGAAGGGTAGAAAGCCTGATTTTAAACATGTTAAAATCTGGGGCTGTCCTGCCCACGTGAAGAGACACGACCCAGATAAACTGGAATCCAGAACCGATAAGTGCAGGTTTGTTGGATACCCAAAAGAAACGTTTGGGTACTACTTTTACCATCCTGGTGAACAAAGAGTGTTTGTCACCAGGAGAGCTGTCTTCTTGGAAGAGGAGTACCTTACCCAAGAGGACAGTGGGAGTAAAGTAGATCTAGAAGAGGTTCTAGATCCACAAATTGTGCAAAGTCCACCAGTTGAAACATCGGTTCCGGAACCTGTTCAGGAATATACACACATTCAGCGTAGGTCTGGTAGAGTACCTAGACAGCCTGAAAGATATGTTGGACATATCAGTGAAGGCATGTCTTATGATGAGGATGATGATCCAAAGACCTACCAAGAGGCTGTTGATTGTCCTCAGTCAGGGAAATGGCGAGATGCCATGAATTCTGAGATGCAGTCCATGTACACCAACCAAGTTTGGAACTTGGTAGACTTGCCTGAAGGTATTGTACCTATTGGGTGCAAGTGGATCTTTAAGAGAAAGATCGGTGCAGATGGACAGATCGACACTTATAAGGCAAGGTTGGTGGCAAAGGGGTATCGTCAAAGGCAAGGAATTGACTATGACGAAACTTTCTCACCAGTTGCTATGATAAAGTCGATCAGAATTCTTCTCGCCATTGCTGCATACTTTGATTACGAGATCTGGCAGATGGATGTAAAAACTGCTTTCCTCAATGGAAACATTGAGGAAGAAGTGTATATGATACAGCCTGAGGGTTTTACATCCAAAGAGTGTCCAGATAAAGTATGCAAGCTTCAAAGGTCCATCTATGGATTGAAGCAAGCTTCTCGTAGTTGGAACATAAGGTTTGATGAGGCTATCAAATCTTATGACTTCATTAAGAATGAAGATGAACCATGTGTGTATAAGAAAATCAGTGGGAGTGCTATCACTTTTCTCATACTTTACGTTGATGACATCTTGCTCATTGGGAATGATGTAGGGATGTTATCATCAGTAAAGGTTTGGTTGTCAAAGAACTTCTCCATGAAGGATTTGGGAGAAGCATCCTACGTATTGGGAATACGTATCTATAGAGATAGATCTAAGAGGATGCTTGGCTTGACCCAATCCATGTACATAGATACCATTGTCAAAAGGTTTGGCATGGAAAATTCCAAGAGAGGTCTCATACCAATGAGACATGGGATTAATCTCTCTAAGGAGCAGTCTCCTAAGACTCCTGAAGAGAGGGCAGTCATGGATAGAGTCCCCTATGCTTCGGCTATAGGGTCTATCATGTATGCCATGCTATGTACAAGGCCTGATGTGGCATTTGCTCTAAGTGTTACGAGCAGATATCAGGCAAATCCAGGTGAAACACACTGGATGGCAGTGAAATGTATCCTTAAGTACTTGAGAAGGACTAAGGATATATTTCTGGTTTATGGAGGAGGGGACTTGAAACTTCGGGCATACACTGACTCGAGTTTCCAGTCAGATCCAGATGATAGCAAGTCTACATCTGGGTTTGTGTTCACCTTAAACGGAGGTGCAGTGAGCTGGAAGAGTTCCAAGCAAGAAACCACTGCAGACTCGACGACAGAAGCTGAGTACATTGCTGCAGCTGAAGCCGCCAAGGAGGCAGTGTGGATGAAGAAGTTCATCACCGACCTTGGTGTGGTGCCGGGTGACTCTGATCCGATCCCATTGTTGTGTGACAACAATGGGGCCATTGCACAAGCGAAAGAGCCGCGGTCTCATCAGAAGTCAAAGCACATTCTGAGGCGATTTCACCTGATCAGGGAGATTATCACTAGAGGAGATGTACTGGTGGAAAGAGTTCCTTCAGTTGACAACATTGCAGATCCACTGACGAAGCCTTTGACTCAAATTGTGTTTGAGCGCCACCTAGAGTCTATGGGTCTAAGACATAAAGGTGATTGGCTTTAGTCCAAGTGGGAGATTGTTAGTTATGGGTGTCCTCAAGCCAATCATAACTTGTACAATCTTGTTCTTTGATAATAATAATAAGGCTTTTATATTCATTATGTGTAATTCGTTTATCGTTTCATTATGAAGTCCATGAATATGCGCAATGGATATTAATTATGATGAGATCATAACAATGAGATTAATATCCTTTAAACGTATATTCTTAATTGTTCCTAGTCGGAGGATATTCGAGAAGGACATCGAATATCCGGTTAGACTAGTACAGGTTGCACCTGCTCATATGATGAGGGTGACTGGTCTCATAGTCACTTGTGTGGAGACACTAAGGTGAATCTGTAGGTGCTCATTGGAGAATGAGTTCACTGAACTGATCCGTTATGAATCGCTGGATGGTAATGTTACCTAACTGTCAACCAGCTAGATTCATTGTCACAGTGGCGTGATTGGTCCTTAGACCTGAGACACCAAGGACACCTTGTTGGTGGACTTCTAGGTTTTGACCTTGACTTATAGATCTCTAGCCATGGGGTCTTAATCAGTTAAGTGTTCGGATCTAGCGGAATACCTTCGAAGGTGATTGTGTGGTCAACATGGGATCGCTCGCTCTCGGTAATAAGAGAGTGAATGCTCTAGGGAAAGATGCCTGATAGTCCCTGGCCAGGGCAAGACTACTTATCAGAAAAGGAGTTTTCTGATAATGCTATGCGGCATCTAAACCAAGTGAGTGTGCACATTAGGGTTTGACAGTTGACCATACCCTAAGTGCACTCGAGAGCATTGTACGAGCGAAGGATTTTAGTCACGTGGTAACTGATGACAGAAAAAGGTTCCTTGATTGGGTTGCTGAACCCCAATGCTTTCCAGGATCAAGTGGTGTTGCTTGGCACCCAACTTGATTGGAAGCCTGGTCAATTATCGTGAGACGATAATTGATTGTGAATTAATAATATGAGATATTATTAATTACAGTAAGTCAATAAAGAGTTATTGGGCTGAAAATGGACTAGCACTTGGGCCTAGAGGGTCACACGCAATAGAGTTCCGAGCAGACTGGGCAGGATGGTCATTATAGACAGTAACTGGGTTTTTGTGAAAAACCGCAGTGTCTATAAACATTAGCGGAGAGTCAAACCCTGGGCCAAGCTCCAGGCTCTCTCCCTGGTCGCCCCCCTCCTCTCTCTCCCTGGGCGCCCCACCTTCTCTCTCTCCTCTCTCTCTGGCACATGGTGGAGTTGAGATCCGGGAGACGGGTGGAGACCGAGGAGATCCCGTCTGCGTCCGGAGCTCGCGTGGATACGTCTAGAGGCAGGACACCTGAACGGCTTGAAGCACCAGCGCCTCTAGCGCCCCTTCCTCCCCGGATTCGGGAGTTTCGCAACCCCGCAAAGGTAAAGATAAGATCTTCCTGTGCGCGGGTTTACGTTTTGTGTTCGATCCGACCGTCGGCAACGATATCTACCTGAGGGAATCACATTTCCGCTGCGCTCTGTACGAAACCTTTCACTAGGTACACTGCCAACACTAGCAGCCATGAGACCCGGGCCCTCATCTCACCCTGCAAGCAAAAGAAGTGATTAGTCAGCCTAAGTATGCATTTCTTGGGCCCTCGGCTGAGGTGGCGCCGCCCTAGTGGGCTGCGACCTTGTCGCAACGCCCCGATGCATCGCGACATAGTTTTGACACCCATTGAGTCCGTGATTTTATAGTGCCAGCCATTGGCCGTCGCGACAATGTCGCGGCCTCCTACCTCGTCGTGGCTACTGGTGTCACGATGGGGCAGGGCGTCGCGTTCTCAGACGACGTTCAACCGGCCTTTCCTTTGTCCGATGGCTGTGTTTCTGGGCATCATGCCCTACATACGCCTTCCATGAGGCTTCTTCATTCATTCCAACACCATGAATCGAAGGGATTTGGGCTGGGAGACTCACCTTTTTCATCGCCTCCTCCCGGGCCATTATCGCCGCCTCCAAGTCAACTACTGGAGCCTCTTCCTCCATCTCGACCTTCGGCACCTCCTCCACTGCCGGAGGCGCCGCCTCCCACCGCCAGGAAGTCCTCCTCGCCACCGGCTGCTTCCCCTTCCCACCGGGCGAACCACCAATGCTGTTACCACCACCCTCCATCACCGCCTTTGAGGGAGAGAGTGAGTGAGGGAGAACTAGAGAGAGAGAGAGAAAGAGAGAGAGCAAAGAGAGAATGTGCATAGGGAGGAAGAGTCGGAGCAAGGGGGGTAGAAATCGCCGGAGTTCTAAGCACATTTGAGCGCGCAAGAGGAGGAAGAAAGGGCCTGCTGCATTTTTGAACTTTCGGTTTATGTCACGAAGGCCATAGACGTCACGTTAATGTCGCGACGATCATGTAGGATGCTACAATGTCGCGACCTGTCAACCCATTGTGACCTTTAGGCGACGTCTGTAGTGGTCGTGACATCAACAGAGCAATGCACACAGTGAATAAAATTATGACTTTATTAATTCAAATGATCGATTACAATTCCTAATCATGCTTACAATCACTCAAGCAATCTTTTCAGCCCTAACTACCATCTTTCTGCATTCTCTATTACTCTCAAGCATCTGGTACTATCGGTCAAACCCTCTTCAAAGCCAATTGATATTCGCGGGTCACATCCTCGTCCTCCGTCACTTCCACTGAGATAATACCCGTGGCACACCCCTCTCAATGACGATGGCACTCCTCACGTCCCGTTCATCCTGTTCATCATTCATTTTCCGTGCTTGGATTGGCTGGTAGTGGGAGAGAGTGATCACGACCGTGCATGCTTCACCGCACTGGAGGTAGCACCAGTCGGGGTTGTAGAGGACCAGTGCTTCGTCGCCGATCAGCTGTAGAGCCAAGCCAATGCGCTGAGGGATGTGAATCATCGTGTTGTGAAGAAATCTCGGGCGCATCTCGAACCGCTCCATGATCATCATCTTGAAATAGATCCTCCATTCTTTCAGTCCCTTGATCATTGCTGTTGCGCACCATGCCCGGGTAGTCATGTGGAGTGGGGCGCCAACAAAGCCAAGTGGGTGGTGGAGCATGCTCATACATTTGATGGAAGGATCATCCGTCACCTTGAAGTTGATATGCATCCCCATCCAGCACTCTAGGGCGACCACGGAGCCGAAGAAGGGATCGCCGGTAGCTGCAGAAGAGAGTCCAGCATAAAGGTAACCAAGGACGGCTTGAGAGATGCTCATACCTTCCCATGCGCAGAAGATGATGCTTAGACTGGGTACAGAGAGGAGATGGTCCTGAGCAGGGAAGAGGATGACACCGTATATGCAGATGGCGGCTGCCTTGGCAATGGAGAGGTAGTTTCCTATCTTTCTCTTGCATTCAGACATGATCCATTGGGAGATAGGAAGAAGATGGATGTGCTCCTGACTGGTCATGGTGCGCAGGTCCTCGGGCTTGGTAGTGATCTCTCCAAGAATGGCCCAAAAGTCTATGGTGGCCACGGTGTGGGAGATGCTGTATTCCTCCCCTTTCTTGTCTTTTGGAAGCCCTAGCACGAGCTCCAACTCTTCCAACAGTATTGTGGCCTCGAATGAAGGAAAGATGAAAGTGTGGGTCTGTGGGTGCCACAGCTCCACAAGCGCGGTGAGACTGTCCCACACATGCACCATCTTATGGTAGTTCTTGGCCAATGTAAGAACGGTGGTGAGCTTCCATTCGTGCAGCAGGTTCGTGGACGCCACGGGAAGCGCGTTAACCATGGGCTCAAGCCATGGGATCTTGGAATAGCATCTATTGCTCGGGAGGATCTGGAAGAGAGTAGAAGTGAGGGTTGGCAGAAGTAGAAGAAGAGAAGAAGAAGAAGAAGAAGAGGAGAGAGAAAATTAAAGAGCTAGAGAGAGAAAGCTTACTTGAAGATCCGGTCTCGCGTTGATATGCCCGAGCACGGAGGAGAGGCGGAGAAGCTCAGCATAGGCCACCTTTGCTACCTTGGGACCGCCATAAGGGGTGGGGTTGGATTGGAAGGAGGAAAGAGATCTCTTCACGGTTTGAAGAGAAAGAAAAGCAAGAGAGAAGAAGAGAGAGAAGATGGCCTACGAAAATAGCCCCCTACACCCCTATTTATAGACCTCTAGAAGGCCTAATCGTCATCCCAACTCGTCCCTAGGTGATAGAGTAGCAATAGGATAGGTTTAAGAGTCATATTAGTGTTAGGAATAGCCTTAGGATAAGGATAAGCTTGGTTTTTTGGGATTATCGCGCAGAATGATGTCATGACGCCCCGATCCGATACGTTAGGGTTGCGACCATCCATGGCATCGCGACACTATCGTGACCCCAAGGAGCGTCGCGTTTTCTATCATTTATGTCTTCTTGTGTCTATACATAGTTTGTTTGTGTTATTTGTTGTGTATGTACATATTTTCTTCGTTGTTATAGTTGTTGCTTTAATTATTTATCAAAAAATCATAAAAAAAATCAAAAAACCAAAAATCACAAAAAATGGAGCTTCACAGGTGAGTCAGGTAAGTATCTCTATCCCTTCTCCCTTGCATTACTATATGGTAATCTACTTATTATATCGCTTCAAGGACCGACTGGTTCTCAATGCACTCTGGGATCTGAGTTCCCCTTCAACAAAAATGGTGATGATCTAGGTGCGCGTTGTTAATCGCCGGGTAGGCCGTTAAGTTGAATAAGTTTGGGGATGATGGACTTTGTCTTGCACAGCGGTTGTAGGAAGACTCTCGACCCATTCTTGTCTGATTTAGCAATATTATCCTTGATATATTTTCTATTTTCCTCTTTCTTTTGCATTTGATTTAATGATTTTTTTCCCTTTAGCCCAGCATACATCATGTAGGACTTTGAGCTATCATGACTCATACCTGGCTAATGGTGAGCTCTTGTTGAGTGCCCAACCATTCTTCATGTTCAGAATAAGAAATCTCTATTCCATTTTGAATCGGAAGGTCTGTCTCCGAGTGAGTTGTTCTTGCCAGTCTAACAAGAATTTCCCTATCTGGATTCTCTATACAATTTTCATCTTTATTCCCTTTGATCTATTTTGGTTGCGAAACGCTCCCAGGACAGAGTCTGTGTTACCTGCCTGGCATGCACATGTCCCTCCAAAATGAAACCTACAGGCTAATCAGCTAGGGTACCTCTCAATCGAGGGGTTGATCGTCCTTTTCTTTCTCCTTCTCGTCCAGACTTGTGTCTTTCTTGCATTCCACTCAAGCAGCTAGCTCGGGGCTTTCAAGAAGATTCTAATTGCTTGTTGGTTAGACCGGGTGTCTTTTACCTTGGCTCCCATGTTTTTAGTCCACTCCACATCATTTTCGCTTCACCGTCATTTCATGACACCTCCGCTACACTTCCTCTACGCTCCCTTGCAAAGTGGAAACCAAGGAGGGGCAATCTGTAGACACCCGATTCTGACCTATAAGTCGAACCATTATTCTTGTTCCCTTAATGAGCCCCAAGTTGGTTATTCATTTTGAGCCCATTCATTAGCCATGTTGTGAGCCCATTAAAGCCCAATTTTCACATTATCCTGTCCAATTATCTTTCTAAAGAGTCCACAAGCCCCTTTATTATTATTTCTTACAATTAATTGGTCAATATTATGAGAATAATCGATTTTCCTTACGCGATGGGTCGTGGCGTCGCGTTATCCTTGTCGTGCCCCCCTTGGCCGTCGCGACAGCCCATGCATATCCATGCACGTTCCCTTGGGGTCGCGACCATCATGGCCGTCGTGATTATCCTTGTCGTTCCCCTACAATCTGTCGCGTCAACAGCCGCGTGCACTGGCTTCCACAACCACCTCCACATTATCCTCTATTGGCCTTATCTCTATCCTAGGCAACCTCCCAACCCCCCTGACTACGGTTTGAGGTTCCAGGACCCTTGGGGACCACCCTAGGACTCTCCCATCTGGATTTATCAGGGTTTATCACTTCATTTTTGGTCATTATCACTGAATGATGGGATAATATCTCTCATTTTCTATATAAGGACCTCTTCTTCTTCAGAGAGGGGGGAGCCCGGTTTTCACCACGAAGTGCTGCCAAATTTTCGTCTAGACCTGACACTTAACCCGTGGCTCAACCATCCTCACCCATTTCACTTCATCCTCTTCACCAAGTCATGGAGCCATCTTCATCCATGGAGCTTGGAGGTGGAGGAGGCGACTTGTAGGGCTTTTGCATCAACTGAGGACATCATCCAATGCCAGGGAGTCGCCCCATTGGGGCTCTTTTGTGACGCCCTCATTATACCGTACGGTTATACCAACCCACGTCGGTATAGCGAGAGTCCTCACAGTGGGACATTTACCCAAACGATACTAACAGCTGAGATACACGCGAATATACAACAGAGTAGCGGAAATAAAAGACAACTGTCTCCATTCATTCATCATCCACATTTAACATACATGAAGTTTGAAATTAACAATAAGGAACTAAAAGTTCACATAATTTAAATTGCTGAAATTTAAATACATAATGTCCACACTTATACATCCTTTTCATGATATTTCTAATACAATGTTCGAATTACATACTATGGAATGCACAAGTCACAAAGAAACTCCAAAGACTAGCTAATCTCCGCGCTCGGAGTCCGTCTCCACTGTCTCCTCCAAATGTGCCACGTCACCAACTACACCTGTATGCCGAAGCAAGGAGTGAGTCCAAATACTAAGCAAGAAACACTACCCATAACATACACGTATAAGTCATAGCGGGTTCTACATGCACATTTACAATTTTCAAGCATAGCATGCTAGTCATTTTAAAGTTTCAACCTATCATGAAAGTTTTACAATTTTATACATGGATCATGCTTTCAGATTTCTAAGAATAAAATTTACCTATCACATGCTCTCTATTCAATTTACTCATGAAACTTTGTCTTTAAAGAACCAGGACATGAGAGCTACCAACATGAACATTGTGCATACATGAAAAGAAAACACACTAGCATGGATCTTACATGTTTTTAAACACATACATAAACATTTTCACATGCTTTAAGTTGCTGATTTCACATGGTTTCATGGCTGAAAACATATACATGAGAGCTACAATATTGCGTAAAACATATCATGTGAACAACCCATCATGCTATCTCGTACCCGTGTTCACCAATTATCCCTAACATGGATTCTAGGCATCTTTGCACATATAAACATGATGATAATAACATGAATTTACTGATTCACATGATTTCAGATTTGTCTCATATGGGTTTCAATATCATAACCTCTCATTTAGAATTTCACATTTTCTTTACACAAGTTTCCTCTTTCACATAGTTGCACTTTACACATACACCTTTCACATTTGTTCATTTACACATGAACACATACACATTACACATTACATATTTTAGGTGCCGTGACACATAGTCCAAACCACCAAAGAAGGACATATACACATCACATTACACATAGACGCCATCTAGGCATTCCAATGGCGACTCTTGGACTGCGCAGACCGGGAGAACAAGTCTCCACCCTAACCAGTGGTACTTGTCCACCTCCAGGATTTCCCCCTAATGCCCTTAGGGTCACTTACACATTGAACTTTCTCAGGGGGACTTTTCCCTGATACAGCTCCACTGCCCTCTACGGAAGCAGTGTCACATTGGCACAGTTACACATTTACAAATTTTACTGATTTTTACACATGGTTTACACATATCACTTTTCATCTCATTCACTTTCTCACTCACATGCACATCTATGTTTTTCCTAACATGGCACTACAGATTTCAGGAGCTTAACACACAGTAATTTCACCATTCAAGTTAGGTTTAAGCACTATCTAATCACATTACGATATCATACGTAGATTACTATAATTCACATGGAAAATACATAACTTCTTATATACTGGTCGAAATGACCTGAAATTTTAACTACATGCTATTTTCGGGTTCTAGATCATACACTCAATTTTTCAGATTTTTCTGAGCTAAATAGAATTTACAGAAAATCAAATACCTATTTTGCATGTCATTCACAATTTAAGTTAACATGGAGTTTAACACATCATGCAATTTTGCCACTTACTGTTTGAACAGAGGCTACTAATATATGCATGATTTGAGAATACAAAATTACCCTAAATCATACATCTATAGATCAATCATCACAATCTTTCTTGCATGTCTTTTTATTTACCGAACCAAATTTATTAGCAACTCATGCAAGCATGGACAATTTATCAAAATTGAGAAGACATATACTGATCTACTAATCTTCATGCTCTGACAAACTAAGGCATTCAGACTAATCCTAATCATGAAACATGGATTGGCAAGATTTTCAACAATTCATGCTTACACATTCACAGTATAAAATTTCCTACATTCACCATCACACATCACACTCATCCACACACCACAATTGACAATATACATAGAGTATAGGGTTACCATATATCCTCATCACGGAAACCATACCGAAAATAGTTGTATAGGAAGGGCAGAACAGGTCACTGTTCTGTCCAGAGGAACTTGGCGGCGGTCTCTGGCCGCTGACTCATGGTCAGCGGCATGGTCGATGGACGCCAAGCATAATATCGGCGTCCATTGACCTTGCCGTCAATGCAGGTCTGTGCAGAAACACAACCCGACCTCTCAAGATTGGGTGAATGTGAGGGTCTATGACTCGAGGGAAAATGTACAAACATTGTAAAACCGACCTAGACTCATACGGGGACATCATGGTTAGGTCACTTGCCTTTTAAAAATTGCACCAAGGGATCTAGGGCTCGGTGAAGCTCTCCTTGGGCTGTCCCAAGAAGCTCTTAGAAATGTTTGACTCCGGGTTCCTGAGTGAGCTCCAGGGCCTTCCAAGGTCGGGGAGGCCTTCCTCGTCGATTCAGCAACCTCCTTGAAGCAGCAGATCTCCGGAACAATCTTCAGGTTGAGGGATTTTTGGGTTCCAAAGTGGGGTTTTCCTCAGTTTTTTTCTAGGGTTTTCTTCTCTCTTTTCCACTCTTAGGGTGACTTGACAGCCCTCAGAGCCGTTGGGGACAGCCCCCCCCCCCAATGGCTGGCTTTCTTGTTTCAGAAGTTTGCAGCTCTGCTGCGCATGCAGGCCAGAGAGATTGGCGTCCATATCGCTGGACGCCCGGATTAGTGTTGGCGTCCATATCTGGACGCTGACACCACCTCAACGGCCAGGGGTTGACGCCAAGATGGCCTTCGGCCAGAACTCTAAAATATGCAGAAAACCATGCATACCATGCATATATACATGCAATATGTATAAGGTAGTGTATCCATACTATCACCATTCAATACATGCATTATTTACATCTAACATAAACATATGCACACGTAATTATACTAATCAATACGTACGTAAATATGTATATACATACACAAGCACAAATACACACACACAAATACAAATAATGCGACGAAATTCGAGGGCCTTACATCTTTCTTCCCTTCTCCCTTCATTTCTTTTGCATGCATGTTACTGTTTTCTTTTAGATAGGACACATTTCCCTTTTATTTCCACATTTTTATACACCTAAGGGGTTTAAAAACCACCCCCAAGTTCATTCCCTCCATGCTCTCCCTCTTTACATCATTTTGGATAGATACTACACATAAACATGGTCTAACATGGTTTGTTTGTTTGTTTTCTTTATTTTGGTAGGTACACAAGCATCATTTGACGAGGGGCTCTTGTTTTTTTTTTTTTGAATGGATATGACAGAGGAGCGAACTCCAATGTCAATATCGGGTTTTTAGATTTTTATATATAGCTGAAAGCATAAAGTACAAAGATAAGGGGAGGGGGGGAGGGGTACATGGATAACGGGGGCATAAGCTATGACTCCCTACGCAGAGGGGTCAAGAGTACACAGGGGGGAACCAAAATACATGGTGCATCAGTCTGAGAACTCCTTGTATTCCCCGTCCGAATCCATGTTGAGAACTGTCGTGCTGCACGTTCAGCCTACCCATGCATTGTTAGCAGGTCCACTTCCCCCGCCTCGATGACGGGGGCGCTTCTGATGTTGTGTATCCGGGGAGGTTGATTATGTAGCCATCGTGCTCTCCTTTTTGGGGCTGGGATGACAGAACCGGTGCTGCTGTTGAGGATATGGCAGCAGTGAAACACAGAGGAGGGGTTTATTTGCCATCATGCGGGTGTCTGCTTTCTTTGTCTTTTTGCGGAGTGCCTCGGCAAAGGACATTCGGGGTGCTGTCAGGGACGGCGGGACTGCCATTTCGGGGAGGTTGACAAATGGTGCAGAGCTCTTTAGCTCAGTTGAAGATGGGGTAGCTTCAGGTGATGCAGCTTGCAGAAATTTGGCAAACTGTTTCGGGTCGTCAAAAAGGCAAGAGGGAGCCAGACTCCAAACAGAGGCATCAGCATTTAAGGCTTGGGGTGTGTGCAGCTTTGACATGTCTCCATCCCCTTCAGATTTTGCGGAGACCACCGGGGATGTAGCACTCATTTCTGCTTCTTCTGGAGGAGAAGTGGCACAGGCAGGTGTTTTAGCTGTGTGTTGGGGCTGCGTTTCATAAGGAATGGCACCCTCTGCTGGACTACAAATGGGCCCCGTGGCAGAGCTAGCATGGACATTATCACCCTCAGTATTGGCAGTCACGTGGGCTTGTCCAGGTGTTAGATCTGTGGCAAAAGGTTGAGCAGTAGGGGCCACAGCTATCACAGGCACTTGTTCAGATTCCTGACTTGGCATTTCATCGAACACTGGCTGTGTCTGACATTGTGCAACATTGTTGACTGGTACTTGTGCATTCTGAGCACTAGGACACACACTAGAATCATCCACCGAGCTTCTAATAGAGTGTTGAGTGGATTTGGCATGAACCAATGGCTCGGTTACATTAGAACATGACAGGGAACCAGTCTGCTCGCCATGAGAATTGGTACCCTTTACATCAATGGGATGGAGCACACTTACTTCAGAAGATTGTATCTTGATATGGATTGGTCGCCACACTTGTTTTTTCATCTACCCCGGGGCCTTGTCGTCAGAATTCACTCCAGCTTTATGTGCAGGGGCGTTCTCAGCCTTACTCAGACTAGAGGCACTTGGATGCTGTTTCAGCTTGCCAGTAGTCTTGTTGCATTTTTGTGGCAAATGCCCAAGTCGATTGCAAGAGGAGCAGAAGAGTGGGGGATCAGGATACACGATGGGCTGCCAGTAGCCCTTAGACCCCATGCCAACCCAGATTTGATCAGGCATTTTGTGGGACACATTCATCTAAACATTTACTCGAACATTTACTCGAGGGGCTCTTGTTCTTTGGCCGGCCGGAGGACAGGAAGAAGGTTTATACCAACATGCTCCCGCACTGCAGAGAACGCGGCAGGCACAAACGTTGCGACAACATTAACGCGCATTGCTTAGGCGTCGCGACCTCAGCTTCATCGCGATTGGGCGACCCGTCGCGACTACAGTAAGTGCCCTTGTGCTCATTCCTTTTCCTAGCAAAGTTAGCCTAGTTTAATTCCTATACATTGGAAACTTGTTAGGTGGCAATCACATCATCCCTGTTTCCATTCCATTTTAAGTTGATTTTAAATCATGTTGTGTGTTTCGAGGGGTGCGCAACCCTGTGATTACAATTATGATGTTTGCCAAGTTCACAAGCATCACACTGAAACTAAGACATATTGGAATGAATATAAACAAAGGAACAGAGCTTTGAAGGTGCCAAATGCCCAAGATGACAATGCCAGTAGTACGAAGAGCTTTCACCAAGAGCCGAAAATGCGCCAGATAATCGGTCCGTCAAACAGTAGATGTAAAATCCCCAAAAATTTAAATGATAGGAAAATAAAATAAATAAAAATGGTGAATAGAAATAAAATAAAAGTCATGGTTAAACTCCCAAAAAGTGAAATCAACTATTTAAATTATTTTGGGCCAAAGAACAAAGCCCAATGATATTAAACCCCGAAATTCGTAACCATAATTGTGTAGAAAATAGGAAAGAGAAATTAGGGTTAAAACATAGGTGATTAGCCATTGATGGCAACCAAATTCGTACCTAGCCATGAGAGGATGTTTCCTAAAGGCATTGCTACTCCAATTGGGAGGAGAATTCCCAAAACAAGGAAGACACCATGCAAAAAATCGCAACCTACCTCTCCTAGTCTCTTTAGGACTTGAAATTTACCCTAATCCTATAAGTAATCGTCATGAGACTCTTAGGGGAAGTTTACCATCGAGTTGAGGTCATGTGGAGGCGAGCTAGGGCACCAGAGGAGGAGGAGAACGACCAAGAACCGGGCTTCTTCCCCAACCATCCTCTACTGCGACCTGTGCATTGACCAGTCTTAGATCTACACAAAAGTAGGTGTTCTCGGGCTTAATCTAAACATTTCACATACCTTTAGTAAAAGTATTGAGTCTAGTTTCATATGCATGTGTTTTTCTCACTTTTTATGAACCATGTGAGTCGTAATAAGCATTTTTTAAGAGTCGCACATGTTTAGAGCTTTATGTGTGTAACACCCCAAAAATTTTATTTATTTAAAAATTAGAAAAATGTGAAGAATTTGATTGTTAAACATAACTACTATCATGTGATGTAATTAACTTTAATTTAAGATTAATTTGTATTAATAAATATTACTCCAATATCGTACTCAGAGGTGCGCACTCCGATAGGGTGACACCAGAATTTTGTAATGAAATTAAAATCTGAGAACACCATAATTTTCAGAAAAATGTGTTGATACTAGAAATGTAAATATCCAGAATTATATACGCCCGAATATCAAGATTAAGTCGACACAATGATTTTCTAGGTAATTTTTGCTAGGTAAAAAATAAATTCTAAAAATTAAACTAAAAACACCATAATTTCTAAAACATTTTAATTAGCTTATGGTTGAAATTTCAACTTGAATGGACACCATTTGGGTGTAAAAAATTAGGGTTAAATGGGCCAGCTGAATTTCCACCTATTTACGTAACCCATTTCTTGGAATAATTATTGCTTACGCATTATGGTTACGTAAGCTCCTTTTACCTGGGTTAAACTGCCTACACGTATCACCATAGGTGTAAGCCATAGGAAACTTGCATGGTTAACGTGGCTTGGTGGTGGTAAATGGGTTTTTACGGTTCCACCTATTTGGCTACGTGCCAAACATGCATGGGAAGCCTGGGGGTTATATAAACCACCCCTTCACCCGTCGTGCAAGCCTTCCCACCTCTTGGCCAGGCTCCTTGCTGCTTCTGCTGCTGCTGTTCTTGTCGTTGCTGCTGCTACTTTGCCGTGGCTGTTGCTACTTCTTCTCTTGTTGCTGCTACTTCTGCAGCCTCACAATTTCCTTCTCCTTGCTACTATGGGCTCCTTCGTTGAGGAGAAGAGAAGGCCTTCATCTTCCTAAGTCAGGTAGGATTCTTTCCTCTTGTCTTCTTCTCTTGCTTCTCCTTTTTTAAAGTCTAGAAGTTCAAGCATCTACTTTGACCTCACATTGTCATGAGGTTCAGTAAACTCTCTTGGTTACTTCTTTTCCATTGAGTTCATGTCTCTAAATTGACACTCATGTCTTTAGGTGTAAACTTTCCAAGAAGGATTCTCTCTTCTTTTTCTTATTCTTGTCTCCTACTCTTGCTAAAGAGCTTCATATTTAGGTGATTGACCATGTTCACACTTGCCTCTGATTCTGGAAACATCTCTAGAATTGTTTTTTCTATTCCTTGTAATCATGCTCTAAATAATATTCATGTTATGTCCAAGCATATTTGTGGAAATCCTCATATTAGTTGCAAGAGAATGTGGTTTGGAAGAGTTATGTTTCCAGTTATCATCTTGTCATAGGTGTCCATGCCACAATATATTCCTGTTGTTCTACTTGTTTCCCTCATGTAAAGTGGTGTTTAGAACTGGAAACAAGACCCATTGATGTTGTTAATCATGTTAGGATTCATAGAAACACTTAGTAGAGTTCCATGTGGTAGTTTTACATCACTTCTGGAAGTTTAGACTACACATGTCGACAGCCAGAACCCACCTGTCGATAAAGTTCATGCTTCTAGAACCCAGATTATGCAGAACCACCAGTAGCTATCGACAGATAGCCTTCATCTGTCGACAAATAGCCCTCACCTGTCGACAACCAACCTTGGCCTGTCGACAGGCAGTGTCCAGGTTCCAAAAATTGGTTTTGGGAGGACAGTAGTTGTCGAAAGCCACTCCTTGGCTGTCGACATACACCTGTCTGAGGTATTCAACTTGATCTGTTTCATGTCTAACTAAAGGTGAGACACTTTGGTATTAACCCAACTAGTTGTTTACCTTATTTCCTTGGATTCCAACTACTATATCTCTGAGAAAGATCATTCAAATGTTATTCTATTATGGATTGTCTTTAGACACCTCAAGTATATTTGATCCCTACATGTCTACAACCTTTTGTAAATTTTGGCATTGAATCCTGAACCTTTGGTTTATAAGAGATCTTGAGTACTTGTGTACCCCTACTTGAATCTTTTACAAGAATCAATTATGATGACAATTTGTGGGTCTTTGGACTCATTTGAGATATATGCCTGTGCAAATGGGGCTGGTCCAGTCCCGGGAGGAGCACCCGAATTTGTTTAGTGGCCGTACGGAACGATAAAGGATCTGTGGATGTTTGGCATTGCATCAATACAAGCTTGATTAGTCATCATGTTATTTTATCATGAGTTGGATATGTATTTGAACCAGAACGTGAATTGTTGTCCTGAATTCTTGACCGTGCAATCTTGTTCAGTACTCCTGTTCTACAATTGTTATTTATTAACATGGTCATCCAATCATCTTTGATATTTAGCAGTGCTAACAGTTAAGTTTCTTGTCTATTCTTTGGTTATCATAGTCCTTTTTATTAGAAGATTGAATCCTACCGGGCTAGTTAGCTCATCAAATCCTACTTTTTCTCAGGTAATCTTCAGTTCTAGAAGGCGGGACATCGGGATTTGTGGGCAGAGAGATCAACCTTTGCGGTGTTTACTTTTGAATTGTAAATTGAGAATCTTGTAATACCTGTAGAATGACAGTTAATTAATTTTTATTTAGTGAAGCCCCCGAGCAATTTTCTGCTCGAATAGTTCAAATTTTACTCTTGATTTCTTATTCATTCACATTCCGACATTTATAGATATATTAAATGTCGGGACGTGACAATGTGTTCTTACTATTTTTCATGCAAACCAAGGCCAACTTGGGTCAAACCAAAACCGTGATTCTCTTTTACTTATTGTCCTCGACACCTTTCATGTTCAGAGTTTTGTCTAAAGATCGCTATACTTTGAGTTATAAGCCTATCATGAAAGATTGTAGCATTTTTATGGGTTTCGGGCAAAATCCAAGAATGCGACCACTCCAGATGTCGCGTTTCTGTACCCACACCGATTCTGTGTCGTTGAGTCGATGTCTGTACCAATTGCCTTATATGCGTCCATCGTGACCGACGCGTTTTTGAGTCCATATCGATTCTGGTTCTATATCGACTCTGGAAGGAATTGATCTCACATCGACTCTGTTTGTGACCGTCCCCACACCGATTCTGTCAGTGATTGTTCTCACATCGATTCTGTGTGTAATCGTTCTCACACCGATTCTATCAGTGATCGTTCTCACATCGATTCTGTGTGTAATCGTTCTCACATCGATTCTGTGTGTAATTGTTCTCACATCGATTCTGTCAGTAATCGTTCTCACATCGATTTTATGTGTAATCATTCCCTCATCGATTCTGTCAGTGATGTTGAACCACTCTTATTATTTTACTCTTATATTTTGGTGATAACAAAACTATGATTAATTAAATATTATTAAATATATTTAATATCATGTTTTTCTAATAAATATAAATTTATGGCATTATTGCTGGGTGATTTGCACTGAAAAGGTAAATCGATGTCTATTCAATATACATCGATTTCAGTTTCCAAAGTGCCACATCGATTCTATTGAAAACATGTATTCTGTTGAAAACATCGATTCACTTGTAAACATCGATTTCATAAGTGAAACATCGATTTCGGTCTCACATCGATTTCATAAGTGAAACAACGATTTCGGTCTCACATTGATTTCATAAGTGAAACAACGATTTGATCGCTGTAACGATTTCATAAGTGAAACAACGATTTGGTCGCTGTAACGATTTGATAAGTAAAACAACGATTTGATCGCTGTAATGATTTCATAAGTGAAACAACGATTTGATCGCTACAGCGATTCGTTACAACTTCAACATCGATTTACTCAAACAACGATTTGATAGCAAACAACGATTTGCCTTTACTTAAAGAACGATTTGATCAAAATAACGATTTACTTTCATTCAAACATCGATTTCACTTAAACATCAATTTTGTTAAAACATTGATTTCATGCAAACATCGATTTCACTTAAACATCGATTTTGTTCAAACATTGATTTCATGTAAAACATCTATTCTATTGGAAACATGGATTGCATTAGAACATGGATTCTGTTCAAACATAGATTTTAACTTAAACATTGATTTCCTTTATACTCAGATGTTTCAAATGTGTTTGGCGCCTAATGAAAAGTCAAATATATTTCATTTGCGTAATCTTCTATCTCTCTGACAAAAGATATTTTTTTATCTCTCTAGATCTCTTCTCTCCTGTTAGACAAAAAGGGGCTTACCTACCACTTCTGGGTGACAGCAGGAAACATAGAGGTATGAAACTTTTTGACAGAAACACTCTTTTATCTAAACACTTTCTTCTATGCTTGCAGACCTCGAAGACCATCAAATGGCTAACAGTCAGGAGAAGAAGAATAGAAAAATTAGCAACAACTAGAAGAGTTCCAATGGATCTATTCAAAGCCTCTCATATAAAAGATGAAGTAAGGTTAAAGAAGAAGAATGAGAGCTTTCTTGAAGATCTGTAAAGGAGTGTACATCCTGTGAGGAACCTCAACTCCACATACACTTAAAGAAAGAGAGGAGCTCGAGCCAAATCAAGAGAAGCTTTTTACAGCAGGAGTTTCAAAGCGTTCAAGCCTTCCTCTCTTCTCTCCCTCTCTCTCTTTGTGGTCATTGTAAATTTGAGGGGAGAGTCTGTGGCTGAGAGCTAGAGTTCTTAGTGTTCATCTTGTAATAGCTCTTGGTCTGTTCTTTCTTTTCTAAGAAAGATTTATGTCCAACTGTAGGACTGTATACAGTGAGTCTCTTCCTACGTGAAGAGTTGGCCAGTGTAGTTGTTGGCATTTTCTGTCCAGTTGAGGGACTGTACTCAATGTAGAACCTAGCTGGGGGTTTATGTCTAGCAGAACCGCACTGGGGTTTGTACCAGGAGGTTGACTTCTTGACCTGTAAGAGAAGTGGGCTGCCTTCTTGCCCGGGAAAGAGAAGAAGACCAACTAGGGTGCTGGGTGTTGTACTATCCGTGAGGGGGACTGTACCCTTGGTTAGTAAAATCCCAAGAGGTTACTTGGAGACTGGATGTAGGACTTCCATGTGGGAAGGGCCGAACCAGGATAAATTCCTTGTGTCCTTTGTGTGATTGTTTATTTGCTTCTGCACTGCTACTCTCTATCACACTCAACTAACCAAATTTTCAAGTGATAGTTTTCTGTGTTTAAGTTTCTATTTCAGATTTCAGAAAAACCTATTCACCCCCCTCTAGGTTAGCTTGTTGTCGTACCAAAAGGGCCAACAAGTGGTATCAGAGTGAGGTTCTCTGATCAATCAAGAAGATCTAACGATCTTAGAGAAGATCCATGGCAGCTCAAGGATTTTCTGAAGGTCAATCAGTCATCAGACCCCCACTCTTCGATGGAGAGGATTACCAATACTAGAAAATGAGAATGGAATGCTTCATTCGAGGCATAGACTTTGATCTGTGGCAGGTAATAGAGGTAGGTGATTTTGTTGTTGTTCCTGCTGAAGGTACTACTACCATTACAGCAACTGATAAAAATAAATTATCTCTAAATTTTAAAGCAAAGAACTATTTATGTTGTGCTTTATCCAAAAAGGAATTTAGTAGAGTATCTACATATAAATCAACTAAAGAAATATGGGATAAATTGCAGGTAACTTATGAAGGAACAGATAAAGTAAAACAAACTAGGATAGATATTCTTGTCTCACAATATGAGCAATTTAAAATGCTTCCTAACGAAAATATTACTCAAATGTATAACAGATTTTCGAGCATAGTAGTTGGTCTAAGTTCTCTTGGCAAAAATCTTTCTGATGAGGAAACTGTCAAAAAGATACTTAGGTCTTTAACTATTTCATGGACCCCTAAGGTCACCGCTATTGAAGAAGCCCATGATCTAACCAAGTTTTCTATTGATAAGTTAATTGGTTCCCTCATGGCACATGAAATTAATATGGAGCGATTATCTGGAGGCTCATCCAAGAAAATTTCTAATGCTCTCAAAGTTGTAGCTGCTCCTTCCACCTCTTCTTCTTCTTCTAGTTCAAAAAATGCAGGTTCTGAAGACAGCGATGTGGATGATGTCCTATCCAAACTTCAGAAAATTCTCAAGAAAAAGAAAAATGGATCAAGAAGGATTCAAAAGAAAGAGAGAAAGGAAAAAGAACAAGTCTGCTATGAATGCAGAAAACCTGGACATCTGAGACCAGATTGTCCAAGACTCAAGAAGACTGGTCAGCCAGAAAAATCCAAGAAGTAGCACAAGAAATTCAAAAGAAAAGCCATGGCTACTGCTTGGGACAATGTGTTGGGGAATCGTCCCCCCGATCGACAGCCCTCTCTCGCACAACTCACACGTATAGTTTGGAGAAGAGATTGAAGAAGGGAGAAGAACACAAGAACACCAGATTTTTACGTGGTTCGGAGGCAAAGCCTTCCTACGTCCATGGCCACAGCAGCAGTTCCAATACTATTACGTCAGGAACAATCATCCAACTTGTACAAGGAGAGACCGCCCTACTATATATACTGGGAGGTTAGGGCGCCATAATCGAGATTTACAAGGACAAAACTGCCCCTCACTCAGATTCACGCAAGTCACCTGTCCTGGGGTTGAGAAGTCGACTGCCTTGAGAAATCTGACTGCTAAAGTCGAATGCCAAGTCGAATGCCAAATTCGACTGCTAAAGTCGAATGCCAAGTCGAATGCCAAATTCGACTGCTGACTCCCACTGCTGAAGTCGAATGCTGAAGTCGACTGCTGCAGTCAAATGCTGAAGTCGACTGCGGAAGTCGATTTCCTTGAAGACTTCGACTCATTCACTTCTATAAGCCGAATTTAGCTTCCGGGGGCGCTGCCCTCGGAGACCCCCGCAGGGGGCGCTGTCCCCAGACCCCCGCGACCTGAACGCGTAGGTCGATCCGCGACACAGACCCCCTGTATTGATCCACATTGTTAAAGTTCTGACTCCACACTCTAACAATCTCCCACTTGGAGTCTGAACTCCAAACAAATAGCAGGCATCTCAAAGTCTTGGTCCTCCTCAATATAGCAAAAAGAAAAACTGGCTGTGGCATCCCCTCCATCAATCATTCATGGAGACCAACTGAAGCTTGGCATAGCTTCAGTTTCTCTCTTGTGACAACCTTGGTCAACATGTCTACAGGATTTTCTATCCCTCATATTTTCTCAAGAAAAAGAGTACCATCTTCAATCAACCCACGGATAAAGTGATACTTCAACTGTATGTGCTTCGTCCTTGCATGGTAGACAGGGTTCTTCGCAAGGTGAATTGCACTCTAACTGTCACAAAACAGCACACTGTTGTTTTGTTTCTTGCCCAATTCCTTCAGAAAATTTTTCAGCCACACCATCTCCTTGCTAGCTTCAGAGACAGCAACATACTCTGCTTCTGTGGTTGAAAGAGCAACAACCTTTTGAAGTTGTGAAACCCAGCTCACTGCAGTCCCACCCAAGGTGTACACATAACCAATGGTGCTTCTTCTTGTGTCCAGATCACCACCAAGATCTGCATCAACAAAGCCTTGTAAAACGACATCACTTTTTCTGAAACAAAGACATTTACCTGAAGTGCCTTTCAGGTATCTCAAAATCCATTTTACTGCCTCCCAGTGTTGTTTACCCAGATCTGCCATATACCTGCACACAACTCCCACTGCATGTGCTATATCCGGTCTGGTACAAACCATTGCATACATCAGGCTTCCCACAGTTGATGCATAAGGAATTTTCTTCATGGACTCACACTCTTCAGCGGTCTTTGGTGACTGCTCTTTAGACAGCTTGAAGTGACTTGCTAGAGGAGTATTGACTGGTTTTGCATCTTGCATGTTAAACCTGCCCAACACTTTCTGAATGTAGCCTTCCTGAGATAGCTTCAGAATACCATCTGTTCTATCCCTCACAATTCTCATTCCAAGAATTTGTTTTGCTGCTCCCAAGTCCTTCATAGTAAATTCCTTTGACAGTTGCTTCTTCAACTTGTTGATCTCTGTCATACTTGATCCTGCAATGAGCATATCATCCACGTACAACACCAATATGATATAACAATTGTCAAACTTCTTAAAGTAACAACAATGGTCCATGTTGCATCTAATGAACCCATTGCTACATATGAATCCATCAAACTTCTTGTACCACTGCCTGGGGGTTTGTTTCAGACCATACAAGCTTTTGTTCAATTTGTAAACAAGGTTTTCTTTATGATGTTCATGAAAACCTTCTGGTTGCACCATATAAATGTCCTCCTCCAGATCACCATAGAGAAAAGCTGTTTTTACATCAAGTTGTTCTAGGTGCAAGTTTTCAGTAGCAACAATACTTAGCACTAATCTAATAGTGGTTAACTTGACAACTGGAGAGAAAATTTCAGTGTAGTCAATACCTTCCTTCTATTGGAAACCTTTCACAACCAGCCTTGCTTTGTGCCTCTTGCTGCCATCATGTTCTTCTTTTAACTGAAAAACCCATTTATTTTGCAATGCCCTCTTGCCAGGTGGTAGTTCAGTCAGCACCCAAGTTTCATTTTTGTATAGGGAGTTCATTTCATCTTTCATTGCCAACTCCCACTTGACTGAATCTTCCACCTGCTTAGCTTCATCGAAGCTTTCAGGTTCATCTGCATCAGTCAACAGCAAGTAGTACATTGTAGAAGAAAATCGTTCAACTGGTTTGTGCACTCTGTTTGATCTTCTCAGTTGAACCTCGGTTGCACTGTACTGTTTTCAGGATCTTCTTGAGATCTTCTCAGCACATCCTTTCTGAAATTTCCTCCAGCTCAACCTGTTCACTTTTTTACTTTCTTAACCTGCATCTTCAGATTCCACATCAGATCTGTGCTTATAAAGTAATTTTTCATTGAATATAACATTCCTTTGTCTAATGATTTTCCTGCTTTCATCATCCCAGAAGCGGTATCCAAAATCATCAGAACCATATCCAATGAAAAAACATCTCCTTGACTTGGGATCTAACTTGTCTCTGTCATTGGAATCAACATGCACATATGAAACACAACCAAATACTCTCAGGTGTGAGAGAGTTACCTCCTTACCGGTCCAAGCCTCTTCTGGTAGCTCACCATTTAGAGGAACACTGGGTCCTCTATTAATCAGATAAGTTGCTGTGTTAATTGCATCTACCCAGAAGGTCTTCGGTAGGCCAGCATGTAGCCTCATGCTCCTAGCTCTCTCATTCAGAGTTCTGTTCATGCGTTCAGCAACCCCATTCTGTTGTGGAGTATTTGGAATTTTTTTCTCCATCCGAATGCCATGTACTGCCTAGAAAATTTTGAATTCCTTGCTGCTATATTCTCCTCCATTGTCTGACCTCAGACACTTGATCTTTGCACCAGTTTGATTTTCCACTTCAGCCTTCCACTTCACAAAAGTATAAAATACATCCGATTTATTTTTAAGAAAATAAACCCATACCTTCCGAGTGGAGTCATCAATAAAGGTGACATAATAGAGTGAGCCTCCAAGGGATCGAACATGGGCTGGTCCCCACACATCAGTGTGCACAAGTTCTAACTTTTCTAGCTTAGAACTTCTTCCAGCTTTAGAGAAGGTGATCTTTCTCTGCTTTCCCAGAATGCAATCTTCACACAGTCCAATATCTATGGACTTTAGATCACCTAACTTCCCTTTTGCAGCCATCATCTTCATTCCCTTCTCACTCATGTGCCCAAGTCTGCAGTGCCAGATCTTGGAGTCCTCTTCTAAATTTTCCACTGCCACTAAGTCTTTGTCATTTGCAGTCATATAAAGAGTTCCCATCTTGCTGCCTCGTGCTATTACCATGGCACCCTTGGTTATCTTCCAGCACCCATTAACAAAGGTAGTGACATATCCTTCATCATCAAGCTGACCAATAGAGATCAGATTTCTCTTCAAGCCAGGAACATGTCTAACATTCCTCAGCTTCCATGCAGCCCCGTTTGCTGTTTTCAACTGAACATCACCCTTCCCCACAATATCTAGGGGCTCATCATCAGCAAGATAAACCTTCCCAAAATTACCAGCAACATAATTTTGTAACGTTTCTTTGCATGAGGTAGAGTGAAAAGATGCTCCAGAATCTAGAATCCAAGATTCGATGGGACTATTAACACTCAAGATTAGATCATCTTGGACTTGATCTGTTATGACATTGGCGGAGTCTTCTTCCTGTTTCTGCCCCTTATCCTTTTTCTTTGGAAGCCTGCAATCCTTCTTAAAGTGACCCTTCTTACCATAATTCCAGCAACCATCACCATGGGGTTTGGACTGACTTCTGTTTCTTGGACTTGGATCTATTCCGATTTTGTCCACGCTGATTTGTTCTTCCCCTACCTTCAGTGTTTAAGGCAGAACCTGAAACTTCACCAGATTCCCTTCTGCGAACATCCTCGCTCAGAATCAAGTCTCGAATCTCTGTAAGTTTCAGTTTGCTTGAACCTGAAGAACTGCTAACAGCCGTCACAGTAGCGCCCCAACTTTTAGGTAAGGAGGACAAAAGAATCAGGGATTTAATCTCATCATCAAAATCTATTTCCACAGAACTCAACTGGGTTGTAATCACATTGAATTCATTTATATGATCTGTGACCGAAGAACCTTCGGCCATCTTCAGATTAAACAAACGACGCATCAAATGTACCTTGTTGGAAGCAGATGGTTTCTCGTACATGTTTGATAATGCCTTCATCAGACCTGCTGTGGTCTTCTCATTCACGATGTTGAACGTGACGTTTCTGGCCAACGTTAAACGAACAACTCCGAGAGCTTGTCTATCCAGAAGATCCCAGTCTTCTTTCTTCATACCATCTAGCATCGTTCCAAGAAGCGGCTGGTGCAACTTCTTTTGATACAAGTAGTCTTCGATCTGAATCTTCCAGAATCCAAAGTCCTTGCCATCAAACTTCTCAATCCTCACCTTTCCTTCATCCGCTGCCATCGCTCTCACTGTTTCCCTAGAACCAGTGCTCTGATACCAGTTGTTGGGGAATCGTCCCCCCGATCGACAGCCCTCTCTCGCACAACTCACACGTAGAGTTTGCAGAAGAGATTGAAGAAGGGAGAAGAAGAACACAAGAACACCAGATTTTTACGTGGTTCGGAGGCAAAGCCTTCCTACGTCCACGGCCACAACAGCAGTTCCAATACTATACGTCAGGAACAATCATCCAACTTGTACAAGGAGAGACCACCCTACTATATATACTGGGAGGTTAGGGCGCCATAATCGAGATTTACAAGGACAAAACTGCCCCTCACTCAGATTCACGCAAGTCGCCTGTCCTGGGGTTGAGAAGTCGACTGCCTTGAGAAATCCGACTGCTAAAGTTGAATGCCAAGTCGAATGCCAAATTCGACTGCTAAAGTCGAATGCCAAATTTGACTGCTGACTCCCACTGTTGAAGTCGAATGCTGAAGTCGACTGCTGCAGTCGAATGCTGAAGTCGAATGCTGAAGTCGAGTCGACTATGGAAGTCAACTTCCTTGAAGACTTCGACTCATTCACTTCTGTAAGCCGAATTTAGCTTACGGGGCGCTGCAGGAAAGTCTGAAAAAGAGCAAGAAAGTCTGGCCCTCATGGTAGGACTAGATGAGGTACATTCTGACCAATTTTTTGATTCATGCACTGATTCAGGGTCAGAGTCTGAAGACTTAGAAGAAGTCTTTAATGAACTATATGAAAAACATAAAAATGTTATAAAAGAATTAAAGAATCTGAAAAACAACACTACTTGCTTAGAAAACACAAATTCTGATCTTAAATCCGAATTGGAGCAACTAGAAAAACAATTAAAGGACAGTAAAGATACCATTTATCTTTTGAATGAAGATTTAAAAAATAAGAACAATGAAAAACTAGAGTTAGAAGAAAGTCAAGAACTCTAACTGAAGAAAATCTCTATTTAGAAGAATCAGTTAGAAAATTAACTCAAGGAAAAACATCTCTAGCTCTATGCTTAAAAGGATTAAAATCTGGAAACAACAAACAAGGGCTTGGTTATATACCTCCAGAAAAAGGAAAACAAGCCATAATTCCAGGAAAATATCCTTTACCAAAATTTGTAAAAGAAACCAAAATGCCTCAGAAAAAGGCACCTGAAATGAACAAGCTTTATCAAAAGAAAAAGGTTTCTAAAAATTGTGTTCTAAACAGGCATCACAAAGACAATAAGAACTACAGAACAAACTATATTCATTGTTGTTCTCATTGCAATAAATTAGGACACACAGTAAACACCTGCACAATAAGACACTTAGTATGGATTCCGAAAGGGTATTTTTATGCATCTAACCATCAAGGACCTAAAAAGATTGGGTACCTACTTCTGAGTAGTTTATTCGCAGGGTGGCCTTGGAGCATCAGGAACAAAGGATGCCCAAGGTGGAGCCTCTCATTCAGGGGGAGCACAGACTAAGGGGGAGTTATTCATTAATGTCAATCATTGTTGAACCCCTCAATGGTAACAAGTTTTCAAAAAGGGGAGAGAATGTATGGTAAGATCCTTCCTTTTTGGTTAGTGACAAAAAGGGGGAGAGTATGCATAGTATGCATTATCTGTGAATTTTTTGTATTTTCTACGCTTTAAGTATTTTTGTCAGAAAATTCTCATAAGTTTTGTCATCACCAAAAAGGGGGAGATTGTTGAACCAATCTTATTATTTTACTCTTATATTTTGGTGATAACAAAACTTATGATTAATTAAATATTTTTAAATATATTTAATATCATGTTTTCCTAATAAATATAAATTTATGGCATTATTGCTGGGTGATTTGCACTGAAAAGGCAAATCGATGTCTATTCAATATACATCGATTTCAGTTCACAAAGTGCCACATCGATTCTATTGAAAACATGGATTCTGTTGAAAACATCGATTTGCTTGTAAACATCGATTTCATAAGTGAAAGATCGATTTCGGTCTCACATCAATTTCATAAGTGAAAGATCGATTTCGGTCTCACATCGATTTCATAAGTGAAACATCGATTTCGGTCTCACATCGATTTCATAAGTGAAACATCGATTTGATCGCTGTAACGATTTCATAAGTGAAACAACGATTTGGTTGCTGTAATGATTCGGTAAGTAAAACAACGATTTGATCGCTGTAACGATTTCATAAGTGAAACAATGATTTGATCACTACAACGATTCATTACAACTTCAACATCGATTTACTCAAACAACGATTTGATAGCAAACAACGATTTGCCTTTACTTAAAGAACGATTTGATCAAAACAATGATTTGCTTTCATTCAAACATCGATTTCACTTAAACATCGATTTTGTTAAAACATCGATTTCATGCAAACATCGATTTCACTTAAACATCGATTTTGTTCAAACATCGATTTCATATAAAACATCGATTCTGTTGGAATCATGGATGGCATTAGAACATGGATTTTGTTCAAATATAGATTTTAACTTAAACATTGATTTCCTTTATACTCAGATGTTTCAAATGTGTTTGGCGCCTAATGAAAAGTCAAATATATTTCATTCACGTAATCTTCTATCTCTCTGACAGAAGATCTTTTTTATCTCTCTAGATCTCTTCTCTCCAGTCAGACAAAAAGGGGCTTACCTACCACTTCTGGGTGACAGCAGGAAACATAGAGGTATGAACCTTTTTGACAGAAACACTCTTTTATCTAAACACTTTCTTCTATGCTTGCAGACCTTGAAGACCATCAAATGGCTGACAGTCAGAGAAGAAGAATAGAAAAATCAGCAACGACTAGAAGAGTTCCAATGTAGTGCCCTAGAATTTTTCTTCAAATTTATATTGCAATTGTATGTTTATTTCTGCATGCATGTGTGTGTTGTTCTGTATTGAACTTGGCGTCAACATCTGCTGGCGTTGACATCTCTTAGTGGCATGATCGTCCGCCATTTATTTCTTGTTAACGACAACATATTGTGTCATTTGTTATTTTCTGAAATATTTAATTTTTCGGGCAAGTATGTAGACGACACAATCGATGGACGTTTACATGATGGCTGACAGCATTTTATGTTGACGTTAACCTAACTTGCCGGTTTTTGATGTTACCGTTCCGGGGGAGAATAAATCGGTCGTTTCCAGAGTGTTTAATGGAGAGTTATGGTGCGTTTCTGATCCTAGGGCTAGGATTAAGTCTTGGCTAGGCGTGGGAATTCTTTTAAGACCCAGTTTTGGCCATTGGAGAGGATTTTTGCACTGGTTTGAGAAGAGAGAATGGAGGGCTGAGAGAAGGGTTTTGCAGTGTTGTTCATGCGATCTGAAGGTTCTTGGACCAAGGTGGAACATTCATCATCGAGATCTGAAGCTTCTCCAAGTGGGAGAGCTGCGCTAGAAGCGGATTTGGAGCGATTAAAGTTGTGGAGGAGGACTGCCTTACTGTCAAGGCGGGCTTCTTCGGGCCTTGATTCTTCACTCCAGAAGGAGGGATAGAGGCAAGTGACATGGGGGATTGGTTTAGGATAGTTTAGACTGTAGATTTAACTTTTTTACAGATTTTTGAACCATGAAAATAACATACGGGAAAGGGTAGAAGTTCTATCATTTTATGTGGAGTTTTCTGTGTTTTCTGGACGTATGAACTTGACGTCCATATCTCTTGCCGTTGAGTTTTTATAAACGACACCATCGACTGCCGTCTATTTCAAGTAAACGACATGTATTTTTCTGACATCTACTATATGTTAACGACGCTATGTGCCGCCATCTACTGATTCTTAATGACAGGATATGTGGACGTCTACTTCAGGTAAACGCCACATATATTGCCGTTAAGTTTATCAGTACTGTGAATTTCAGAAATCTGATTTTTACTTATTTGTCTGCGATTCATACATGTATGGGATTTCGGTCAGGTTGTGTTTTGAATATTTCAGTGCTGTTACAATGTGGACAAGTCATTGCAATGATGTGCAAATTATGTTTAGTGTATTCTTTTGGAATTACATGTAATGTAGAAAAGTTATTGAAATAAATACATGCATAATCCATGTTAAAATGTTGAAGTTAGAAACTGTACCACTGTTAATTAGTACTGTAGATCCACTGTATTTAATCCTTGTGTGTAAATTTTCATGATTTGATCACTATTTTATCATGTTAAATAATTCAAAATTTCAAAGAATGTTCATGAAAAATAATTAGAGAGATCAGAAAATTATGAAATTTTGTGTGTGCATGATATGATCTGAAACGGAACTACTGTCAAAATTTTGGGATTTTTAGACTTCTATACGTATGGTTATGAATTTATGAAGGGAAAATGCACACAGAATTTATTATTTCATGAGAATATATGTACATGAATGAATGTGATCAAGTAGTACCATGATAGGTTACTGTTGCACAATATGGTTGATTTCAAAAACTGAGGAAAAACTGATTGCATGATATTGTATTAATAACTTGTTAAATTATGTTTAAGGCATGAAAGAGCATGATAGAATTATATGAAAATGTAAATTGTATGATTGCATCCATGCTAATGCATAATTTGAAATAAATTGGCCAATAAGACATTGCTATGATAGAGATATCCTACAAGGAACTACACCATGGAATGCCCCTATGGTAATGGTTCAACTATATGAAATGACCTACTGAATCCGTGGGCAACGGATTGAAATCCTGGAGGTAGACAAGTTCTACTGGTTAATGTGGGAAGGGCTTTCCCCGATATTGCACAATGACCATGACTTCATCACTGCTTTTGCCTAGGTGATAAGTGAATGACTATATGACTACATGATCTCTATAATAGTGCGGGCTATGTCTTGGCAAACTACATGATAATTGACTACATGATTGCGTGATAAATTTCACGCCCCTAATTTTGTTTTAGCAACGGAATAAATTGGGAGACGTGACGAACAAGCAAGCATTCTGAAGATATAGACCAATAGCTTTTACAAATAGGGCCCACAATGCAATAATCAATTTTTCTTCCTTTATTTATCAAAATGAATATTGCAACCTCGAATGTCAAATGAAACACTCCTTGCTCACCAATCTATCTACCTCTCAAAGAAAAGGGAAATTACATTAATGACCAATCTAAATAAAAATAAGAATGGACTCTCTAGGTGTACTCCACGCTCGACGCACAAGTTCCATCATTTAGTTTTACCTTCACTACCTGAAATGTTAAAGAGAGCAGGTATGAGCACACTCGCCCAGTAGGATTTACATCTTCCAGCAATGATATAAGTATTTACATTTTAAAAGCTAGAAGGTATGAATATGCTATGTACAATGCAATTAAAACGGCGGTAGTAACACGTGTGCAGTGTATATTGTAAGATTGTGAGATCAAGAGATGTAAAGATCAATCTAGCAATAAGGTTGTATTCAAGAGTTCAAGATATTGTGAACAATGATCTAGCAAGATGGTAACTTCATGAACAAGAGCAAGATAGCATGTAACAAGATGGCCATTTCACTAGCAAGCATTTTGAGTAACCCACTCGAAGCACTCCACAAGAATATCACGCAAGATCTACTGGTGCCTCATGCAAGTACGTCCTTCAGCCACTCGGGTTAAGGACCAGCACACAATAGCAGGTAACAAGCAAGTAAGTTTATCACGCGTAACAAGTACGTGCCATGCCAAGCACCAATCATGATTCCGCACCACGCCAAACACACGACTTTGTTAGGGGATCAACCTAACAATCAACTCCTGGGGTAACGAACATCTTTGGGAAAACTGGGCATCAACACCTTGGGGTAAACAAGACTTTTTCGAGGGCGAATCCGACAATCACACCCATAGGTAACAGGACTATGCCAAAATCTCCAGGACCAGATATGGGCCCTCAGTCAGGTTCGTATTGCGCAACATTGGCATGTGTCCCAATGAGCCCATCGACTCATGGGTGACAAGAATGAGTTTTGAGTCCATGACTCCAATATCATTAATGTACTTCAAGAATGTATCACAAGAAGGTAATGTGTATCAATAAGGATAGACTAGTCGAGAAAGTTCAGGACTATCATGTCAATAGTAATGATTATCGAGAGTGTCATGTCAATAATGATATACAGTTCAAGGGTACGTTGGGAATATCGGGTCAAGAGTTCAATCTAGAAGCATAATGACACATTTACATAGATTCTATCTTTAATAACTTGGTTTCATGTGTTATACTCGATCACTCGGAGAAAGCCAAGATGAGAAGAGGAAGATCTCGTCAAGAATGCCAAAAGAGAAGAGATACGTGCACACTAACTTCCGGGTACTTCATTGGTACAACTTGCTCGTCGGCCATGTGGGAATCCATGGTCAGAGGAGACTTACGGAGGCCTTGGTCAAGGGGTCACTAGTTCGACAGAAGGAATATCCGACGGAGAGTTCACCACAAGCCAAGAAGGGGATTTCCTATCATGCTAGAGTGTATGCGCATGCCGTGCGTGAGAATTGCTCCAGTGCGTGTGTGAATCCGATTATAGAAACTCCAGTTATAGAAACTTCATTTATGGAAACTCCATGCTTGGAAAGTATCATGAGTGCTAAATTAGGAAACACTAATCATGCATGACCAATTTTAGCAAGTATCATTGTATGTTTAGCAAGTTTGGTAACAAGGCAAGAACGTGAATAATCGGTAGGTAGAGAGCATGATCATGAACTTAAGATCAATTAAAAATCATGTGAACATGTTTTAACTTTCATATGGGTTGTTAAATGCATGATAATACTTTCTGTAACCTTCCTAGAATATATCAAACTCACACATGCAAGGAATGACACAAAACGACGAAAACTGAGATGTATGCCCCTTAGAAGGCAAATGCAGTCCCATCCCTTCACTTCCTTAGGTCATAACTCATTTATTTTTTATTCAAATATCACACATGAATATACCATATTGAAGCCCTTTGAATGAGGAATCCAGCAAAGAAAACGGCTCGTCAATCCGAGGTCTATAGAAAATGTTATGGTAGATTAAGTGGACATAGGCAGAAGGCGACACATTGCCTGTCGCCTTCAGAACATGAAGGCGACCATCATCTTGTCGCCTTTTGAAGAAGACCACGAAACTGTCTGATTTTTGGTATGGGTCGCGACCATGATGTTGTCGCATTCTGGTAGCGACGTGTCGACCTGTCGCCACCTGAATGTGACGTTTGGGTTGCTTTTTCTACCTATTTCCAACTCCGACTTGGATTGGGTTTGACACCTGTGGGTTTGAAAAATCAAAACAAATGTTAGGGTGATCCAAATCAGGGGAAACCACCTTTGTTAGTTAGATCACTTCTAATACTTTGTACAGTAGAAAATAATTGAGAAACAAAGGTTGTTTGACTGGGTAATAAAAAGTATTGTGACTGACTACGTGATTCTGACACAGTGTTCATGTTTGGGATCATACTCCCAGTATAGTCAACTAAAATTAGAAAAACCAGTTCTAAACGAAAGTAGACTCATAGCATAACAATTTATATGTTGAACATGTAGTCTAAAACTAACTCCACAAAGAGGTATGAAACTCGAAAGACAAGTCAAGGGTAAATCAGAACAGTACTGTGTTAAGATCATGCAAGGAACACTCAGTCTAAAATTAACTTCACAAAGATGTATGAAATTTGTAAGACAAGCCAAGGGTAAATCAGAACAGTACAGTGTTAAGATCATGCAAGATTTAATTCATGAAAATCTCAAGATAAAAATTGGGGAAAATAGTAAGAACATGATCTATACATATGAATTCAAGCATGAATGCGTTTAATTAGAATTTGGCATGAAGATGACCAACCTTTGGAGTTAAATAAGATTCGCTCTCCAGAAAGCCCTAATTCTGACCACCTAGAGGAAAACACTTAATACACCCGATTCACTGGATGAAAATGGGCAAACCAGTGGGATTAGGAACTAGGCGCGAAGAGCTATCCATGGATGTATGGTTTGCACAGTTTGGTCGAGGTTTCACTAACCTTTGGTGATGATCTTGATAGGACTCAAGTGCAGGTCGTTGCAGATCCGAATTGGGAAGAGCACGAGATTCCTCCTTGCTCCAGCCTTCTCCTTGAGATCTCTAGCTACCATTGCCTCCAAGAATGACTCCAATAACCCAAGAGGTCATCCCATGGGAGAGAGAGGCTTTATTTATAGAGAGAGGGGCCTTTAGTTGCCTAATTAAATTAGGAAACCTTTAGACACGAATTTGGGTATACCTTTCCTCAACTTGGAGATTTCTCTCCCCAATTCATGATGGAATTAGTATGGAAGCATACCTTAGGTTGTAACCACGAATTTGGGCTTGGTTTGAAGTCTAATGATGGTCTATAGGGTGAGAATTTACCCTATCATGGTCCATTAGTGAATATTTCTGAATTTCGGGTCATTTTCCTAGCATGAATTTATTTGTGGTCCAAAGGACATCCTTCGGCCCATTTCTTTCATTGGATTGTCAATACCCATTGTTTGAAGTCCAACCATAATTTTTATTTTAATTTATGACCCCTTTATGTATATGTGATAATGATTTTTCGACTTATTCCTTAATTAAGATAATAAGTCACAAAAATTCTTAAATTCAATCCAAAAGATTTTTATTGGCCCAAATTTCTTTATGGGTCACTAGAGAATAATATTTAAAGTCTAACTATGATTTTTACAAAATGTTTAGATGTGTTTTAAATCTGGGATAATGGTGCGTAAGCATTTAACTAGTTTTAAATTATTAAGTGGTCATATTTTCTATTTATCTCCAATTTTCAATTATTGAAATTCTCGGGTACTTCATTGGTACAACTATTGAAATCCATGACTCCAATATCATTAATGTACTTCAAGAATGTATCACAATAAGGTAATGTGTATCAATAAGGATAGGTTAGTCGAGAAAGTTCAGGACTATCATGTCAATAGTAATGATTATTGAGAGTGTCATGTCAATAATGATATACAGTTCAAGGGTACGTTGGGAATATCGAGTCAAGAGTTCAATCTGGAAGCATAACGACACATTTACATAGATTCTATATTTAATAACTTGGTTTCATGTGTTATACTCGATCACTCGGAGAAAGTCAAGATGAGAAGAGGAAGATCTCGTCAAGAATGCCAAAAGAGAAGAGATACGTGCACACTAACTTCCGGGTACTTCATTGGTACAACTTGCTCGTCGGCCATGTGGGAATCCATGGTCAGAGGAGACTTACGGAGGCCTTGGTCAAGGGGTCACTAGTCTGGCAGAAGGAATATCCAACGGAGAGTTCACCACAAGCCAAGAAGGGGCTTTCCTATCGTGCTAGAGTGTATGCGCATGCCGCGCGTGAGAATCACTCCAGTGCGTGTGTGAATCCGGTTATAGAAACTCCAGTTATAGAAACTTCATTTATGGAAACTCCATGCTTGGAAAGTATCATGAGTGCTAAATCAGGAAACACTAATCATACATGACCAATTTAGCAAGTATCATTGTATGTTTAGCAAGTTTGGTAACAAGGCAAGAACGTGAATAATCGGTAGGTAGAGAGCATGATCATGAACTTAAGATCAATTAAAAATCATGTGAACATGTTCTAACTTTCATATGGGTTGTTAAATGCATGATAATACTTTCTATACTAGAATAGATCAAACTCACACATGCAAGGAACGACACAAAACGACAAAAACCGAGATGTATGCCCCTTAGAAGGCAAATGCAGTCCCATCCCTTCACTTCCTTAGGTCATAACTCATTAATTTTTTATTCAAATATCACACATGAATATACCATATTGAAGCCCTTTGAATGAGTAATCCAGCAAAGAAAACGGCTCGTCAATCGAGGTCTATAGAAAACGTTATGGCAATTAAGTGGACATAGGCAGAAGGTGACACATTGCATGTTGCCTTCAGAACATGAAGGCGGCCATCATCTTGTCGCATTTTGAAGAAGACCACGAAACTATCTGATTTTTGGTATGGGTCGCGACCATGATGTTGTCGCATTCTGGTAGCGACGTGTCGACCTGTCGCCACCTGTATATGACGTTTGGGTTGCTTTTTCTACCTATTTCCAACTCCGACTTGGATTGGGTTTGACACATGTGGGTTTGAAAAATCAAAACAGATGCTAGGGTGATCCAAATCAGGTGAAACCACCTTTGTTAGTTAGATTACTTCTAATACTTTGTACAATAGAAAATAATCGAGAAACAAAGGTTGTTTGACTGGGTACTAAAAAGTATTCTGACTGACTACGTGATTCTAACACAGTGTTCATGTTTGGGCTCATACTCCCAGTATAGTAACTAAAATTAGTAAAACCAGTTCCAAATGAAAGTATACTCATAGTGTAACAAGTTATAAGTTGAATATGCAGTCTAAAACTAACTCCACAAACAGGTATGAAACTCGAAAGACAAGTTAAGGGTAAATCGGAACAGTACTATGATAAGATCATGCAAGATTTAATTCATGAAAATATCAAAATAAAAATTGGGAAAAATTGTAAGAACATGATCTATACATATGAATTCAAGTATGAACGAGTTTAATTAGAGTTTGGCATGGGGATGACCTACCTTTGGAGTTAAATAAGATTCGCTCTCCAGAAAGCCCTAATTCTGACCACCTAGAGGAAAACACTTAATACACCCGATTCACTGGATGAAAATTAGGTAAACCAGTGGGATTATGTACTAGACTTGAAGAGCTTTCCAAGGATGTATGGTTTGCACGATTTGGTCGACGTTTCACTAACCTTTGGTGATGATCTTGAAGGGACTCAAGTGCAGGTCATTGCAGATCCGAATTGGAAAGAGCACGAGATTCTTCCTTGCTCTAGCATTCTCTAGGGCTGTATAAAATATGGTCCAAACCAAAAAATCGAACCGAACCGACCGGTTCGGTTCGGTTTCATGGGCCTGGTGGTTCGGTTCAGTTTGAGACTGGGAAACTGAAATGAACTGAATATATATATATAAATAATATATAGAATTATACAAAAAGGGTAGCGCAGTGGAGGGCGGCGTCGCGCGCCCTCTGCGCACGTGGTGGTCGTGAGTTCGAAACTCGCGACCACCAGAAAACACAACTTTTGCCACTTTTTTTAGAAAAACGTCAGAAAAACACCAGAAAAATACCAGAAAATTGGATTTCGATTTCGGTTCGGTTCGGTTCACCGAATGAGTTTGGTTCGGTTTCCTCCAAAAATGGAGGAAACGAACCGAACTGAACCGAACCGTGTACACCCCTAGCCTTCTCCTTGAGATCTCCAGCTACTATTGTCTCCAAGAACGCCTCCAATAACCCTAGGGGTCGTCCCATGGGAGAGAGAGGCTTTATTTATAGAGAGAGAGGCCTTTAGTTGCCTAATTAAATTAGGAAACCTTTAGACACGAATTTGGGTATACCTTTCCTCAACTTGGAGATTTCTCTCCCCAATTCATGATGGAATTGGTATGGAAGCTTACCTTAGGTGGTAACCACGAATTTGGGCTTGGTTTGAAGTCTAATGATGGTCTATAGGGTGATGATTTACCCTATCATGGTCCATTAGTGAATATTTCCGAATTTGGGTCATTTTCCTAGCATGAATTTATTTGTGGTCCAAAGGACATCCTTCGGCCCATTTCTTTCATTGGATTGTCAATACCCATTGTTTGAAGTCCAACCATAATTTTTATTTTAATTTATGACCCCTTTATGTATATGTGATAATGGTTTTTCGACTTATTCTTTAATTAAGATAATAAGTCACAAAAATTCTTAAATTCAATCCAAAATATTTTTATTGGCCCAAATTCTTTATGGGTCACTAGAGAATAATATTTAAAGTCTAACTATAATTTTTACGAAATGTTTAGATGTGTTTTTACATCTGGGATAATGGTGCGCACGCATTTAACTAATTTTAAATTATTAAGTGGTCATATTTTCTATTTATCTCCGATTTTCAATTATTGAAATTCTAGGGTTGCTACAATAAATGTCTACTTGTTACATGCTACATGATCCACATGTGCTTTGTTTACATGCTACATGAACTACATGACACTTGTTATATGAAATAATTACTACATGTTTAAATGATTACTTGCTACATGAAAACTAGTTGCATATGGCATAATGAAAATTAAAGATTTACTTGAAAGTGTTTACATGTTGCATGATAATAAGCATATACCATGAAAATTTGATTGCATGCTATGCATAGGTGCATGTTAGTTCAATTGTTAGAATATAAGATATGACTTATATGCATTGCATGAAATGTTTTATTTCCATGATAATTAGACATGCTATGTAAAGATTGATTGCCAAATGACTTAGAACCATGTTAGTGGGAAAAGTTATAAGATATCAAGGATGTGAATGATATATATATATGTTACCATGTTTTAAATCTATTATATACATAGTATCTTGAATTGTCTTTCATGTGACTTGTTGGGTCTTGTAGACTCATACTTGCTTAACATTTCAGGAGACACAGAGGATAACCAAGAGTTAGTGCACACTGACTCGAAGTGTGAGGACGTGGAGGTTTAGTGATTTGCTTGAGAGTACTAGAGTGACTATGTATGTGAGGAAATAATGTATTTTTGATTTATGCATTTGGAATTATGGATTGTAGTAATTTGGACTATTGCTATCTTCTTTTATGCTTTAGACTTAACATTTTGAATATGATGTTGATTCCAAAGTATTTGGTTCCATATTCCATTGCATATTGTTGGAATTAAATTGTCATTTATGTATGTCTCAATCTGTACCGTCTATTGTTGGATATGTTCCACTGTAATACCTCTATTAGATCCAATGTGAGTTGGAATAACTGTACTGGGTCTAAGAGGGGCGTTACAGAGATTGGTATCAAAGCGTTCCAGGTTGAGCATGTACATAAATGAAATATCAACATTGTGTTCATATTTTAAGTCTGCATAAAGAATTAGTCCAAGATTTATGTAGAATAATAGGTTATTATAATTGATGCTTGCTTTGCAGACTATGGCGACTCGTGGACATAGAGGAGCTGGTCCGACCTGGGGTCATGAGTCAGCAGGAGGTTCTCAGGCTCCAGCTCAGCAGGCGTAGGACTAGACAGGCGTACCTTTGCCACCCCCACCACCACCTGTGGATTATGGAGCATTAATGCAAAGGATTGGTGCACACGATGCAGACTCAGGCTCAGACGACAGTGGCTTTGCAGGCGCAAGTGCAGGTTCAGGTTGGTAGATAAGAAGTGTTATTCAAGATGTAAAATGGAAGATTTCATTTAAGAGCTTGACTTGGATGTAGGCACAGGCACCTGCTCATGAGGCTGGCTTTGGAGGAGTGTCTATGATGGAGAGGTTCAGGAGGATGACCCCACCTTTCTTTAAGGGGGAGAGTGATCCCATCTTGGCAGAGAGTTGGCTTCGGAGACGGAGAATATCTTTCGTGCCATCCGATGCGCGGAAGAGGAGAGGGTGACTTTAGCTACATATATGCTGCAGGTAAAGAATGGTTTAAGAATGTTTATGTTTGTTATTTGTGGTGCACCCTTAGAGGTAATTACCTTCTTTGTAGAAGCATGCCGATGTGTGGTGGTCGTCAGTGCTACGCACACAGTTTGGAGATGGAGCTATGGAGGTTGCTTGGGCTGAGTTCGTCCGTCTGTTCAGGGCGAAGTACATTCCGGATCATGTGCAGGATCGCATGGAGCAGGAGTTTCTGACATTGACCCAGGGGTCAATGAGTGTGCTTGAGTACGAGGCTAGATTTGCGGAGCTGTCCAAGTATGCGCCCCACATTGTGGCAGATGAGCGGAGGAAAGTAAAGAAGTTCATTATGGGGTTGAAGCCGTCCCTGAGGACTAGACTGGTGGCTTTAGGGAATAGATCCATGGAGGAGGCTTTGTCAGCGGCTTGCATGCAGGAGGCAGAGATGGAGGCGTACCTAGAGGAGAAGAGGGCTTCTTTGAAGAGGCCGGGATCAGCATTCCAGCGGCGGGACAGAAAGAAGAAGGCCCCAGCTTTTCAGCAGAGAGCAGTGGTACCAGCGAGAGTGGCTGCACCGACACCAGGAGGAGACAAAGTTGTAGAAAAGCCCTTGTGTACTCAGTGTGGGAAGCGTCATGGAGGAGAGGTCTTTGGGTGACTTCTGGGAGGTGCTTGAGGTGTGGTGACAAGAACCACAAGATCAGAGATTTTCCGAAGATGGCGCAGCAGACTGCAGCGGCAGCAGCACCAGCAGCAGCTAGACCGACACCGAGAGCAACAGGGAGACCGAGGGCTCAGGCTCAAGTGTTCACTTTGGTGAGAGACGAGGTAGATTTGGCAGAGCACGTCACAGAAGGTACAGTTTTGATTATGGGAATGGATGCTCGAGTTTTGTTTGATACTGGTGCTACGCATAGCTTTATTTCCGAGAGGTTTGTGAAGGTTTTGATGAAGGAGAATGGTCTGGTTCCAGAAGAGTTTGAAATTCCCTTGTCCGTTCATACTCCAGCCGGGACTATAAGGACTGGGCAGTGTTTTTCTTCTCTTCATGTGAGCATTGAGGAGCGGGTTTTGCTGGTAGTTTCTATTTACTGAAGATGAAGGATTATGATGCTATATTGGGCTTAGACTGGATCGAGAAGCACTATGCTCTTATGGATTACAGGAGGAAGATTATTATTTTTCGGATCCCTGGTAAGGAGGAATTTGTTCACCTGTTACCCAAGAACATGTCAGGAAAATTCGTGATTCTGCTCTGAAGGCAGCCCGGATGTTGAGCAAGGGTTGTGATGGTTTTCTTGCTAGTGTGGTTGTGTCTGAAGATTCGAAGAAGGTTTTATCTGTGGAGGATATTGACATTGTCTGAGATTTCAGCGATGTCTTTCCCAAGGATTTGTCTGGTTTGCCCCCTGTAAGGGAGGTTGAGTTTGGCATTGAGTTAGTTCCTGTCACAACACCTATTTCTATTGCTCCTTATCATATGGCACCAGCGGAATTGGCAGAATTGCGGAAGCAATTGCAAGAATTGCTTGATAAGGGTTTTATCCGACCGAGTGTTTCACCATGGGGAGCACCTGTACTCTTTGTGAAGAAAAAGGACGGGTCGATGAGACTGTGTATTGATTACCACAAGCTCAACCAGGTGACTATCAAGAACAAGTACCCTTTACCTCGTATTGATATTTGTTTGACCAGTTGCGTGAAGCTTCAGTGTTTTCTAAGATCGATCTTCGTTCTGGCTATCATCAACTCCGAATTAAGCCGGAAGATTCTGTTAAGATAGCTTTTAGGATGAGATATGGTCATTATGAATTCCTAGTCTTGCCCTTTGGTTTGACCAATGCTCCAGTAGTTTTCATGGACTTGATGAACATGGTATTTAGGCAGTATCTGGATTCTTTTGTAGTAGTCTTCATTGATGATGTGCTGATTTACTCTCCTAATGAAGAGACTCATCGAGAGCATTTGAGGATTGTGCTGGAAATCATGAGGGAGCACAAGCTGTATGCTAAATTCAGTAAGTGCAACTTCTGGATGAAGGAAGTTCATTTCTTGGGGCATGTTATTTTGGGAGAAGGTGTATCTGTAGATCCAGCTAAGGTGGAAGCTGTCCTTGACTAGGACACACCGAGATCATCTGTTGACATCAGGAGTTTTCTTGGCTTGGCTGGCTATTATAGAAGATTCATCGAGGGTTTCTCTTCTATTGCGGCTACTTTGACAAGGCTGACAAGGAAGGGAGTGAAGTTTGAATGGTCAGAGGCTTGTGAAAAGAGTTTCCAGGAATTGAAGACTCGCTTGACCTCAGTGCCAGTGCTTGTTTTGCCCAATGGTGTGGATTCTTTCTCTATCTACACAGATGCTTTGAAGATTGGGCTCGGCTGTGTTCTTATGCAGGGAGGTAGAGTTGTGGCGTATGCTTCTAGGCAACTCAAGGAACATGAGCGCAATTACCCAACTCATGACTTGGAACTGGCGGCGGTGGTCTTTGCTTTGAAGATCTGGAGGCACTATCTGTATGGAGTCAGATTTGAGCTCTTCTCAGACCACAAGAGTCTCAAATATTTGTTCTCCGGGGTTTACTTCTAGATTTTGGCAGAGCTTGCAGCAAGCTTTTGACAGTCAATTGAAGTTGAGCTCGGCATTTCATCCACAAACGGATGGACAGTCCGAGAGGACTATTCAGACATTGGAGGATATGCTTAGGGCTTGTGTTCTGGAGTGGAAAGGAGATTGGGAATGCCACCTAGCTCTTGTGGAATTTGCATATAACAATAGTTTCCATTCGAGCCTAGGTATGGCACCTTTTGAGGCTTTCTACGGGAGACCTTGTAGATCCCCATTGTGTTGGGAAGAAGCAGGAGATCGGCATCTGGTTGGACCAGAAGTGGTACAGGAAACCTCAGCAAAGATCCAGTTGATTGTGCAGAGATTAAAGGCAGCTCAAGATCGCCAAAAGAGTTATGCAGATACGAGAAGGAAGGACTTGGCTTTTGAGGTAGGAGACCATGTTTTTCTCAAGGTATCGCCAACCAGGGGTGTAGTGAGATTTGGAAAGAGAGGCAAACTAACCCGAGATTTATTGGTCCCTTTGAGATATTGAAGAAGATAGGGAATGTGGCATACCAGCTAGCTTTGCCACCATCTTTGGCAGCAGTGCACCCAGTTTTCCATATATCCAAGTTGAGGAGATATGTTAGAGATCCAGCTCATGTGATTAGTTATGAGCCAGTGCAGTTTCAGTCAGATTTGTCATATGCGGAGCAGCCTGTGGAGATTCTGGATCGGAAGGTGCAAGAATTGAGAACGAAGTCGATCCCTTTCGTGAAAGTCTTGTGGAGGAATTTCTCGCGTGAAGAAGCGACGTGGGAGCTTGAAGAAAGGATGAAGAAGCTTTATCCGTCCTTGTTTGGTGAGTATTCTAACTCAATCTTCGAGGATGAAGATTATTTTAAGGGGGAGAGGATGTAGTGCCCTAGAATTTTTCTTAAAATTTATATTGCAATTGTATGTTTATTTCTGCAAGTGTTTGCGTGCTGTTCTGTGGTGAACTTGGCGTCAACATCTGCTGGCGTTGACATCTCTTAGCGACATGATCGTCCGCCGTTTATTTCTTGTTAACGACAACATATTGTGTCGTTTATTATTTTCTAAAATATTTAATTTTTCGGGCAAGTATGTAGACGACACAATCGATGGACGTTTACATGATGGCTGACGGCATTTTATGTTGACGTTAACCTGACTTGCCTGTTTTTGATGTTACGTTCCGGGGGAGAATAAATCGGCCGTTTCCAGAGTGTTTAATGGAGAGTTATGGTGCGTTTTTGATCCTAGGGCTAGGATTAAGTCTTGGCTAGGCATGGGAATCCTTTTAAGACCCAGTTTTGGCCATTGGAGAGGATTTTCGCACTGGTTTGAGAAGAGAGAAAGGAGGGCCGAGAGAAGGGTTTTGCAGTGCTGTTCATGTGATTTGAAGGCTCTTGAACCAAGGTGGAACATTCATCATAGAGATCTGAAGCTTCTCCAAGTGGGAGAGCTGCGCTAGATGCGGATTTGGAGCGATTAAAGTTGTGGAGGAGGACTGCCTTACTGTCAAGGCGGGCTTCTTCGGGCCTTGATTCGTCACTCCAGAAGGAGGGATAGATGCAAGTGACATGGGGGATTGGTTTAGGATAGTTTAGACTGTAGATTTAACTTTTTATAGATTTTTGAACCATGAAAATAACGTACGGGAAAGGGTAGAAGTTCTATCATTTTATGTGGAGTTTTCTATGTTTTCTTGACGTATGAACTTGACATCCATATCTCTTGCCGTTGAGTTTTTATAAACGACACCAACGACTGCTGTCTATTTCAAGTAAACGACATGTATTTTTCTGACATCTACTATATGTTAACGGTGCTATGTGCCGTCGTCTGCTGATTCTTAACGACGGGATATGTGGACGTCTACTTCAGGTAAACGTCACATATATTGCCGTTAAGTTTATCAGTACTGTGAATTTCAGAAATCTGATTTTTAATTATTTGTCTGCGGTTCATACATGTATGGGATTTCAGTCAGGTTGTGTTTTGAATATTTCAGTGCTGTTACAATGTGGACATGTCATTGCAATGATGTGCAAATTATGTTTAGTGTATTCTTTTGGAATTACATGTAATGTAGAAAAGTTATTGAAACAAATGCATGCGTAATCCATGTTAAAATGTTGAAGTTAGAAACTGTACCACTGTTAATTAGTACTGTAGATCCACTGTATTTAATCCTTGTGTGTAAATTTTCATGATTTGATCACTATTTTATCATGTTAAATAATTCAAAATTTCAAAGAATGTTCATGAAAAATAATTAGAGAGATCATAAAATTATGAAATTTTGTATGTGCATGATATGATCTGAAACGGAACTACTGTCAAAATTTTGGGATTTTTAGACTTCTATACATAAGGTTATGACTTTCTGAAGGGAAAATACACACAGAATTTATTATTTCATGAGAATATATGTACATGAATGAATGTGATCAAGTAGTACCATGATAGGTTACTGTTGCACAGTATGGTTGATTTCAGAAACTGAGGAAAAACTGATTGCATGATATTGTATTAATAACTTGATAAATTATGTTTAAGGCATGAAAGAGCATGATAGAATTATATGAAAATGTAAATTGTATGATTGCATACATGCTAATGCATAATTTGAAATAAATTGGCCAATAAGACATTGCTATGATAGAGATTTCCTACAAGGAACTACACCATGGAATGCCCCTATGGTAATGGTTCAACTATATGAAATGACCTACTGAATCCGTGGACAACGGATTGAAATCCTGGAGGTAGACAAGTTCTACTGGTTAAGGTGGGAAGGGCTTTCCCCGGTATTGCGCAATGACCATGACTTCATCACTGCTTTGCCTAGGTGATAAGTGAATGACTATATGACTACATGATCTCTATAATAGTGCGGGCTATGTCTTGGCAAACTACATGATAATTGACTACATGATTACGTGATAAATGTCTACATGTTACATGCTACATGATCCACATGTCATTTGTTTACATGCTACATGAACTACATGACACTTGTTATATGAAATAATTACTACATGTTTAAATGATTACTTGCTACATGAAAACTAGTTGCATATGGCATAATGAAAATTAAAGATTTACTTGAAAGTGTTTACATGTTGCATGATAATAAGCATATACCATGAAAATTTGATTGCATGCTATGCATAGGTACATGTTAGCTCAATTGTTAGAATATAAGATATGACTTATATGCATTGCATGAAATGTTTTATTTCTATGATAATTAGACATGCTATGTAAAGATTGATTGCCAAATGACTTAGAACCATGTTAGTGGGAAAAGTTATAAGATATCAAGGATGTGAATGATATATATATGTTACATGTTTTAAATCTATTATATATATAGTATCTTGAACTGTCTTTCATGTGACTTGCTGGGTCTTGTAGACTCATACTTGCTTAACATTTCAGGAGACACAGAGAATAACCAAGAGTTAGTGCACACTGACTCGGAGCGTGAGGACGTGGAGGTTTAGTGATTTGCTTGAGAGTACTAGAGTGACTATGTATGTGAGGAAATAATGTATCTTTGATTTATGCATTTGGAATTATGGATTGTAATAATTTGGACTATTGTTACCTTCTTTTATGCTTTAGACTTAACATTTTGAATATAATGTTGATTCCAAAGTATTTGGTTCCATATTCCATTGCATATTGTTGGAATTAAATTGTCATTTATGTATGTCTCAATCTGTACCGTCTATTGTTGGATATGTTCCACTGTAATACCTCTATTAGATCCAATGTGAGTTGGAATAACTGTAATGGGTCTAAGAGGGGCGTTACATCCAACGGATCTCTTCAACGGATCTATTCAAAGTCTCTCATATAAAAGATGAAGCAAGGCTAAAGAAGAAGAATGAGAGCTTTCTTGAAGATCTGTAAAGGAGTGTACATCATGTGAGGAACCTCAACTCCACATACACTCAAAGAAAGAGAGGAGCTCGAGCCAAATCAAGAGAAGCTTTTCACAGCAGGAATTTCAAACCGTTCAAGCCTTCCTCTCTTCTCTCTCTCTCTGTGGTCATTGTAAATTTGAGGGGAGTCTGTGGCTGAGAGCTAGAGTTCTTAGTGTTCATCTTGTAATAGCTCTTGGTCTGTTCTTTCTTTTCTAAGAAAGATTTATGTCCAGCTGTAGGACTGTATACAGTGAGTCTCTTCCTGCGTGAAGAGTTGGCCAGTGTAGTTGTTGGCATTTTCTGTCCAGCTGTAGGACTGTATACAGTGAGTCTCTTCCTGCGTGAAGAGTTGCCAAGTGTAGTTGCTCGCGTTTTCTGTCCAGCTGAGGGACTGTACTCAGTGTAGAACCTAGCTGGGGGTTTAAGCCTAGTAGAACTGCACTGGAGTTTGTACCAAGAGGTTGGCTTCTTGACCTGTAAGAGAAGTGGGCTGCCTTCTTGCCCAGAAAAGAGAAGAAGATCAACTGGAGTGCTGGGTGTTGTACTGTTCGTGAGGGGGACTGTACCCTTGGTTAGTAAAATCTCAAGAAGTTGCTTGGGGACTGGATGTAGGACTTCCATGTGGGAAGGGCTGAACCAGGATAAATTCCTTGTGTCCTTTGTGTGATTGTTTATTTGCTTCCGCACTGCTACTCTCTATCACACTCAACTAACCAAATTTTCAAGTGATAATTTTCTGTGTTTAAGTTTCTATTTCAGATTTCAGAAATTCACCCCCCTCTAGGTTTGCTTGCTGTCGTACCAAAAGGGCCAACAAGTGATCGTTCTCACATTGATTCTATGTGTAATCGTTACCACATCGATTCTGCCAGTAATCGTTCTCACATCGATTCTGCTTGTAATGGTTCTGACACCGATTCTGGTTGTAATCGTTCCCACATAGATTCCGGGTGTAATCGTTCCGACATCGAATCACATTTCTGTGTCATCAAGTCCATGTATGCATCGATTACCTTAGAACCTGACCATCGTGTCTTTCGTGAGTCGATGTCTGTATCGATTATCAGGAACGCATCAGCGTAAACCGTCGCGTTTCTGTTCCGAATCGATCATTCGTATCGACTATCTATAAACATGACCGGTAAGTCCGTCGCAATTTAGAAACTTTGTACAGAGTCTTGTTTTGACCGTATACTGCTCTTTGAAGTGCGACGACTGAATCCGTCACGATTTAAAGGCCAACCCGAGACTATTTTATTGAGTTGTACAATCAACTGTATGCATGTCCTATTGTTATATTATGTCATGTAGCTATTCAACGGCCTAAAATTGATCAACCAACATGAAGGTCATAAGAATATGAACATCTATTCTAAGTGTTCTAATTGATTGTTTGACTCCATCTACATGTGATTGATATGAGCTAAAATCTGCCTTGTCCATAATTGAAAAGTGATTATATGCTAAAAGTACTACAACCATATGATAGATTGAATTGCATACATGTCATGCTTGACTATTATAAGCTTTCCGTCTCGTTTTAAACCGATGGATTGTGGATTGAGACACATTCTGCACGACACAATGCACATATAGGCAGCCCTCTCTTGGGGATTTGGAAACTCTTAGCCGGTCATTTCGTAATGACAGACTAGTGACATTTTCTCCAAGACCTCCGTAAATCTCTGTACTTCATGGATTCCCTCATGAAGACCGAGTTGGTTGTACCAATGAAAGACCCGGAAGATAGAATGCACTCCTCTTCTTATCATCTTCTCGGGAGAGTGATTTGACATGAAAAATAAGCCATTAAGTATAAAGATTGAACTAATGTAATTAAGTCGTTATACTGTCGAAATTTACTCAGGATCATGTCCATTTACCTTGTTCTCTGTAATCATTGACATGAACTTTAGTACATACTGTTCATTGATTGGAATTTGTATTAACCATAAATGAATGAATGTAATTACTAGAAACTATTGAAACTTCGGTTCACTACCATGCCTGTGCAAATAGGGCCCAGTCTGGTCCTGGGAGGAGCACCCGAAATACTTGTAAATTGCGAGAGTATATGATCCATTGAGGTGTCTGAAAATCACCTAATTGAATGCAAGATTGATTTGGATAATTTCCAAATTGTTATTGAATGATTGATTGATTGAACTGTTATATAAGAAATGGCCAAATCTATTGTACATGTCATCGTTATTGAACTCAATATGTCATTGTCCATTGGAATTATGTGAAATTCAACTTGTGATATCTATTAAAAATGCTACATTGTTATTGAATCTCTTCCATTGATAAATGATCATACTGTCATCCTTATCATTGATAATCGCTCCGTCCTACATGAGAATTGTCATGAATTGTTACCGAACCATCATCGTACATGTTATAGCTTGAAACGGTTTCCATTGTTATTGACATGAGTATTGCATGATAGTATTGCCACTGTTAACATGTTAATTACGTAAAGCATGCCCGCACCATGAGATGTAAATCCTACTGGGCGCTAGTGCGCTCACACCTGCCTTCCTTAATATTTTCAGGTGATGATTATGAGGAATTAGAGAATGATGGGACCGGGGACGAGTGATGAGCTGCTCAATTGTACCTATCGTTATAGCTAGTCAGCCAAGATGATTAGAGTTGAAAGAGTCTGTAATAGATAGGTTTATTTCCTTTAATGTCATATGTACTTTGAAATACAATACTGGGCCCTATGTTTGTCTCTGATGATGTAAGATTCTAAATTAGTTGAATGGAAATGAAATAAAGAGTATTTAGCTGGCAATATTATTGTCTCAAGTCTGCTGTTATACTTAGTTGTTACTCTGAATTACTCGACTGTAATACTCATACTTATATCGTTCATGCTCTCGGTATTTAATTCCGCTGCTAAATATCAGGGCTTGACAGTTGGTATCAGAGCCTAGGCTTTCCCTTAAGTTCTAAGCAAGCAGAAAATTGTTAGGCTTAGTCAAAACTAAATCCCATGGGTCGACTTGTCAAAAATCAACAATGAGATTGGGGTAGAAACACGGGCTAAGTCATTTAGTTAGAATTAAGTTGTGATAAAGTTAACATCTAATGAACATAATGTGGTTATCTTGAAGGATTGCAATGGCCGCTGAACGTGAAAGAGACTTACAGAGGAAGATCAACACACTGACCCGGACACTATTATAGGCCACTCAGGGTAGAGCTGAGACTCAGGGAGATCCCCACGGGAATTTCTGGAGTATGAACCCACCCAGGTTTGGGGGTAGCACTGATCCGGATGAGGCTGAGCACTGGCTCAAAGAAATAGAGCGTGCGTTCCACGTGATGGGATGCACAGATGAGAACAAGGTTACTCTAGCTACTTATCAGCTAGAGAGGGAGGCGCGTGCCTGGTGGGAGTCAATTGAGGCTACACTAGGAGATGCCCAGGCAACTTGGGTACAGTTCAAGGAGTACTTCAATAATAAGTATTTCTCAGATAGAGTACAAGAGAGGAAAGCGGTAGAGTTCGCCAATTTGAAGCAACAGAGTCTGTCCATAGATGAATACGAAGCCCAGTTCTCTAAACTGGCTCGTTATGCCCCACACTTGGTCCAAATCGAGCGGTTGAAGGCCAAGAGGTTCATGAGCGGCCTGAGGCCCCAGTACATCACACAACTGGGACCAATGGATTTGCAAATCTATCCGGAGATGGTAAGAAAGGCACTCCTACTAGAAGACGCTTTAGCTATTGCTGAAAATATCAAGAACAACATGATGAAGAACAACATCCAAAAGGCCACCAGCTGTGGTCGGAACAAAAAGGCCGATTGGTCAAGCAGGGAACCGAATGGTTAAGAAGTTCAGGGATGGAGGCCATCAACAAGCCCCCGTCAATAGAGAGCCATGCAAACACTGTGACAAGACTAGTCACAGGTCGGAGGACTGTTGGAAGGCACTAGGGAGGTGCTTGCACTGTGGAAGCCAGAGTCACAAGATCTCTAACTGTCTGCGTATGATGAATCAGACACCGGCAACACCTCAGGGAGGACAAAAATGCCAAGCTAGGCTGCAGGCGTTGCAAGAACCAACTACATTAGAGGAAGGTGGTGTGGTTGAAGGTACACTTACTATTTTATCCCGTTCTGCATTTGTTCTATTTGATACGGGAGCTACTCATTCCTTCATATCCCAAACATTTACTGATACCTTAGTTGTAAAACCCATCCCAATGAAATCTGGAATAGTTGTGTCAACCCCTATTGGTCCTGGCACCAAACTTAGAAACCATTTTCCATCTAGTGAGGTGTAGTGAGGTGTTGATTGAAACTCAAAATCTACCGGCAAATTTAATGTGCATGGGCATGGAGGGTTATGATGTGATACTAGGAGCAGATTGGTTGTCTGAACATGGGGCTAGTGTCAACTGTAAGAAAAGCCGGGTAACATTTAGTCAACATCCAAAGCTAGTGTTCTCGGGAGATAGAAATCGCAGGAAACTGTCCCTCATCTCTGCACTACAAGCCAAGAGGATGATAAGGAAAGGTTGTATATCCTTTCTAGCCGCAGTTGTCACCACAAAGACAGAAGTCAAGATTGAGAACATCCCTATTGTCAGTGAGTACGCTGATGTATTCCCCGAAGACTTGCCAGGTATTCCTCCTGAGCGAGAGGTCGACTTCACTTTTGAGTTGATCCCTGGAGTAGCACCAGTATCTAGATCACCTTATAGAATGTCCCCCGCAGAATTGAAGGAATTAAAGGAGCAATTGATGGAACTGCTAGAGAAAGGGTTTATCCAACCAAGCACATCACCATGGTGTGCACCTGTTCTCTTTGTCAAGAAGAAGGATGAGTTGATGAGGTTGTGCATAGACTACATGCAACTGAATCAATTAACAATCAAGAACAAATATCCCCTGCCAAGGATTGATGAATTATTTGATCAACTATCTGGAGCTAAATATTTTTCTAAGATAGATCTCAGATCCAGCTATCATCAATTGAGGATCAAAGGAGAAGATATACACAAGACAACCTTCTAAAGCAGGTACGAGCATTATGAATTCATTGTTATGTCTTTTGGACTAACAAATGCTCCTGTAGTTTTCATGCAACTAATGAATAGTATTTATCGCCCCTACCTCGATAAATTTGTGGTGGTATTCATTGATGATATATTGATCTATTCCAAAACAAAAGAAGAGCATGAGGAACATTTGAGGATTACATTACAAATTTTGAGGGATAACAAATTGTACGCCAAGCTGAGTAAGTGTGAATTTTGGCTAGAGAAAGTATCCTTTTTGGGGCATGTGGTGACCAAGGATGGTATCGTTGTTGATCCATCAAAGGTAGAGGCCGTATTGAAGTGGGAAAGACCAATAAGTGTCACAAAGATTAGAAGTTTTCTGGGATTGGCAGGGTATTACAGGAGATTCATAAAGGATTTCTCAAAGATCGCAGTGCCATTAACCAAGCTGACTCGGAAGGAAAATCCATTTGTGTGGACTGATAAGGGTGAAGAGAGCTTTAATAACTTGAAGAAGTGTTTGACTTATGCTCCTGTCCTCGCCCTACCCACTGAAGAGGGAGGATTTAAATCTATATAGATGCTTCTAGAATAGGTCTAGGATGTGTCCTAATGCAACAAGGAAGGATATTAGCATATGCCTCAAGACAATTGAAGATCCACAAAGTAAATTATCTTGTACATGACCTGGAATTAGCAGCCGTAGTGTTTGCCCTGAAAATATGGAGGCACTACATTTATGGTGAGCAATTCAAAGTCTTTTCTGACCACAAAAGCTTGAAATATCTATTCTCACAAAAGGAACTCAACATGAGGCAAAGAAAGTGGTTAGAGTACCTCAAGGACTTTGACTTTTCCATTCAATATCACCCAGGAAAAGCCAATGTAGTGGCAGACGCTCTAAGTAGACAGCCAGGAGCCTTGCTAGCTAATATGATGTTGGGAAATGGAAGTTGCTAGAACAGTTTGCAAGTCTAAATTTAGACATGGGAAAGAAGGAGAAACAAGTGATGATTTCTAATATCAAAATACAATCTGATCTACTAACTGAAATCAAAGAGAAGCAAGGAGCAGATCCCTTCTTAGTGGAAATTAAGGAGAAGCTAGAATAAAGACCGAATTTCTCTCTGGCATCTGATGGGAGAATATTATTCCAAGGTAGAACATGTGTCCCTGATCATGGGGAACTCAAGAAGAAGTTGTTAAATGAAGCTCATCAGTCAAAGTACACAATTCATCCGGGATCGACAAAGATGTATCAAGACTTGAAAAGGTCTTACTGATGGCCAAATATGAAGAGGGATGTGGTCGACCATGTGGCATGTTGTTTAACATGCATGAAAGTCAAGGCTAAGCATTTCCGACTGGCCGGTGGATTGCTACCACTAGAAATCCCAGAATGGAAGTGGGATAGCATCGGTATGGATTTTATCATGGGACTGCCCAGGACTAGAGGTGGCATGGATGCAATATGGGTAATAGTAGACCGATTGACTAAGTCAGCTCATTTCTTGCCGATTAAGAGCACATGGACAGTAGATGTGTTGGCTGCACTTTATGTCAAAGAAGCAGTTAGATTGCATGGGGTTCCATCCACCATAATATCTGATCGGGACCCTATATTCACTTCACACTTCTGGAAGAGTTTACAGGCAGCACTGGGCACCAAACTAAACTTTAGCACTGCCTCAGACGGATGGACAAACCGAAAGGACCAATCATATAGTGGAAGACATGCTCCGTGCTCTTGTGCTTGATTTTAGGGGACGCTGGGATGACCAGTTGTATCTAATGGAGTTTGCATATAACAATAGCTATCAGGCAAGTATCAAAATGGCACCGTTTGAAGCCTTATATGGCAGGAGTTGTAGATCACCTCTCTGTTGGGAAAAGGTTGGAGAAAACCAATGGGTTAGACCCAACTTAGTCGAGGTGACTGTCAGAAAGGTTCAAATTGTTAGAGAAAGTCTAAAGATAGCACAGTCAAGGCAGAAAAGTTATGTAGACAAGAGGAGAAGAAAGCTGGAATTCCAAGTTGGTGACCATGTTTTCTTGAAGAATTCAAAATTTTGGGATCAAGGGAAAGTTGAGTCCCAGATTTATCGATCCTTTTGAATTTCTGGAAAGGGTTGGTCATGTAGCTTACAGACTTGCACTACCTCCACAACTGGCAAACGTGCACAACTTATTCCACATATCCATGCTGAGGAAATATCTGTTCAATGCCGACCATGTAATTAGCCATGAGGACTTGGAGATTCGAGAAGACCTGATTTATGAAGAGAAACCGATCAAGCTATTGGATCGGATGTTACAACGACTCAGGAATCTTGCCATACCTATGGTGAAGGTCCAGTGGAGTCAAGAAGGAGTTACCAATGCTACCTGGGAAATGGAGGAAAGAATGAAGAAAAACCACCTAGAATTATTGTCAGGTATGATGCTATATCATCAGGTATAAATTTGTTTGGGGACCAAATTTTCTTAAGTAGGGGAGGATGTAACGCCCTGAAAATTTAAATGATAGGAAAATAGTAATAAATAAAATGGTGAATAGAAATAAATAAAAGTCATGGTTAAACTCCCAAAAAGTGAAATCAACAATTTAAATTATTTTGGGCCAAAGAACAAAGCCCAATGATATTAAACCCAAAAATTCGTAACCATAATTGTGTAGAAATTGGAAAGGGAAAATTAGGGTTAAAACATAGGTGATTAGCCATGGATGGCAGCCAAATTCGTACCTAGCCATGAGAGGATGTTTCCTAAAGGCATTGCTACTCCAATTGGGAGGAGAATTCCCAAAACAAGGAAGGCACCATGCAAAAAATCGCAACCCACCTTTCCTAGTCTCTTTAGGATTTGAAATTTACCCTAATCCTATAAGTAATCATCATGAGACTCTTAGGGTAAGTTTACCATCGAGTTGAGGTCGTGTGGAGGTGAGCTAGGGCACCAGAGGAGGAGGAGAACGGCCAAGAATCGGGGCTTCTTCCCCAACCATCCTCTACTGCGACCTGTGCATTGACCAGTCTTAGATCTACACAAAAGTAGGTGTTCTCGGGCTTAATCTAAACATTTCACATACCTTTAGTAAAACATTGAGTCTAGATTTATATGCATGTGTTTTCCCCAATTTTTATGAACCATGTGAATCGTAATAAGCGTTTTCTAAGAGTTGCACATGTTTAGAGCTTTATGTGTTCTTACTGTTTTTTACGCAAACCAAGTCCAACTTGGGTCAAACAAAACCATGATTCTCTTCTACTTATTGTCCTCGACACCTTTCATGTTGAGAGTTTTGTCTAAAGATCGCTATACTTCGAGTTATAAGCCTATCATGAAAGATTGTACATTTTTCTGGGTTTCGGGCAAGATCCAAGAATGCGACCACTCCGACATCGCGTTTCTGTACCCACACCAATTCTGTGTCGTCGAGTCGATGTCTGTACCAATTGCCTTATACGCGTCCATCGTGACCGATGCGTTTCTGAGTCCATATCGATTCCAGTTCCATATCGACTCTGGAAGGAATTGATCTCACATCGACTCTGTTTGTGACCGTCCCCACACTGATTCTGTCAGTGATCATTCTCACATCAATTTTGTGTGTAATCATTCTCACACCGATTCTTTCAGTGATCGTTCTCACATCGATTCTATGTGTAATCGTTCCCACATCGATTCTGTCAGTAATTGTTCTCACATCGATTCTATGTGTAATCGTTCCCACATCGATTCTATCAGTGATCGTTCTCACATCGATTCTGTTAGTAATCGTTCTCACATTGATTCTGTTTGTAATTGTTCCGATACCGATTCTGGTTGTAATCGTTCCCACATCGATTCCGAGTGTAATCATTCTGACATCGATTCGCGTTTCTATGTCATCAAGTCGATGTCTGCATCGATTACCTTAGAACGCGACCATCGTGACTGTCGTGAGTCGATGTCTAGATCGATTATCAGGAACGCGTCAGTGTAAACCATCACGTTTCTGTTTCGTATCGACTATCTATAAATGCGACCGGTAAGTCCGTCACGATTTAGAAACTTTGTACAGAGTCTTGTTTTGATCGTATACTGCTCTTTGAAGTGCGACGATTGAATCCATCGCGATTTAAAGGCCAACTCGAGACTGTTTTATTGAGTTGTACAGTCAACCATATGCATGTCCTATTGTTATATTATGTCATGTAGCTATTCAACGGCCTAAAATGATCAACCAACATGAAAGTCATAAGAATATGAACATCTATTCTAAGTGTTCTAATTGATTGTTTGACTCCATCTACATGTGATTGATATGATCTAAAATCAGCCTTGTCCATAATTGAAAAGTGATTATATGCTAAAAGTACTGCAACCATGTGATAGATTGAATTGCATATATGTCATGCTTGACTATTATAAGCTTTCTGTCTCGTTTTAAACCGATGGATTGTGGATTGAGACACGTTCTACACGACACATTGCACATATAGACAGCCCTCTCTTGGGGATTTGGAAACTCTCAGCTGGTCATTCCGTAACGGCAGACTAGTGACCTTTTCTCTAAGACCTCCGTAAATCTCAGTAGTTCGTGGATTCCCTCATGAAGACCGAGTTGGTTGTACCAATGACGTACCCGGAAGATAGAATGCACTCCTCTTCTTATCATCTTCTCGGGAGAGTGATTTGACATTGAAACTAAGCCATTAAGTATAAAGATTGAACTAATGTAATTAAGTCGTTATGCTGTCGAAATTTACTCAGGATCATGTCCATTTACCTTGTTCTCTGTAATCATTGACATGATCTTTAGTACATACTGTTCATTGATTGGAATTTGTATTGGCCATAAATGAATGAATGGAGTTACCAGAAATTATTGGAACTTCGGTTCACAACCATGCCTGTGCAAATAGGACCCAGTCTGGTCCTGGGAGGAGCACCTGAAATACTTGTAAATCGTGAGAGTATATGATCCATTGAGGTGTCTGGCAATCACCTAAATGAATTCAAGATTGATCTGGGTAATTTCCAAATTGTTATTGAATGATTGATTGATTGATTGAACTGTTATATGAGAAATGACCAAATCTATTGTACATGTCATCGTTATTGAATTCTCACACCTGCTTTCCTTAATATTTTTAGGTGATGATTATGAGGAATTGGAGAATGATGGGACCCGGGACGAGTGATGAGCTGCTCAATTGTACCTGTCGTTATAGCTAGTCAGCTAAGATGATTAAAGTTGAAAGAGTCTGTAATAGATAGGTTTATTTCCTTTAATGTCATATGTACTTTGAATTACAATATTGGGCCCTATGTTTGGCTCTGATGATGTAAGGTTCTAAATTAGTTGAATGGAAATGAAATAAAGAGTATTTGGCTGGCAATATTATTGTCTCTAGTATGTTGTTATACTTAGTTGTTACTCTGAATTACTCGACTGTGATACTCATACTTGTATCGCTCACGCTCTCGGTATTTAATTCCGCTGCTAAATATCGGGGCGTGGCAGTTGAGGAGATAACCATTGGAGCTCTTTGTCTTCTTCTTCTGCTCTCCTTCTCTTGAGTCTAACAGATGTCTTCTTGTATCTACTGGCTCCTTGGAACAAATGGGAGACTTCCAGCTAGTGCATGATTCCAAGGGCCCCAGTAGCAAGTCCAACATTGTGTCTATGTACCGTAGTCCTGCATACAATAAATGCATGGAAGAGAATGTTAGACCATAAAAGTCTTGTGTCAGTTAGCCCATACCTTTTATGTAGAAGTCTATAATTTCAACTGACAGCATACTACACTAGGTAAGAGCCTTTCTTTCTTGCAGAAAAGAAGGAGTCATTTGAGTCCATGTTCTATGTTGACACATTTCTTACCTACCATGAAAGGATAAACAACACACAACATGAATAACTTAAAGATTTAAAGGATATTTGAATTTTCATTGAGCACCAAGACAGTCAATGGGGCAATATTCAAGCTCAAGATATAACCAATCGATGCATTTCACTTAAATTGTTAACCAATCGGAAGCATTATAACATCAATTGATACATTATAACTTAAATGTTCATTAATCGATGCACAATATAAGTATTGAATACTTATAGCATCAATCAATGTATTTTAACATTAATTGAAATGTAAATAAGGCAAGTGTTCAGTAATCGAAAGGAAAATAGCACCAATCAATACATTTGTTCACCAATCGAAATACTTTAAGTCAATTGTTCACCGATCGGAAGGAAATAGACCTTTTATGCACTAATCGAAACATCTAAACACTAATCAGAAGGAAATAGAACTTTTGTTCACTAATCAGAATATATAAACATCAATCGGAAGGAAATAGAACTTTGTTCACTAATCGAAACATCTAAACATCAATCGGAAGAACACTTGGTCACCAATCGGAAGAAAATAATAATCAGTATGAAATTTGGTCACCAATCATTAGGCACTTTCTTCAGTAATCGGAACACACCAATCGGAACATGAAACGCGTCCACTTAACATGACGTGTATTATTAATCCTTCACAAGTCAAAGTCTAACTTCGACTTGTGACCAGTTGAAGATCAAATCTTTATTACAATAAACATTTTCATGATGATTATGAGAGAAAAAAATTATTAAATATATTTATGAGATTTATGATAAACATGAGTTTTTGTTATCACTAAAACAAAGGGATAAAATATAAGAGTAGTTCAACAATCTCCCCATTTTTGGTGATAACAAAACTCATGTGAATTTTTAAAATTAAGATATTCAAAATAAACATTAAATATAAAATTCAAAGATAAAACATTAAACAGAAAGTTCTTACCATTGACCTTTTACTCTTTTCAGTTTGCATGAACTTCTTACCATTTCTTGTGAGGAAGTGGTTCAACAATATTATCTTCCCCCTTTGAAGCTCAGAGTTTGACTAGCTCCCCTTGAATGTGATACTCCCCCTCAATATGTGAGGCTCCCCTTGAGTTGATGCTTGCTTGATTTCCACTTTTTGGTGTTTGCTCTTGTTGTTTACTTGGATATTTATTCACTGTTGTTGTTTGTCATGCCTTCAAGAGTTCCCCTCTTCATATTTGAGTTAGGTGAAGAGCCAACAGTCACTAATGCCTTCAACATCCTTTGTCCATGATACTTTAAGGCTATCCTGCAGATGAATCATTCAGAAATAGGTACCCAAATTATTTTGGGTCCTTGATGGTTAGATGCATAAAAGTAACCTTTAGGAATCCACATTAAGTGTCTAGTGGTGTACGAGTTTACTTTGTGTCTTAATTTGTTACAATGAGAGCAATAATGAATATAATTTATTTTATAGGCCTGAATGTAGGGGTGTCACTAGGTCGGGCCGGCCCGAAGACTCGGTGGCTCAGCCCGATTTTACACGGGCTTGGGCTGGATATTTTAACCCCTTATGAATTTTGAGCCCCACATGGCCCAGCCCGGAGTAAGATTGGGCCGGGCCCAGGCTTGGCTTGGCCCAGCCCGGGTGGCCCGGTGGCCTAGTAATTTTAATAAAAAAAAGTACGCGACACGGCCGTAATTCTAATATTCTAAAATTTTGGATTGAAAATTGTGTTGTGGAGCTATGTTTAATAACTTAATATTTATTTCATATTTATAATAACTAGAAATAAGTTTATCTACATTAGTCTAATATTTATTTTATGCTATTTTGATTCAATGAACACCAATTTTATTGTAAAAAAAAGTAAAAAATAGTAAGAGTACCTTTAATAAGGTAAAATCGGGTTGGGCCGGGCCTGGGCTGGGCCTTACCTAATCATCCCGAGCCGGGTTTCTAAAAATTAGACCTTGCCTCGGGTCAAACTTGGCCCGGGCCGGTCGGTTAGAGATCGGGCTGGACCTGGGCCAGCCTAGGCCCGATCAAAGCCCGACCCATTGCCACCCCTACCCGAATGTTTCTGTGATGTTTTCTTAAAACATGTTTTTTTGAAACCTTTTTCTTCTGATGCACATCATTTTTTGTTTCTTTCACAAATTTTGGCACTAGATATTTATCTAGATATTTAACTTGTTTTTCTTTTTCAGGAGATTTATATCCAAGACCTTGTTTATTGTTGCTAGTTTTAGAGCCTTTTAAACAAAGGGCAAGGGATGTTTTTCCTTTTGTTAATCTTCTAACTGATTCTTTCAAATAAATATTTTTTTAGTTAGAATTTTTAATTTTTCTTCTAACCCTAATACATTATTTTCTTGTTCTTTAAGTCTTTACACAAAAGATCATTATTGTGTTTGATTTCTTTTGTTGAGTTTCTAATTGTTCCATTTCGGATTCAAGATCAGAACTGGTATTCTCTAGATAAGCAACATTATTTTTTAGAACTTTTAATTCTTTTACAACCACTTTGTGTTTTTTGGAAAAGTTCATTAAAGATATCTTCTAAATTTTCTGATTCTGAATTTGAATCAATGCAAGAATTGAAAGATGAGTCAGATTGTATCTCATCTAGTTCTGCCATGAGGGCTAGATTGTTTACAAGAAATAGAGGGCATAGCGACCGACAATATCAGTTGCTAATCGATTTCTAATCGGTCTCTAATCGATCGCTAATTGACACAGCGACCGAATTGCGACTTATCAATGATCGTCGGTCGCAAAAATCTGGTCGCTATATTGCGACAGACAACAATCAGTCGCACTATCGGTCGCAAGATTGAGATCGATGTCAGATGGTCGCAATTCAGTCTCAAGGATTTGCAACCAATACATCGATCGCAATATCGATCGCTAAAATCTGCGACTGATTAGTGACTGATGTAATCAGTCACTGATTGGCAACTGTCCTCCTAGGCCGTCACGATACCATCGCAACAGGAAGGGGCACCGCGACAACAACCCTATCACGACAGGGAAACGCGCCACGACAAGATCACGTCCGAACGCCAGACCGCGATGCCATTGCGTCGGGCCAACTCGTCGCGACACAATCGCGCCCTCGGGTGTTGCAACACGCACCGTGGTCGCAACACCAGAAAGAAGCCACCCACACACCAAAAACACCACACGGGGGAGGGGAGCATGGAGAAGCAGGAAATGCTATTTACAAACTATGAGGGGCTCCCAATCCCCCCGAATCGAGAAGGTACAAGCAATCCTTACCTCAAACAAAGAAATGAACCCATTGGGGGCCCTTCACGTCGGAGTTGCCACACTCCCCTCGCTCCACGCAAGCTCCACAATGCCAAGGACCCGAGCACGTCCCTCTTCTCGCCTGAAACGCACAAAGGGAGAGAGGGAGGTGGAGCACCACCGAAGGGGAGGAGAAGAGAGGGGAAGGAGAAAAAAGAGAAGGGGTCACCGGCCAAGGCCTTAAGCCTTCGGCACCCAGATGCGACGGGGCGACGCGTCGTGTTTAAGAACCTTAACGTGATGGGTCAACGCACTGCGACAAGTACGCATCCCCCAGGGACATCACGAAGGTCCGTACTGACATGCCTGCCACCCGACACCTGCCAGACGGCTGAAGCGATGGAACACTATCACGACCCGTTGACCGAAGCGTGACACAAAGACGCGACGGAGAAGCAAGGTGCGACAAGAACACGACACACAAGCTGGTCGCGACAAGGATGACTGTCACGTCAGACACCCACGATGTGACACTAATGTGTCACCCAGCCTGGACACGTTAGTGGCTAGTCATCCAAGACACCGGACGGAAAACCAGGAAGCCGGTCTTATAATAGAAGCCAACCCCCGACCATATCCAAGCAGTGTTGTACATGAGGCAACCCGACATAGTACGCACGGTCTCACCTCAACACCAGCTGAGGTCGGGACTCACGAACCACCACAACACAACTCAACCCATGAGGGGTACATGTACCTGCTACCACAAGGTACAACACTAAACCACAGAACCGTGCCACATCCAGGGCACACCACAACAGTTAACGGTTTCACAATTATAACCTTAACCAGCGGTTCACACACAAACCACAACCAGTGGTCAAACACGAGTCGGTACGGAGACGATGCCACCACTCGGGAACGGACTACTGGTTCATGACGCCAGTATCCAACCCGGACAACACAGCACAAGAACTACCTCTAGTCTCGCAGTCACAGACAAAAGGTCCAACTGCCGCTCCACAACAACAAGCCAAGAACAGTGGAGACTAACTAACCACCACAACCTGTAGGTCACACACCCCGCAAGCCCAAGCCTGACACCTTTAGGGGCTCCGACCGAGAACCCTAAAGTGAGGCACTAGAACAGAACTAGCAGAGGACCAGTACATCTACTGGTGTCCGTCCCTCAACCACGAGTGCGCTACAAACGGCCGCACACCCACAAACACAAGTTGTTGTCCCCTGTCGTCTTTCCCCTCAGCCGGACGTACTACTCAAACATAAGAGGAGGGTGTCCAGGAAGACGACACAGACCTTGATGGTACTCGGATACCGGGACAAGCCCTAAGTACCCGGTGCTAGGGTAACCGACTAGAGAGGTATTCCGGAATAGGCGTCGGACCACCAGACTCGGTAAGCACACAAACCACAGTATTCATACTTATAAGACCTTTATGTACAACCCACGGTACACGAGTGTAAGAAATGCTTATCATCGGTCACCCTGTGACCCTTAAGCCATCCTACACACAACTGTTCATTAACGGGTCATCACATGACCGCCAAACCACACATCAGATTATACACATAACCATTAAACACCTACCTTAATACATTAATACACTTAACACAAATCATAAACATACCATATCAATATCGGAATACAACCTTGCCTGTCATTGGTCACTCTGTGACCTCCATGACAACACACACCCCTTAACACATTAAACATAACAACAATCTTTAAAGAACAACCACAGATCCGGGCTAGGTCTACACAAGACCTTCACTGCCCAACACCCAACATTCCCTTCGGAGACCAAATCACGTCGAACACAGGCGACGCCACTTGAATCACGTCTACCATTCCAGAAGCCATTCCAAACCTTGTCGTGACAAGACCAAGCGCTGCGACGTTATCGCGTCGGCTCTTCTAGACGCTATTCAGAATGCTATCGCGACAGGCCTTAGCGACGCGACCAAGTCACGTCGGCCCGACACGACGCCACTAGACTCAAATGGTCAAACCAACGGTCAACACATAGTCACGTCCAACAACACAGGCACGTTTCCACATGAACGCGTCGGGTCGACTAAATGCGACATCAGCGCCGCCTTAACATGACGAACCAAAACCCGAAACGTGTCAGCTCAGCACGACGCGTTCCCATGAACACCTCGGCTGTCCTGGCCGTGTTTCCACTGGAATAGGGGGGTCAGCTCACAGGCCGAACCCACCCCCTCCACAGGAAATCCACACATACATGCTTTCATATTTCAAACTTAATAGGGTGTTTGGGAGTAATTTTTAAAAAGAAATTATTTCTATCTAAAAATTATGTTGAATTTGTTTTTAATTTTAAATTTAAAATTATGACAACCTGATGTTAACTGTTTGGTAAAAATATCAAAATTTTTAAAAATTATGTTGATGTGTTTGGGGCGGCGGGTGGTGTTCGGCGCGAAGGGGGGGGGGGCCGGAGAGGGTCGGGGTGTAAGGGAGGGTCGGTGGGGCTAGGCGGAGGGCGGGGTGGGGGGGGGGGCGTAGGGAGGAAGACGGGGTGGTAGGGGGAGGAGGAGGGGCGATGGGGGGTGTGGGGTTAGTTGAAAGAAGAGTGAGTGTGTTTTTTGTTTTAAAAACTGGTTCATCTTGTTTTTATTTTGAGAGAGATTTACATTAGATAAAAGTTGTTCTCTAAAATTTAAAATTGTTTACCAAACATGTCATTATATTTGTCCTCTTTTTAAAAAAAAATTAAGAGAGAAAATTGAGAAAAAAAAAGTGCAACCAAACACCCTATAAACCTTAAACCTGAAATCCACACAACAGTAAACCACCCACTTATGCACCACCTATTTTTCAACCCCTTTAAACCATTCCAAACAAGATGAAAAGATAGGAAGTCTCCCTACCGGTAGAAGACACCAAAGCACATCAAAAGCCTCCTCGCCAACAGCACGCCCACACTTCGAGCATCGTCCTTGCGTGGTTCCCGTGCCGCACGAGCCTTCTGGATGTCGAAATCCGCCGGAGAAGCCACAGCAGCTCCTCCCCTGTGCCGGACAGAGCCTCCTCTGCTTTGTCTGGCCGAAATGAAGCTTTTATCACTCTGATCGAAATCACGTCCAGGGCAGAAGCCTTGTTTAAACCTTTTAAATGCGTCTACCCAAACCGACGCCACATAGAAACCGACGACACGCGTCACAGAGGCAGTTCCAGGAATCGCGTCCGGCAAGGCCGACGCGTTCAAATCGCGTCGCCTACCTCCGTCGCGACTCTAAACAGTGAACCAACAGTGCAAATGGGCCGGCATATCCGGCCCACACTGCTCGCCCTGTGCACAGAAAACCCAAACACAGCCCATTGACCTTCTCTTGGTCAAGAGCACCACACATAGACCCGATAAACTCAGATCCGAATGACCGTACTGTTACATTACTAACACCTAAAAAGAAATGTCGTCCTCGACATTCAGGACGAAACCACGGCAAGTCAGACTAACACCTAAAAAGAAACAATCCGTAAACAGAACAAGTAGGATACATTTTCTCTGCTCTTGTCTTTCAAATCACTGCATACGGACCAATTTGATCTTCTTATTCTCATATCTTTCCATACTTGCTCTACCCAATTGGTACGATCCATTCTTTCTTTACTTTCCAGCTGCAAACAATTCCACCTTGTTGTTGGCACATTATCTCCTTGTCTCAACCTGCTTCCGCATTTTCTTGTTGTGCTTGCATATCCTTTTCGGGCCGCTTTACTTCCTCAAATCATTTATTAAATACGCTCCACTGTAGTGCCTTACTATGTCATAACCTCTTTTAATTCTCAAATTTTTCGGTGCCATTTCATTCTTTTTATCATTGCCTGTGTTCTCTGCTTTATCTTCCTTTATACTCTCTTTATATATTCAACTGCTAACTTTCTACGGGAAACTCACTGTCATTTCTGGCTTTCCTGCCTTTTCATGTTATTCTGCTTCACATTTCTTTAACTCATATTTCTTAAATTTCTCGATCTCTTGCCCAATTGTGCTAAAATCTGCAAATCTCTGTCAAATGAGCAAACTTGCGGGTTATGAGCTCCCCACACTTCCGCTACGCTACTCTGAATATGCTGACCACTTAGCACAATCTATTGTAATTTCTGCTTCTGTTTCTGCTTTTACTTGCTTTCCACTTTCACTATTACTCAAATCCCAGCTGGGCTCAATTCTCATTTCACATATTTTTCTATTTATTATGCTCAACCAACTGCTATTAGCCTGAAACACTGAAGTTTACTAATCTGCTTTTTTTTCTATATCACATATAATACTGCATTGACTATTCTGCACAAATTCCATCTCTCTCTTAACTAATTCTTTTGCACACAAGTGCCACATCCACTGTTCCTTAACTGATCTGCCCTTTTTCTTTTTACATTATCTCACAAATGTTTCCCTTATTTTCTTAACTTGCCATTCTTTTTCTTTTTCTAGTCCATATTATGCCAACTGCCAATAATACAACCGCGGTATATTCCTCTGAAGCACTTTACTATCTGACCAGTCTCAGGGCACTCTTTACACTGTAGTTCTTATTACCATCTAATCTTCTTTTCATTCATGTTCTGCCCCAGCCAAACTCTAACATATCTCTTTCAAATTTCATAATCTGCTCAGCCTGATTCCATAATCCAAACACAACTTCTAATCATTACTAATTCTGCAGTCTTCAATAAAGTCTTTTGCAGAACCACCACAAACTATCGTCTGCCACGCAGGTATCTTTCTTCCACAAATCTCTATTATCTCAATTTCTTTACACCATCACTATTCATAACAACTCTTTGTTCCCGAACTCGCAGATACAACCATTTCTAATCACACACTGATGTGATATGACTGCCACAATTATTGTGCCTCTGTAATCATTTTCTCATCTGGGGCTAATCCACTTTATACATTTATCCTAAATTTTTTTATTACTACTCTAATCACACTATTCACCAAACTGTTCCTTGATATCAACTGGCACAAATCTCAACACAATGCTCACCTCTGTTGAGGTTCTCAATCATTAATGCACACTAACTCATCTCTATCTCTACCCATTTATGTTTCTCTCTAAAACATTCTTCCTGGATTTCATAGCTGAAATCACTAATCCCGCTGGTTTCATGGTTGTGGATTCCTTAATCAACTTAACTGGTCTTTAACACACTGAATTTCTATCTCTAATCTTACCATTTTCCTGCCATTTCTAACAACTGCAGGGTTTACACGCAACCTTTTCCATAATCTTTCACTTTTCACAATCTGCATTTCTTACCAATCATCTCTATTCCTGCTACTACCAACGGTTCCCGACTAGCACATATTTCACATAACAAAATTATGTGAAAACCATTTTAAATCACGTAAAACCGCAGACTTCTACCAGCAGTGGACATGATCCATGTATTGGGACATGTACCTTCAATGTCTTTTCATATTCTAACTGACCTTTGCTCTAATACCAACTGTAACGGCCCTGGATATTTATACCCAATAAGGGTCTATATCCAGATCGCCTCCCGCGATCGGACCGAAGTCTTGCAAGGGATATCACTAACACGTGTCCAGTAAGAATATAAAAGACCACAATTACATTATATAACACAGGAAAGTACAAGTGTATATAACCATAAACCACAATGTACAATAGTCTACAATAACAATATTACATGTCCAATTAAAGAGTACAACTACTTGGGACATACCCCGAGGGAGAACAAGCTCAAACGACTCAACTACTCTACTACTGGTGGTACAAGTCTGCACTACTCCTGCGTAAACCACGCTAATGTCGGCCAACACCTGAAACAAACTGTAAGGAAGTGAGCCTCAACAAGTCACTACCAAACCATAACTAGAAATACATGGTACAAATATAAATAACACATAACACGTGGAGTGTCACACCACAAGACCTCCACAATATGCACGGTCTCACCTCAACACCAGCTGAGGTCGGGACTCACGAACCACCACAACACAACTCAACCCACGAGAGGTACATGTACCTGCTACCACAAGGTACAACACTAAACCACAGAACCGTGCCACGTCCAAGGCACACCACAACAGTTAACGGTTTCACGATTATAACCTTAACCAGCGGTTTACACACAAACCACAACCAGTGGTCAAACACGAGTCGGTATGAAGACAACGCCACCACTCGGGAACGGACTACTGGTTCATGACGCCAGTATCCAACCCGGACAACATAGCACAAGAACTATCTTTAGTCTCGCAGTCAAAGACGGAAGGTCCAACTGCCGCTCCACAACAACAAGCCAAGAACAGTGGAGACTAACTAACCACCACAACATGCAGGTCACACACCCCGCAAGCCCAAGCATGACACCTTTAGGGGCTCCGGCCGAGAACCCTAAAGTGAGGCACTAGAACAGAACTAGCTGAGGACCAGTACGTCTACTGGTGTCTGTCCCTCAACCATGAGCGCACTACAAATGGCCGCACACCCACAAACACAAGCCGTTGTCCCCTGTCGTCTTTCCCCTCAGCTGGATGTACTACTCAAACACAAGAGGAGGGTGTCCAAGAAGACGACACAGACCTTGACGGTACTTGGATACCGGGACAAGCCCTAAGCACCCAGCGCTAGGATAACTGACTAGAGAGGTATTCCAGAATAGGCGCCGGACCACCAGACTCGGTAAGCACACAAACCACGGTATTCATACTTATAAGACCTTTATGTACAACCCACGGTACACGAGTGTAAGGAATGGATTATCATCGGTCACCCTGTGACCCTTCAGCCATCCTACACACAGCCGTTCATTAACGGGGTCATCACATGACCGCCAAGACCAACATTAACCATTAAACACCTACCTTAATACATTATTACACTTAACACAAATCATAAACATACCATATCAATATCGAAATACAACCTTGCATGTCATTGGTCACTCTGTGACCTCCATGGCAACACACACCCCTTAACACGTTAAACATAACAACAATCTTTAAAGAACAACCACAGACCCGGGCTAGGTCAACACAAGACCTTCACTGCCCAACACCCAACATTCCCTTCGGAGACCAAATCGCGTCGAACACAGGCGACGCCACTTGAATCGCGTCTACCATTCCAGACGCCATTCCAAACCTTGTCGCAACAAGACCAAGCGTCGCGACCTTATCGCGTCGGCTCTTCCAGACACTATTCAGAATGCTGTCACGACAGGCCTTAGCGATGCGACCAAGTCGCGTTAGCCCGACAGGATGCCACTAGACTCAAACGGTCAAACCAACGGTCAACACATAGTCGTGTTCAACAACACAGACGTGTTTCCACATGAACGTGTCGGGTTGACCAGACGCGACATCAGCGCCGCCTTAACATGACGGACCAAAACCCGAAACGCGTCGGCTCAGAGCGACGCGTTCCCATGAACGTGTCGGCTGTCCTGGCCGCGTTTCCACTGGAACAGGGGGGTCAGCTCACAGGCCGAACCCACCCCCTCCACGGGAAATCCACACATACATGCTTTCATATTTCAAACTTAAACCTTAACTCTGAAATCCACACAATAGCAAACCACCCACTCATGCACCACCCCTCATTCAACCCCTTTAAACCATTCCAAACAAGATGAAAAGGTAGGAAGTCTCCCTACCGGCAGAAGACGCCGAAGCACGTCAAAAGCCTCCTCCCGACTGCACGCCCACACTCCGAGCATTGTCCTCGTGTGGTTCCCGCACCGCACGAGCCTTCACGATGTCGAAACCGCCAGAAATCCGCCGGAGAAGCCACAGCAGCTCCTCCCTTGCTCCAGACAGAGCCTCCTCTGCTCTGTCTGGCCGAAACGAAACTTTTATCACTCTGATCGAAATCGCGTCCAGGGCAGAAGCCGCGTTTAAACCTTTTAAACGCGTCTACCCAAACCGACGCCACATAGAAACCGACGACACGCGTCACAGAGGCGATTCTAGGAATCGCGTCCGGCAAGGCCGACGTGTTCAAATCGCGTCGCCTACCTCTGTCGCGACTCCAAACAGTGAACCAGCAGTGCAAATGGGCTGACATATCCGGCCCACACTGCTCACCCTGTGCACAGAAAACCCAAACACGGCCCATCGACCTTCTCTTGGTCAAGAGCACCACACATAGACCGGATAAACCCGGATCCGAACGACCGTACTGTTACATAATTGATTAGCATTAAAGGCGAAGAAATAACAAGTAAGCAGTCAGTAACAAAAAAGAAGTCAGAGTTAGAGGTTAGTAGAAGTCAGAAACTAGAATCAAAAGTTGGAGTAAAATCTTGTAATCAAACTAAAAAAAATTTGACATAATATGTAAGAATGAATAACTACTATGGAGAAGAAATAGCCAATTTTTTGCAAAAGGAATGACAAGTCAATATTAATGACAAAAGGAATAACAAATTAGTAGTTAATGGTTAGGAAATAAAAAAGTTAAGTCAATAACAATGGTTAAAATTAGAGAATTAGAGATAGTAACCAGACCTCAGAAATGAAGAGGTAAGAAATTAGTATGGTGTAAAAAATCATGATAGAAATCAGTCTAAGAGAATACGAAGTTAGATGGAGAGGTAAGTTGCCAACTTGATATCAGGTAATCAAAGTAGAAAATTGCTACAATGGGTAAGAGCAAAGAATCATCATAGAGAAGAAATAGCCATTGAGAGGTAAGTTGCTTACCTATTTATCAATGAGAGGTCTTGCGAGAAACTCCCAATGACATTGCCTTCCTCTCTTCTACAAACACTCCCCCTTCTTCTCTCTTCTTATGTTGTAAGTGGTGGTGGCGGACTTAAATGGCGGGGAGAGAGGAGGAGATCACTCTTGTGGATGTGTATTTTATCACAAGAAAATAATAATAAAATAAATAAAAATAAAGCACACAACATTAGATATGATGGTGATCGCCAGAGATAACGTATCTCAAATGGAGAGAAAAAGTGATCGCTTGATGTGCCTCAACTTGAGAGATTGGTGGACTTTGGTTTCACTCCTTCCTCTTCTACTCGGCCAACGGATGGAGAGGGTCGACTTTGATTACCCTTGCAAGAAAGATAAAGACAATACAAGAAAAGATCTAAATTAGAAATGAGTGAAGTGTTAGTATCAAGTTCCAAATAAAGCACAAACATAAATCATGGACAAGAAACATACCTTGTTTGGCTTATGTTTTAAACCCCTAAAGACAGACATGGTAAACATACATGTTTTGTGTGTATTGTGTTGTGTGTGCTATGATAAACAGTGAAGAAAAACACGAAACAAGACTCGAGAAGGTGCTAAACGTGGGAGCATGTACAGGTGACATGAAAGAGAAGGTGATGTTAGAATAGATGAGAGAGAGAGTTTTGTGATAAAATATGGAAGGAGGGCTGCTGTGAACACACAGACAAGAATCCTCAAGTTAACGTGACCACCATGCATGAAGCCATTCAAATAAGGGAAAGAACTCTCAACGGGCTTAACATGCATAAAAGAATAAAATAAGAGAAAAAGCTCTCCATTTAACATGCATGAAATAAAATAAGAGTAAAAACTCTCAACCTGGGCATGTGCATGTTATATGAAAGAGAGAGTGATGCTAGAATAGATGTGATCGAGAGAAAGTGTGTGATAAAATATGAAGGAAAAGGATGTTAGCACTAAGAAGAAGAACCTTTGAAAGAGATATACGTGGCCTTCAAGCAATGGGTTCCTTGCATGCATGTGGTATTAGAAAATAAAAGAATAGGAAGATGAGAAATCCGCCTGCAATATATATATGCTTCTGCTTGTACGCGGTGGCGTCCCCTTTCGGCAGCACGGCAGGGCCTTCAACAGCATACGGCTTCTTGTGGGACGTGAGTTGCATGGGGGCGCTGCTGGGGGGTAGTCTTCATGCATAGAGGGAGGCGGCGTTAGTCTTAGGTGGACAACAAGTCAATCAGATATTGTATCATTTTGTTCAATTATTAATAAAATAGCTTTTATTTATTATTTTACTATGTTGGTATTATAATAAAGTCCATGAACATATGCAATAGTGGGTAAACTATGATGTGTGATCATACTAATGAGACTACTCACTTAATAAACACATATTCTAAATGTTCCTATTCGGTGGATACCTGAGAAGGACATCAGATATCCGGATAGAATAGTATTGTTTACTCCTGCTCATATGATGAGGGTGACTGATCTCATAGTCATGTGTGTGGAGACACTAAGGAGAAACAATAGGTGCTCTTTAGAGAAAGAGTTCACTGAACTGATCCGATAGAATCACTGGATGGAATTGTACCTAACTGTCAACTAGGAAGATTCAATTGTCACAGTTGTGTAGATGATCTTTAAACCTGAGACACCAAAGACACCTTGTTGGTAGACTTCTGTGTTTTGAGCTTGACCTAAGAATCTCTATTCAAGAGATTCTAAACAGTCAATGTTCGGACACAGCGGAAGACCTTCGAATGGGATTGAGTGGTCAATAAGGGATCATTTGCCCTCGGTACATAGAGGGAGAATACTCAAGAGAACGATGTAATGGAGTCCCTGGCCAGGGCAGACAAAATATCAAAAAGGGAGTTTTTGATATTAATCTAAAGCATCGAGTCCCAGTGGAACAACAAGTTAGGATTTGACAATATACCATATCCTAAGTTGTTCAAGAGTATTGTGCAAATGAGATATTATATCTACACGGTAACGGATGACGGAAAGGTTCCTTGTGAGGGTTACACAACCCCAATACCTTCCGGGTTCACGTGGTGTTACTTGGCACCCAACGTGTTCGGAGGCCTAGATGAGTCGACTAGATAAAGTTGACTCGGATTGTTGATTAATATGAGATATTAATTAATTATTTAAGTTAGTAAGAGTTACTAATTTATTGGGCCATTAACTGGATTGGTACTTGGGCCTAGAGGGTCACACAGCAACAGGTTTTCATGCGACGGTCTAATTATATAAAGATCAGGGCTTTTATGAAAAACGCAATCTTTATATATGACTGATGGGAGAACCCTGGCCAAGCATCAGGGTTATGAAGGGCGCTCAATCTCTCGTGATGGGAGAACCCTGGCCAAGCATCAGGATTACCCAGGGCCGCCTCTCTCTCCTCTCTCTCTCTCTCTCTCTCCTCTCTCTCTTCTCTTCTCTCTTGCGTCACATGTCGCGGAGATCGGCGCGGATCCAAGCTCAGTCTTCGAGCGTTGCGAAACCCGAGGGAGCGAGCGTGGACGGACACGAGGGAGCGGGCGTGGATCGTCACGAGGAAGACCGCGTGGACACCGCTGGAGGCCGGACGGTTGAACGGCTTGTGGCGCCACCTCCTCGCAGTCGTACGAACGCAGATCCGATTCCGTGTAAGGTGATTTCGACTATCCGATAGTCAGATCCGTGTCTCGCAAAACGGAACGAAATCAAAATTTAAATCTATTATTCCGCTGCGTTTCTATGATCTCGAGTCGTAGAAGATCCTAACAGGCGGCGTGGGACTTCAGACAACACAGCACAGTAGGGTGAAACGCAGGCTCCTCTTCTTCACACAAGTGATGGCGGCGACCCAGGCGAATGAGAAGGGCACGGGACAGAGGCTAAAGCGAAGAGGGAGGAGAAAGGTAGGGCTGCCCCGTCGACCCTCCTCTCCGTCACCCTCTTAAGAATAGGCGTGAAGTCTTGGATTTTTAAAGGGAGAGAGGGATTTGTTTTACATAAGGGAAGGCAGTGGAGGTTAGAATCCCTATTCGGATGTCAACTTGCCAAACATAGTTGGAACTAGCAAAGCAGGGGCATATCGGCTTACCCAAATTGTCAAGGCCTCTCACAATCAGAGACCAAACAATTATTAAACTTGTGTATGAATCGGATATGAGCTCATATAATGATTATGTGAGTTGGTTATATGGTCTTTCTTTTTCCATTCTTTCTTTCTTTCTTATTATTATTTTAACTTTTTAACCATCACAAGGCACCCATACATGCAAGACACATTAAGCTCTTTTAATCTCTCTTTCATCTCATCGTCCCTTAATCCTCCTCTTTTTTATTCTCTTTTTTTCTTTTCAGCCACCATATCATAAAGTATTAAAAAAAAGCAGAAATTCGGAACTCAAAGCACCAGAAAAACCCAGAAAATTATAAAAGAGTGGGGGGAAATGGTGATTAATCGAGAAAAATAAGAAAAATCACTCAAAATGTAATTAGGAGAGCCACTAGTGGTGTTATAGTGTAAAATGATATTTACTTATTGTGGTGTCATTTTTGACGTGTCTACAACCCCTATTTATAGATTTGTAAGAGGCTTAAGATAGAGACATCTCGTCTTTTTCTAGAGAACTCTGTTGGCCAAAATGATGACACTTGTCACCATCCATTTCATCTTAGTATAATATTTGCTTATATATCTATTTCACCCTCGCAACTGAGATTCTGAAGATAGTTTTGGAAACTTAAAAAGTTTAATTAAAGATCCTATATAAAATTGATCAATTATAGTTTAAATCATATTTTTATTAATTATATTTATACTTTTATATTTGTAAATATACACAATACTTATATATAATTGTTAAATATTTACCATGTGACCTTTTTATCATTCCCTAACATGTATTTTACAAATAAATATTTTTAAATTATCTCATTGTTATCAAACCATCATTTTAGGGAATAATAAAAAATCCATATATGTAAATACTAAAAAATATAAAACAATTATTGTGTAAATTTTTAAAAAGTATAAACATAATAATTAATATTCAAAATATAATTGGTCATTTTCATAGGTTTTAATTAAATTTCTAAGTTTTCAAAGTTGTCTTCAAAAACTTAGTTGGGTCATTTTGAATAAGATTAGTCCGGTGAAATGGATACATAAGCAAATTTTCTATTTTCTAACCACTCACTACTAATTTGTTATTCTTTTTGCCATTAATACTAATACTGTGCAGCAAAGTATTGTTCAAATTTCCTACATAACAAAGCATTATTCTAATTTCCTACAAGACTCTTTTTTTACTTGGAAACATAGGAATATATTATATTAAAAGGAGGAACTTGATGTAGAAGCATGGTGGGCACAAACGATGCCCATGCTCTACAGAGGCATGGAGACAGCACCCACACCAGCCATACAGAAGGATGCCCAACAACCTAAAGATGCATCCAACAAAAGCAACACAAGAAAAACAAGTTTGATCGAACTGCTCCAATTCAAAGAAGATAGATAGGCAACACCCGATGATGTCCGAGAGCAGAAGGATCTAAGCTACGATAAAAGTCCAATCCAAAGGGAGAACGCTGCAACCCACATGTGCAGAAACTTCTTAGGTTGCTCGGATGATACACACCTAAGAGAGATGTGTGGATGAACCCCTTTACACGAGCAGAGTCGATATATCCAACATCCCAACCTTGGGAAGGATGGAATGAGCAGGCGAAGGGAGCACCAATCGAAGCTTGAGAGATCAACGTAAACATCTACTGCAATCGAGCCTGAAATAAGAGGAGCAGCCAAAATACAACCACACAAGTAATAGACATAACGTCGATGCCATAAGAAAGAAAAACCACAAGAGACACCAAAGAGGACAAACAAGGGTGGATGGGGGATAGGAATGCAGATAGTAGGGCTGCAAACAATCCGAGTCGAGCTAAGTATCACTTTGCTTGAGCTCGGCTCGGACACTTCATAATAAGTTCAGACTCGGGCTCGATACTCGCGAGCTTCTACAACATCCGTTCGAGCTCGTATCATTAAGAAATTTTCACGTTCGAGCTCGGCTCATTAAGCCGCTCGATAAGCAACTGGATCGTTCCAACTCACGCTCAATTTCGAGCTCAGAAGGGTGACGACATGAGAAGCTTCGTGTGTGAAGTCTGAATTGTGGCTGGGGTTATTTTATAAAGGCTAAAGTGTCAAGAATTAAATCTCATATCCGATATGGGATATATATATATATATAATGGGATCTCTGTCGACCATGGCAGGCAAATGCAAGGGGTGAGGCAGGGTGGACTATGGGCAGTATATACAAGAGGTGGGTGGCCTGAGATTGTCACCACAGTTGCCATATGTCACTGCCAGAATTGTCAGGGGCGTCCACAACATCGCTGCGGCGCTGCAACTTCAGCGAAATGTCTGCGACTCAGTGGAGTTCGCACAGTCGAGGGAGTCGGATGCAGGAGGTGGGGTAGCCGGAGATCACCGTCATGAACATCGCGAATATTGTCCGGCACTATCGAAACTACCACAGGCATCCGCACTGCCACCCACGTTGCAACTCAATTCTACAACTCGGTGGAGTTCGCACAGTTGGAGAAGGCACAGCAACCTTCACGGTGGTCGCCGATGACTCAAATTGTGGGAGCCGACAACTCCGACTATGGGTGTCGGCAACTCCTATTGTGGGAGCGACCCCCCTATGGCATGCGCAACCACTGCACACGTAATCGGCGCTGAAAGGGACGGTGGGGGGGGAAAAAGATATTTTTCCCTAATCGCTACCTAGGGACCTAAAAGTCTTTTGAGTTTTTACTTTTAAACCCCCAATTTACCTTATATGCATACATGAATAGTTAAGTTACATATAAAATTTATGTTATATTTGTGGTGGCTATTTCTAGCCTCCATCGTGCGCTGGGCCCATCATGGCCCGGCCCAATACAGCAGGCGGACGTGGCCCTATCGCAAGGCGCCACGACATTTCAAGTGCAGCTTCAAGGTTTCGAGTCCGGTCCCTGCATTCGGGTGCCAGCAGGACCCAAAAGCTGCCTTCGGGTTCCTCGTAGCCTGTTCGGTCATGGGCCCTTCCTTCCGAGCAGGGTCTGCTCGGCTTGTGCTAAGAACCCCTTCGGAACGGACAATGCTTCCTTGCTTTAGGCATCGGGCAGCAAGCCATGCCTTCAAGCGCTAGGTGCCGAGTAGCAGAGAGCAGTAGGACCGGCTCACCGAGCAGGCTACCTGCGGTATCTTCATCCCCTCGCGCAAGTTATAACGGCTACACCACGCGCGTCCCACGATCAAGTGGTGCGTTAACTGCCTAGCTCCCAACGGGCGCCTCAACGCGTAACCCTCCGTGAGGACGCTAACAGGCGCGCCCTTTGCGACAATGATCAGGGACGTTCTGTCCCTCTCCCTCAGCACTTCAGCCTATAAAAGGCACTGGTAAGCCTCCATGCAGAGTACGTGATCAAAGGCACCCCTTGCTCACACAAGCCCTTGCGCTTCACACACGAGAACCCCCTTCCTCTCACGTCCCTTACTGACCTAGGCATCAGAGGGTTCTCCCCGGTTCTTCAACCGGGCCCCCTGATCTGCTTCTGATTTTGCAGGTGATCGTCCGCTACCGGCGACCGTCTTCTTCCCTCTAAGTGTAGGCCCGCTTGGCTCCGACCCAAGCAGGAAATAACCTCCACAATATTTAATTAAATTTTAAAATTAGATTTTATGTATATATTTTTATTTATATGATTGTGTATATATCTTTGACATTTAGTCTTTAAATCTTTTACATTTAAATCCTCTTAAATATTTTATACTTCAACAATAATTTTATAAAAATAAAGAAACATATTTTATTCTCATATTTATTATAATTGAGTATATAACGAGTATAAATTTGAGTATATAATGAGTAATTTATCGAGTATCTTAACGAATATTTTATCGAGTATCATAACAAGTTACTCGCGAACGTAATAGAGTCAAGCATACATCTGTTCAAACTCGGCTTGTTTATGAACCGAACTTATTTTCTATTCAAACTCGACTCATTAGTCTAATAAACAAGTAGAATCAAACTTTTATCGAGCCGAACTTCGAGCTACTCGTCGAGCGTATTGACTCGTTTGTAGCCCTAACAGATAGGTTAGACAAACAAAGGAAGGAAGGAACGGGAAGAAGAAATGTACTGGATTAAAGGGGTAGTGATGGAAGGAAGGCAGCGAGCTAAAAGGGACAGAGTTGGGAGATGTAGACGAACAGGAGAGGGAACAAGGGGTGGAATAAGCGGTTGTCGAAGTTGGGGGTGGGACAGAGAGGTTGCGGGTTGGAAAGAAGAAAAGAAAGGTGTAGAAGCAAATGAAGCTATAAGAGGGCAGAGAAGGAAGGTGCAGATGGCCGACAGACAAGGTATGGGGCTGACGATTGACGGGAGGTATCAGAGATAAGGTGACGTGGTAAATGGGGACGGAGTGGGGAGATGTGGGTGGACAAGAGAGGGAACAAGGTGTGGGACAAGCGAGTAGCAAAGTAGGGGGTGAGACGGAGATAAAGGAAGCAACAGGGATAGGGAAATAGGCAAAGATCCAAAGAAGGATAAAATAGGCAAGTCCTGATGGCAAAGTGGAGACAACATTGAGAAGATCAGAGAAATAGTGATGGAAATCACAGAGAGGACTCCACCCCCCCCCCCATCAAAGGAATCGCCCTAGGGAGGCAACTAAACAGCGCCAGAGCGTCGATGAGTTTGTCGGAGGGCCGGCGACGCCAAAGTCAGTGACAAAAAACGCCAGAGACGAGGCACAGATGCAAAGATCTGACAAAAATCTTGGAGCTTCTCTCTCTAGACAAGTCTGGAGAGAGAAGACCCCGAAGCGTCTCCCTAAACGACTTACATGGAATAAACAAGTATGTCAATAGACTGACCCGATGTATTATTCAAGGTTTTGCAAGGCAAATCGGATCGGCCCGATTCGGCCGAATCAGATCGGATCAGGGAGATCTGATACGTGATTCGGGTGATCCGATTCACATGGGTACATATATACATACCATTTCTTCTTCATACTTATTTACCTAAATATCATTTAAGTAATATAGTTTTATTTACTTAAGATATTATATGTAAATAAAGAAGTACCCTCATTTGAATCCAAAAAATATCATATCTCTTACCAATAAAAGTCAACTCTCTCATCGAAGAAGAAAATCGTGATTTCGATAATTTTAGCGAAATACTAACTTTCTAATCTCTCATAATTTGACCTATCTAAAAATTAGATAATTCAAATAAACCATATGAAATACTAAAAATCTAAAGTCTAGTAAAAAAAGTCAAACATGCATGTGACTTCTCCAAGAGAGCCACTCTCCTACTGAAAAAAGTCAACACTTTAGTCAATAGGAAAACAACTCCCTTGGAGAAGTCACATACATGTTTGACATTTTTTACCAAACTTTAGATTTTTAACATTCTATATAGCTTATTTGAATTATCAAATTTTTAAATAAGTATGAGAGATTAGAAAGTTAATATTTTGCTAAAATCACCGAAATCGTGATTTTCTTCTTCGATGGGAGAGTTGACTTTTTATTGATAAGAGATATAATTTTTTTGATATTTTTATTAAATTCTAATAGAAGTACTTTTTTATTTACATGTAATATCTTAAGTAAATGAAACTATAAATACTAACATTTACTTAAATGATATTCAGATAAATAAATATGAAGAAAAAATTATGTTCCCCATAAGTAATATACACATATTCGGACCGATTCCATGCGAATCGAACCAAATCAGGGAGAACCAGATTCGGTCCTTCACCGCTCCATCAAACCATGGTATTATTATCATTTACTACATTCCCATGACGCGGTTTCATATCCGATCAACAAAAGGGGAAAAAATCAGAGCAATACCTATGCAATTAAGATCCCAGTCCTTTATTCCCCTTGCCTTTTCCGTAACCTCCGGTTTTACCTACACAAACAACTGCCAATCACTTGCAATTTCCAGCTTCATCTTCTTTAATGAGTGGCAATACGCACATAAGATCCCAACGAATGGTATAATCTTCATGCAGCTAAGCATCAACAGATACAAATGATGTCTTCAGAGGATACCTCGGCCTTTCATCTATCTCATTACTGACATCACATCTACTGAGGGCCGACTCCTATTAAGGACTAGCCACATTTTTTCTTTCCCGCCTCGGTGAACAGTCAATTGTTTCTCTTATACGGTCCTCAATCCACCAGTTGTCCACCACCAAGGATTACCTCTTCGGCCTATTTCAAATCCCCACTTTGTCTGCAACGTTTGGGCCACGCTTACAGTAAATAACAGGTGGAGGAAACTCCGAAGAAGATTGTTGCAACTCGCTTTCCTGATATGAATGCCATGAGTCAATAGCCCAGTCGGTCATTCAGGGATGTCCGACCATCACCTGATTGTCCTGCAAAAGCATGGAAATGTCAACGTTGAAACTATCAAACGAATGGAAACGAACTCAAACACCCCTCCCCCCAAACCCACCCACCCACGAACAACCTTCAACAGAAAAGGGCAAAAGAAGAGAAATTGCACTCAATTTTCACCTTCAGGAGGCACCCATGACTCATCGGGTGCAGCGTCAAGGAAGGTTGGTCTCTCTGGTCCAAGCACTTTTTTCTTTATCTTCTTTCCAGATTTTTCCCCATCTCTGGGTGGCACATCGTCATCTGGAATGAAGTAACCTCTTTTATGCTTCAGCAATAATGCTACAGCGTCCACAGCAGAAGTTTCAGCATCAGATGAAGTAGATGCAGATTGCTTTTGAGCTTCACTATTGGGCAACTCAGGTTCCTGAACATGCTTCCGCTTTCGTATTATTAGACCAGGCGCTGCATGTTCAAGACCTTCCCCATCATCTGCTGCGGCCAGAATCTTCCTATATTTGTAGTCAACAAATTGATCTGCCTCATTGGCATCTAAGATATTTCCATCTTTCTGCTCTTCTTTGGTCTCGGCTTCTTTTGCAGCACCCAGCCATTGAGGCTTTGTGGCAGCATACACTGGTGCTTTGGTTTCTTCTTCTGCATGATGTTTGCTATCCTCAACTGGAGGTTCTCCTGTTTGTGAAGAAAGGGGAGGTGCGTAGCCTGTTGAAGACTTCTCTGACAAGGCTGTTTCTGTATGCTCAGGAGCAGGTTCCATAGGAATGATGGAAGAAGTGTTAGCATGACTTGATTTTGATGATAGAAACTTTGCATCCCTTTTCTTTGCTGTTTCACCATTTGGATCTGCAATGTTCAGCAAGTATAATATCCTGTCGAGCTCAGATTGAAGGGTGGACAACTCCCCCTGAATTTGCAGCGCCTTATCCAATGCTGAAACCAAAAAAATAGAAGATTTCATGAGATCAGCCATATTTTCTTAAGAAGATATGAATAATTCATGAATCTGGAGAAGCAAGAAATCCTAGACATAATAAAAGTTGATGTCAGTGATCAGCAGCCATGGCCATGAAAATATAAGAATCTAGAGTGTTTTTTTTTGGGGGGGTTCTACAGCCTAGTGGTCAAGGACCACAGGCTGGAAGCATGCCACCCCAGTACACCCAGGGATCAAACCCTAGATGCACCCCTCCCCACCCAGCGTGGTGTCCACTGCACTAGAGTTGAAAGTAATCAGTGTTGAACAAACATGAACGTCAATGATGCCACAATAAACAGCTGAGATGTTCTGTGTGGAAATACAGTAGAGATGAGATACTGTAAATTTCTTATTTGGCCACGTGTGTGCACTGGGCAACTTAGAAGGAAGAAACTGTGATGTCTGAGGAACAAGATGTGATGCTACAGGCACCCACATTATGTGGAACCTAATATGATACCTATTATGATTAAGAACATTCAGAGATAAAGGTCATGTAAGTGAACTAAAGTTATTATTTCTTGACATGATTGGCATTTAGATAAAAACAGCATTAGATCACGTCAACCCCATTCCCCATATATGGCACAGTCAAACTCCCATCTGAGGGGAGATAAGAGGGAATATGCTTATCCTCCCTTAACCCACTTTTGGTTAAAAGAATAAGTCATTCAATTTAGACGGTGGAATTATGTGGATACTTAGCTATCGATCACCCAGTTTCTCCTTTTTTTTTCTTTTTATCTTATTCATCCCAGATATACCATAAATTATGTTAGAGATGATTTATGACCCAGCTTAAAATTATCCTAATAACATAACAAGGAAAGCAAACATGGAAAATATAAGATCATTTTTCATTCTGTGAAGCCATATGTGGAAGTCGCATTAACAAAAACAAATCATGTGCACAAAGTTCTCCAATCCACCTGCAACCATGGATTGCAGAATCGGCTGTTCCAGATCATAGAAATTCTGGCTGAATCGGCCAGAATCGGATAGAATCGATCCAGATCGACCTAGATCAGCTGACACCAGGCCAATCCCAGACGATTCTGCCACACAACTTTTTTCTTGTATACATTAATTAATACTCCCAGGTCTATCCAGACCGATTCTGCCACTCAAAAAAAACTTTCATGTATACATTAACTAAAACATGCATTAAACCATTATTTCACTATATAAAGTTATAAACTAATACATATGTATAATATGCACAAATTAATATGTCTAATATGACTGTGTACATTAATTTACATATTTATACAAGTACACAAACACGTATAGACATACATATGACATAATATATGTATTATTATATCATATTTGACATAAAGTAATAAATATATATATATATATGATTACATATTTAAATATATATATGTATTATGTATATGTATACATTCATTGTCGTATATATATACATTAACTACATATATGATTACATATGTCCTAAACATATGTATAAACAAATAAGGTATGTCCCTTTGCTTTGTGAATTAAAATTTTCTTCTCAGGGGCCCCGCCCCCTGAAACCCAAAAGGGTGCTGCCCCCTTGACCCATGCAACCTGACACACTGATAGCACAGGTCGATCCATGAGTGCCTACTCGCACAATCTAATTAATGATTGGGATATATGTATAACGTATACATTTATAAATATATACATATCAATTATGTTTGTATATTAATATGATATGTATATATGATTACATATATATTGTGTATATACATATATATATATATATATATATATATATGAATGTATAAATTTATATGTATAGTTACATATATCATAAATATATATATATATGTAAATATTGAAGATATATTTTCCGCAACTTTTTTCTCTTTTTTCTGATTTTTTTCAAAAATATATATATATTTTTAATCTCACTGATCTAGATTCGGCCAGACTTCTGGCGAATCGTCCGATCTAATCCCAATCCGATCGGGATTTTCCTTGGCTGCAACTATTAAGTCCTTCCAACCATTGTGCAGTATGCATTCTCAATAAACCTAATGAAGAAGATTCTATGAAAAAGGGTCTTTAACAAGGTAAAGATAGCCTACAGTGAATATCATTTTACATAAACTTGGTCAGGTTTCCGTGAAGTCTATATAGAGATTAGGGATGACAGTGGGCCGGGCCAGCCCAACAGGCCCACAGGCCTGGCCCAACATTGGGCAGGGCCGCCACGCTTCTTTAAGCCCACGGGCTTTTGGGCGGGGTTAAAAGCCCAGCCCATTGAAAATTTGGGCCGAGCTCAGGCCTTTCTATTCCGCCCGAGCAGGCCCAATAGCCCACAATATTAAGCTTTCGATTGACCGAACCCCAAATCGGTTGACCGAACTCCAAATCAGTTGACCCATATTAAGCATGTGGTCAATCGATATTCTTGCATGTATTTTTTAAGAACATTAATAATTTTTCATAATTTTTTTATTGAATTTTTCAGGCCGGGCCAAGGTCAGACTTTATAATTTGGTGCCCAACTCGATGCCACTCGGGCTTGGGCTGGGCTTAGGCCTAGAAAAGATGGTGTCAGGTTTGGACCGGGCCTGGCCCATTGACATCCCTAACAGAGATGTTCCTAATAGATCCACACACTTCAGTTCTCTAATCTATGGTTTCCCCCTCAGACACATAATGTAATCTCATTTCTTCAAGTTTTCTCAACAAAGAGAACTCAGACAACCTCAGAGAGGTTGAGAACTGATTTTCTTCTATCTTATGCCATATATTTTTATGCCTTCTGCCACCACAGCCACGATCACCACCTCTATCACAGGCCACTGTCCAAGCCTCCCTGCCACCTTTGCCTCTGCCGGTGCACCCTGCCTGCATTTGCTGCCCAGCCCTATGGCTGGGCACCTTCCTCCATCAGATGGAGAAGACAAGGGTTGTGGATCCTCCTTGACCCAATCCCTACCCAGTTGTTTAAGTTACTTGGATCCACACCCTTTAAGCTGGACCCAATTAACTTAAACCTGGCCCAATGTGCTGGTTCAGCAGATTTTCCTCTCCTCTTCCCAGAACAAGGATAGTAGCCCACTGCGCCACTTGCTAACTTCAACAACCTACTATTGACGTTAGCATCCATGGACTCCATCTTCGTCACTGTTTTACATACATCTGGGAGTTTTCCAATGCTCCAGTCGACTCTACACAATCTGTTCCGTCATTTGGTATTTCTTTCTGGATGTAGACCCTTTAAGCCGGATCCAATTAACTCAAAGCCAGTGGTTCAGCAGATCTCCTCTCCTCTTCCAAGAACAAGGGTAGTGGTCCATGGCACCAGTTGCTACCATCAACCTATGTGGTCAGAGGCATGAGGTAGCTGAGGCAATCAAGTGGTCACCTCAGCCTCAAATGCGTAGGTGATGGCCCAGGTGATTGAGGCCGCATACTATTAAATAATATATATAGTGCAGAAATATGAGTGTATATATATATATATACACCTAAATGGTCCACTTTCAGAAAAAAAAAAATGTATCACCTTAGTGAATGCATAAAACAAATATATTTCATTAAACAATTCATTCATGTGCGCCAAATTATGTACAACTCATTAAATCCATTCATTCCTATATATAAATTTTAAGTTTTTAACAAACTAAATTCCAAGTAAACAAATTCATATTCAAATACACACACACACACTAAATGATAATAGAACAGAGGACACCATGTGGGTGCGACAGAGACAAAGCAGGTGGTGGCATGGGATCATTGAGGCAAAACGGGCCTGAGAGATGCGACCTGGGCCGTCTTGCCTTGCCTCATGGCCTAGGGGACCGCCTCAGTCACCATTGATAACACAGTCATCAACACCCTAGTCCTGACATCAGCATCCGCAGTCGCCATCTCAGTGTTTTATATCATCTGGGATTTCTTTGACGCTCCAGTCACCTCTACATGGTCCATTATGTCATTCGGCAATTCTTTCTGCTACTTTTTGTTGTCATCGTATAGATAGTGGCTGACATTCCTAATATGGATATTCAGCTCTTTGGGATCAGCAACTATGTTGTCAGATATGTTAGGAAGGTTCTCAGCCCTATGGAAGGTTGAAATCTTTCCAAAACATTAAGACAGATTCGCCTAAATCTTCCCATACCACAGTGAGATTTGCAAGTTCACTGTAGGTGTTGACACCTTCAGCTACACCCTCAGCAACACAAAACTGCCAACTTGAAAGAGCTGTAACTTTCGCAATACATAACAAAAAAAAAAACTGATTTTAGGCTCATTTGATAGATTAAACCAAACATTACAAATTATCCAAACATCTGGCCTAAAATTCAAATTAAATCCCAATTAAATTTTCCATTGGAACTTGGCTTTTCACACACTTCAACACTTACATTTCCAGAAACAACCTGTTTACTGCACATACACAGATACACTTGAAACCAGTGTTGGTGGATCGGAATTTCGGAGGGGGGGAAATCGAGAAATTCCTGATTCACCCCAATTCGCCTGGATCCTGCATAAAACTATGATCCATATTAGCAGGGGTATTGGGGATATTAGAGTATTTAGTCATTGTATTTGTGTTTGGAGTTTGATGTTTGTGTTTTTTTTTTCTTTTTTTGAAATGTGGATGGTACCACAAAGTATATTGAAAGAAGAAGAATGTAAAAGTGTAGAGGCAAAGCAACAATAAAACCTCTAAACAAAAGTCCTCTCTCCAATCTAACCAACCCAAAATAAAAAACCTCACCTCCCCAGGAACAAAAGGAGAGGAGATTGAGGACTCTCAAAGTGTCCTAATAATTTAACCCAAGCCAAAACATTACTCTTAATCCCTTGTATCACTGCTTCAGTCCTAGATTCTCTCCTGAAAATTCTGTTGTTTCTTTCAATCCAGATGGCCCAAATAGTGGCGTGCAAAATGATCCACCACACCATCCGGTCAGCCTTGCAACAAAAATTCCTGTTCCAGCCCAATACTAACTCCTTCGCACCAGTAAAAGCAGGGGTGACAGTCTGAATACAGTGCCCAATTTCATCCCAAATCATTTTAGAATATGAGCAGGCTGTTAGAAGATGGTCCAAGCTCTCCTCCTCATCACCACAAAGACAGCATAAAGTTGGGCTATCAGGGAAAAACCTGGATAACTTATCACAGGTTGGCAACCTACCATGTGAAACCCTCCATAAGAAAATCTTGACCTTGAGGGGACTCCTGGTGCCCCAGATCTGATCCTTCCCTTCATGTCTCAAACTCCCATCGATAAGCATGAGATAAGCTGATTTGACTGAAAAGCAACGAGATTTCTCCCATCTCCAAGTCCACCAGTCCACCATGTTTGCTGTCAACCTGAAATGGGCTAATAAGGCGAACATTTCCAGAAGATGTGTAGTCTCCTCCATTGAGAGATTCCTTCTAAAAGTTGGCACCCACATCCCCCCAGCATGGTTTTCCTCATAAAAGTCAGCAACAGTGGCCATCGGGGCAGAAGAAATGGCAAATAAATCGGGGAAAAGATGATCTAGTGTCAAATTCCCACACCACCTGTTAGTCCAGAAGGAGCACCTTTGCCCATCCCCCAATGAAATACTAACGCTCGCCTTGATGAAATCCAAACTTTGCAGAAAACCCTTCCACACTGGTGAGCATCTATATTGCGGAGTGGACCCCAAGTCCCACCCACTGGAGGACCCTAAATATCTAGGTTGGATTATATCATGCCACAAACCCCAACCCCCTTCTTCTGCCCCAATTCTCCACCACCATTTACATAACGCCACCATATTGAATGTTGTGATGTCTCTGATTGCAAGTTCCTTTGCCTCCTTGGGAAGGCAAATCCTTCCCCAAGAAATGTCAAGCCAACCTCTCTCCTTCCCATGTCCATGCCAAAAGAACCTGGTCTGAATAGATTGCAATCTGAATGCCAGAGTCTTTGGAATTCTAAAAATGGATAGAAAGTATGTAGGCAAGCTATCCAAGACTGCTCTACAAAGTATCAACCTGCCGCCCATTGACAGGGCCCTTGCTTTCCAACCTGCTAGCCTGTTCTCGAATCTATTCACAATGACCTTCCAGTCAACACAACGAAGTGGTCCCAGAGAGTGGGAGGCTGTGAGAATCATTTTTTAAACTCTTTGAAAATTTTAATTTATCTTTGGATTTGATTTATTTGGTTTTTATTTATTTACATGGACATGGTCTTATTTAGTTCGTTTGACCTCCTCCACTAACCTCGGTTAGTGTTAATTATATCAGCACAAAGACTGAACACCCTTGATTAACCATCAGACAACCCCTGTGAAATAGAAGAGCGTGACTCACAATTAAATGAAATGAACTATAGATGAAAGAAAATAAAATTACAAACATGCAACCTATTTTTTTGGAATTTTCTGATATTTGTTTCATTTTTTATTGATTTTTTAAATTCATTTTCTCATTTTGGGTATTTTAAAACTATTGATTTCATTTATTTAACTATTTTCGCCATTTATTTATTTAAATTATGATTATGTGGATTAAATTAATGTTTTCATTTATTTATTTGATTTAAAAGGAGATTAACTTAAGGTGGATCAAAAATAACATGAGACGACTTGTTTGTTATTTTTATGTTATTAAAAATTAAACAACAATGTTGGTGAAATATTTTATTAAGGTTTGCTGAAAAATTGGTTGATTTTGATTAAGAAACCAAGTAGTGGAAAGTTTGAAATAAACGTGACACTACATGTAATTATTCATATAGTGTATGATTAAATGAGTGAAATTAGCCCAATAGGCCCATTAAACACCATATGTAAGAAAATACCACAGGTCGGCCCATTAACCACTATTAGGCCCATTAAGCATCAAGCATCATGGTTATTTAATACCAGGGAATCAAAACTCGGCCAACTCGGGATCGGATCGCCCGAGTTGGCTCGGTTTTGGCCCCTCCGATCCGAGCCGGGGTAACCTGTCCGGTCCCCTGCGCTCGGATCGTTCGGGCTCGGCTGGGCTCGGCGGGATCGCCGAGCCCGGGCCGGTCAGCCGCGGATCGGGCCGGACCGGGGAGATCCGAGCCCCAACGGTTAGTTCAAAACTAGCCGTTTTCTAGCCGTTGGGGACTGTTCCCCAACAGCCAGAAACGGCTCTTTGGAGCCTTTAGAGGTCTTGGGGGTCTATATAAACCCCCCAAAGGCCCCCAATATGTTCTAAACTCAAGTTTTGAGTTCTCCTCCCCTCCTCTCAATATTTTGGGCATTCACTCTTGGGATTCTTGTTCGACTATTCGGGCTCTCTCACACACACTCTTGGCCCGAACTCTTGGCTGCGATTCATCTCCCTTTCTCTCATCCGCAAAAAAAAATTATTTATTTTCTGTTTTTTTATTATTTAACTTCATTTTTTGTGTTGTAAGTGATGGCCGCCGAAGGTGGTGCTGCTCCGGCTCCCCATTCTTCAAGCAACCCTCCTAGCACCGATCCCGCTTGGGCTCATGGTATCGTTGTGGACATGGCTCGAAGGAAGGTCCAATGCAAATATTGTGACCGGGTCTTATCGGGCGGCATATTTCGTTTGAAACAACATCTAGCGGGAATTAAAGGTGAGGTGGCACCATGCTCGAGAGTTTCTGCTGAAGTTCGAATGCAATTTTGCCAATATATGAAGGAGAAAGAGACATCCAAAGCAAACACTAGTAGAAGACGGCAACAAATCCGGGAAGATTTGTCTGCCCCTCCTCGAAGGTCCGTAGATTTACCAAGAGGGAGACAATTCTTTGATCTTGATCAAGATGAAGAAGGTTAGTAATTAGTTAACTTACTTTTGGAACATTTATTTTAGTTTAAGGCTTTAATCATTCTATTTCTATCTCATATTATAGAACAATTTCGTCGGGCATCGGAAGCAAGTCGAAGGTCTAATGCGGAAGAGGACTATCTCCGACGTACCGGTCATCACGTAGGTCAAGGTAGTGGCCATGGGGGTAGCGGACAAGGGAGTTCAAGTGCTGGAATGAGTTCAAATATACCTGAGGTTCCAGTGGATATCCCTAGAGACGGAGATCCTAGAGTGGGACCAATAGACCCATTTCTCACCAGGCGAAGGGAGAAGCAACCATCCATTTCTGCAGCATTCAAGAATTTGAAAATATGCAAGGAGAAGATAGGGAGAGCGACGTCAAGATGGTTCTTCTTCAACAGCATACCGGCTAATGCAGCAAAAGGACCATATTATGAGTCCATGATCGAGACTATTGGTGAAGTGGGCAAAGGGGTGGAAGGCCCTACTTCATATGAAATCTACAACAAATACTTGGATATGGAGGTTGAAGATATGAAGGCATATGTTTCCACATTTGAACAAATATGGGATGAATACGGTTGCACGTTAATGTGCGATGGATGAACAGGTATGTACAAGTGTTTGGCTAGTTAATTGTTATTCAGTTATTCATTAATAAGACATAGGTTTTAATTTTTCATATGGAATTGTGCAGGCATTACACGAAGAAGTATGATAAACTTCTTAATCTACTGCAAAGCAGGGACTGTTTTTTGGAAGTCGGTAGACGCTTCTGGCAAGGTGAAGAATGCGGACTACCTATTTCAGTTGATGGATGAGATGGTGCAGGAGATTGGAGAGAAAAGAATTGTCCAAGTGGTAACCGACAATGCAGCGGCTTTCAAGTTGGCGGGCCAAAAACTAATGGAGAAAAGGGAACACTTGTATTGGGTTCCTTGCTCCGCGCACTGCATTGACTTAATGCTAGAAGACATTTGTGAAGATCCAATGGTGGAAAATGTGGTCAACAATGCAAGGTTCGTAACCACCTTCATCTACAACCACAACAACATATTGGACATCATGAGGACGCATACACATGGACGGGAGTTGCTTCGGCCAGCACCTACAAGGTTTGCATCCCAATATATTGCATTGGATAGCATAAATGGGCAACGTAGCAACCTTATTAGGATGGTAGCATCGGAAGAGTGGGAGAACTATATGTCCCGACATGCTCCTACACGGGTGAGGGAGAAGGAAAAGAAGGTGACCGACATTATCCAATCAAAGCCATTTTGGAAGGGGGTCCAAAATGTGTTGAATGTAGTAGAACCGCTTGTTCGAGTGTTAAGGGCGGTAGATGGGGAGAGGAGATCCGAGATGGGTTACTTGTACGAGGCTATGGATCGAGCAAAGGAGCTTATCCAAATGAACAACAAAACAACGTATGCCAAGTGGTGGGAAATCGTAGATCGGCGATGGGAGCACACATTGCATCATGATCTTCATGCTGCAGGTAAGCATAACACTTCAACTCTTGTGAATTGTGATTACATATTATTTACAACTCATGTTTTAACATTTATCTTCTACATGTAGGGCATTTCTTCAACCCCCAATACATGTATAGGACTGATGGGAGGAGGGAGAACTATGACAATTCCTCCGAAGTGTTGATTGGGGCCAAAAATGTAATCAAACGGATGCTAGACAATGAGGATAGGGCAATCATAGCATGCAAACAAATGCATGATTATAGACTGCAACTCTACCACTTTGGTACTAGCACGGCACAACGAGCTGCTCAGATTTTGAGTCCAGGTTAGAAGTTACTCATCATATTTATTTGCCTCTAGAATGAGTTGGTTCTATTAATTCTATTTTCTAAAACATTATACATGCTTCATTTACAGCGAATTGGTGGTTGGATCATGGAAGAACTTATGGATATGAAGACTTGGCCTATGTAGCTATTCGGGTTTTAAGCCAAACAACGTCTGCCACAGGGTGTGAGAGAAACTGGAGCACATTTGGCTTGATCCACACAAAACAAAGAAACCGGTTGAAGTCTGCACAAGTTGGTATTTTGCCACTACAACATGAGATTGAAGCTTAAAAACCTCCAATTAATCAAGCAAGTTCAAGATAGAGAGAAATATAGATCCTCGGGGCAACAACAAGCTGAAGAAACTCCATCGGAGACAATAGATATAGAAGAAGTTTTTGAGGAGGAACATCCACTACATGCATGGGTAAATGCAAGCACTTCGGTTCAACCAGAGTTCGACCCGCATGATCGTGCATGGGCTGAAGGTAAATGACATTTACAATGTACATGGATCATTTATAAATTATTTATTTCTCATTTTAACATGTTTATGTCTCATTTAGGTGAGCTTGATGATGTGCCTTTGCTTCCGGAGTTCGAAACTCCCCCAGCCCCTAAACGCCAAAAGAAGACAATGGGTGCAAGAGGAAGGAGATGTCCTAGTTGTCAGCAGTGTACCGCCACCGGCACCGCCACCCGATCCTATTGTATTCACCGGAGAGGAAGACTTCACCCATGCTACTCAAGATCAACATCATGGGAGTAGGGAAGGGAGGGAAGCACAAACCTCAAGTCAACAATATGCACGAAAGGGGAAGAAAGTGGCATCTCAATTGCAAGGGCAAGGGCAAGGCCAAGGAGCATCCGAAGATTCGGGATACAATCCCAACTTCATTCCGCATAGACGGAATTGGTTAATGAAGAAGAAGAAGATGCAAGAGGTGTGGGAGCGTCAAGAAAAGCTACGGATGGAGTTTGAGACCATGGAGCAAGCGTCAGATACATCATCTTATGCTTCCACTGAAGGATATTACCAAGGGCAGGGAGGCTACTTGGGATATCCTCAATACCCGGATGCATCATATTACACCGGAGGTGGAGCATATGCACAATCCACTGAGTCCGATTCACATTCACATGACTCATATGAGTCATATGGCTCATATCAAGTGCCTGAAATACCGGGCTACACACCAATCACTATCATATATGCGAACACGGATGCCTATAGTCAATATTTGACTCAATATGAGGCATATTACCAACATTATATGTCTTGACAGATTATGTAAACCTTATGTCCACACAATATAATGTACGATTCCAATAAATATATTTTTTTCATGTATTTCAGTTCATAAATACAATGTTCATATATTTCCTATTTTTTCTAATTTTTTCTAATTTTTTTTCAATTTTTTTAAGGGGGGCGATCCACCCCCCTTTTGCTTGGCCAGACCCGGTCGGGCTCGGCCCGGATCGGCCGAGCCGGGCTCGGGATCGCCGGGTCGGATCGGTTTTGGGCCGACCGATCTGATCCCGATCCCCGAGGTTTTGAACCTTGACCCTGGTGACCCTGATCTGACCAAGCTTCATTTACAATGCCCAAAAACTCAGGATCTCTCAACCAAAACTTCTCCACCTTGAATCTTCTTTTATGCCCCCTTTGACAACTAGTCTTGAGAAGAATAGGTTTATGATCTGACATAGTCCTGAGAAGGGTAGAAGCCTTAGCAAGTGGGAAAAACTCCTCCCAATCCACAGTAATGAGAAACCTGTCAAGTCTGGAACAAGATGCCTCCCCCCTCATATTAGACCAGGTGAAATGAGAGTTCGCCAGACCGACATCAATTAGAGCAACCTGGTGAATAAATTTGCGGAAGTCCTCAATCTCTCCAGCTTGATTCTGGCTTCCTGTCCTCTCAGCCGCATGAAGAACAGCATTAAAGTCTCCCGCCACACACCAAGGTCGTCCCGACACAAGTTGATTGCCCAGCAGCTGATCCCAAACCTCCTTCTTCCCTTCCCTCGATTGGGGCCCATAGACTGAGGTAAAATCTCAGGAAAATCTTTGTGCCACTGATTGAAAATGAATTGTGATAGCCCACCTTCCAATAAGTTTGTCTGCCACCACTTCCTCTACTTTAAAAGGATTCCACATAATCATGATCCCCCCTGCCCTTCCTACTGCTTGAGACCAAACCCCCTGGGTCAATCTTCCTCCCCCTATCTCCTGAAGTACAGTCTCCCCATCCACTTCCAACTTAGTCTCCTGTAAGCACAAAATGTCAGCCTTCCCATTCCTTACCAGATCTTTTTATCATCCTCCTTTTCTCCCCTCCCCCAATACCCTTAACATTCCATGAGATGATTCTCATGATGAAACCCGAACAGCACCCCCCCTCCCTCTCCCCCATATTATTTTCCCCTTCATTCTCCTCCTACATCTCCTTGACTTCTACTCTTGACTTTTTCTGTGATTTATCTTTTTTCGCCTCCCTTGCTAATGCTGTCAGCCACCTCTTCTGGATCATAAAAACAACCCCTCTAATTCCCTTTTCCACCCCATCATAAGAGACCCCCAATTTTTCAGTCAATCCCTTGAAGTGCTCCTCTATAATCCTCGGCACTTCCCCCATCAACTCCTTCCCCTCCTTCTTATTGTTGGCACATAAAATATCCGACCCAAAAAAACCCACAAATACCCAAACTTCCATAAAAAAAGTCAAAATCCCATAAATTCCCCAAAAATTCCAAAACCTTCTTTTCTTATACCCAAAACTCTAAAATACCAAAATTGCTCAAACCCCAAAAATTCACAAAAATACCCATTTTTGAAAATAACCAAAATACCCAAAAGAACTCCACAAAGCCCAAAAATCCCATAAAATACCTAAATCTGTAAATCCCCCGAAATTCCCAAACCCCCCCCCTCCCAAAAAAAAAAAAAAAAAAAACCCCAAAAATTCTTAAAATCACCCCAAAAATCACAGAAATCCTCAAAAACCCAAATTCCAGAAAAAACCCAAAAATTCCCACACACAAAAAACCCAGGAAATTCCCAAAAAAAACCCCCACAAAGGGTGCCTCCGGTTGGAGCTCCAACCGGAGCCTCCCCCCACCTCCTTCCAAACAAGAGATGGGCACCTCCAGTTGGCACTTCCAAACCGGAGGTGCCCCACCTTCGGTTGCCTCCTCTTCACCCCCCCTCACTTCTATAAAAGGAGGGAGGGGTGTTAAAAGGAGGGGGTCTTCGACCCTCTCTCCCTCTCCTTGGGGGTGGGAGCTCCCCCTTGGCCCCTTGGACCCTCTCTTAGGAGGGGTCTTTTTGACCCTCTCCCCTTTGGCCTCTTGGGGTCCTTGGCTCTTAGTCCCCCTCATCTCCCTTGGGCCCTTTGGATGGGGAAAATTGTAGAAACACCCCCAAAAGGTGAAGAAATTGCAGAAAATACTTTCTGCTATCCAAAATTGCAGAAATGTCCCAGTGAAGGGGAAAATGACAGAAATATCCCTACTGTCTGAGAAATTGCACAGAAGTCCCCAATTTGTGAAAAATGTCACGAAGGCCGCAGGAAGAGCAGAAAATTGCAGAAATACCTCCGGGATGGGAAAATTACAGAAAAAAAACCCGGAAGATGTAGAAATTGCAGAAAAGACCCTGGGAAGGTAAAAATTTGCAAAAGAACCCATGCTGCCCCCAGAAGTTGCATAGAAGCCTCCAATTTGTGGAAAATTACATAAAAACCCTTGAAGAGAAGAAAATTGCAGAAATACCCCAGTTTGCGGGGAAAAGTGCAAAAACGCCCCTGGAGGGTTGCAAATTGCAGAAAAGTCCCTGGAGGGTGTAAAATTGCAAGGAGGTCCCTCTGCTGCCCAAGAAGTTGCAGAAAGACCCTTGAAAGGTGCAAAAATTGCATAAATGTCCCAGCTGTGGAGAAATTTGCAGAAATGCCCCTGCCGTTGGAAAAATAGCAGAAATACTCCGGTTTAGGGGAAAACCACATGTAAACCCTCACGGAGTTCAAGAATTGCATGGAAGCCTTTGGTCGGACCAGAAAATGGCACGAAGCCCCTGTCAAGCTCCAAAGGCGACAGAGCTCAAGGTGGGAATGTCGTTGGCACGACTCGGTGGAGCGGTACCCACGTCACTTCTTTGAAAGGGGAGCCTGTACCCAAGCAACCTCCAGAAGATGATTTTGGGCTAAAAGATGTCGCTATTGAATTAAATGAAACGGTCAAAGATCTGAAAGACATGCCAGAGCACATAAAGGCAATATGCCGAAAGCAAAATATTCAAGTTCAAGGTCGAATGAGAGCCAAGCTATATCAAGCAATGTAGTACCCTACCAATGTCAGGGGACAACCACCATTCCCCCACAACGACAGAAGAGGAATCGGATGGAAGACACGAGAAGGTCCCACAATATACTATGTTGTAAATGTGATCAGCATAAAACTTCCAATAATTGAAATAAGGATGGATGAGAATGACGACCAAATAGACGAGGATCTCTCCACAAATGAAATAAGGGTTGTTCAAAACCCCAAAGAAAATTCAAGAAGAGACTTACCCTTCCCAGAGCAAGAATGGGAGGTGTCAACCTTTCCATAAACTGACAAAGAAAGGAGCCACATTCATATGGGACGACGAATGTCAGAAAGTCCTTGACAAAATCAATGAATATTTGCTCAATCCTCCTATACTGGGGGCACCTATCAGAGGAAAGCCTTTAATCCTCTACATCGCGGCGATGGGTACATCACTGGGGGCATTGCTAGCTCAAAAAAAAAAAACACAAAAAAAGCGGGGTGAAGAAGGCAAAGAGACCCCCCCCCCTACTATCTTAGTAGAACATTGGTTAGCCCAGAACATCGATATACACCAATGGAAAAGATGTGTCTAGCTTTGGTTTTTGTTGCCAAGAAGTTGAGGCACTATGTGCTGACACATGAGATCCAACTCATCTCTCATTGTGATCCCCTCAAATTCTTACTCAAGCAACCAGTCTTATCTGGGAGATTGGAAAAATGGGACTCCTCCTAATGGAGTTTGATATCTCTTATATGACACAAAAGGCAATAAAAGGACAAGGCGTGGCAGAGTTCTTGGCAGCCCATCCAGTGCCAGCAGACTCCCCATAAAATACATGGGCCAAATGATGAAGAAGTACTTCCCCCTCAAGAAAATCATAAGGCACAAGAAACCCAACTCAAAAGTTGGTAATTATATTTCTATGGAGCTGCAAAGACCTCTATGAAGCCTAATGGCATGTCGACAAATGCCGCAGAAGCAGGGATTGTCTTCGTGACCCCGGAAGGAGGAATACTACATTATTCATGTGCTCTCATGGAGTCTCTCACCAACAATGAAGCTGAATATGAAGCTGATGCGGGACGGATCTACAGGTGACACAAACAACACGACATAATAGAGAGATCAGCGACGAACATGACTAATTGACGTAAACGCACACAAACGTACGAAGTAGAGTGAACGTGACACATCCTAAACAGAAGCTACGTCCGAGGTCCGTCCCTTCGCAGCGGGAACGAGGGACCGTGGGTAGTTGGGGAACTACCGCCGTCTAGGGTGTAGGCTACCAACAAGCTCGCTTGAGTCGTCAGAATTTGGGTCCTCGCACTCACATTGCCCGGCAGTGACGAATGTCACGGGCTAGATGTCCTACCTCACACCGGCGGCAAATAAAAACCGTATACTAAAAGAGCAACAAGGGAGAGGGGTGAGCACGTACACCACGCGGCTGCGTGGGAGAAGAACGCCCGGCGACCGAGTCCAAGGGGTAAGAAAAAGAGGAGTACAACAGAATGGCCCACCCTTCGCAGAGGGGTAAAGGGCACTGGGGGAACCCGGGGAGGCAACAGAATGGCCCACCCTTCGCAGAGGGGTAAAAGGCACTAGGGGAACTCGGGGAAGCACTCGGTCGGGTGGCGGGCCCGCAAGTGCACTGTGTGGTAGTCGCAGCGGCTAACTGTGGCGGCATCCGCCATCGTCCGTCAACCGCAATGTCATTGCTGCGAACGCGACGACGATTGGCTCCACGAGGCGGCTAAGCGGGGGCGAAACAACCGGTCGACGAGGCGGTTGACGCGGGGGCGTCCGTGGGCGACGTGGCTGCTGGAACTCGTGCGGGTAGAACGGCGGGTAGAGGTGCACATGCGCTGCTTCGTCTTGAGCGTCTACACGGAACATGTTCTTCCACCCGGGACGGCACGGCGGCAACCGGGCGCGGTGATGGCGCGGGCTTGCTGGGCGCAGGGCTGTCACTGCCAGAGAGAGGGGGGGGAACAGAAGACGTGGAGGGGAGAGAGAGAGTGGGCGCAGTAGAGTGAGAGAGAGGGAGTGCGAGAGCAGGGGGGAAGAGAGGGAGGGGCGGCGCGGCTGTGGCGGGGGAGAGAGAGAGAGCGAGACAGGAGAGGGGGAGACGCGCGGAGAGAGAGAGGGAAACAGGGGGTGAGCGAGAGGGGGGGCGCGCCGGAAGAGAGAGAGAGAGAGTGCAGACGGGAGGAGAGAGAGAGCGAGACCGGAGGGAGGGGAAAGAGCAGGGGGGAAGGACGCAGCAGCAGGGAGGGAGAGGGAGAGAGAGACGCGCTGGAGGGAGAGGAAGAGAGAGAGAGGGGGGCGCAGGGAGCAGGGGGGGTGGTGCGGCCTAGCGGGGAGGGTGGCGCGGCGGCGCCGGAAGAGAGAGAGAGAGCCGACGGGAGAGAGAAAGAGAGGGAGGGAGAAAGGTGGCGCGAGAGGGGAAGAGGGAGAGACGGCGAGAGGGGGCGGAAAAAAGAGCACCGGGAGAGAGAGAGAGGCGGACGAGAGGGAGAGAGAGCGAGACAGGAGAGGGGGAGAGAGCAAGGGGGGCGCGGCCGGGAGTGGGGTGGAGGAGAGGGAGGGGCGGCGCAGGGAGCAGGGGGGGTCCGCGCCGGGGAAGAGAGTGAGGGGTCTGAGAAGGGGGGCGCAGCAGCAAGGAAGAGTGAGGGAGAGAGAGAAACCGGAGAGGGGGGGGAATATGCAGCAGCGGGAGGGAGGAGAAGCTGCAGCCGCAGCCGCGGGAGAGGGGAGAGAGACACCGGAGAGGGAGAGAGAAACCGGAGAAGGGGGGAGACAGAGGGACAGGAGAAAGAGAGAGGCGAGAGGGAGAGAGAGAACGCAGACGGGAGAGGGAGGTGCAGAAGAGGAAGAAGAAGTGCAGTAGAAGGGAGGAGGAAATCCGGGAGGGAGATTGCAAATCTTTTCTTCAAATCTTCTGCATTGCATGGATTGGGGGGGTGTCACCCCATACATATAGGGGATGGAAGTCCTAAGGCCTAGACAAGAGGGAGCTAGGCCTCTCCCCAAAAGTTGGTCCAATGGACCACACAAAATATAAAATATACACATCACCTAAATGGGCCTAAATAGTCCAAAAGAGTGGCCCAAAACAAAACTAACTAATATCAAGAGGCTCCTCGCCCAGCCATAACGAAACGGGTGAGACTGGCGTCATGCCCCGACGGCGGTACACGTACGCGGGATCAAATCGGGCTCAGGCCCTAGTGTCCCCACCAGAAGCCCTCATGGTTGGCATGGAAATCACCCAAGAAAGGGGCATATGTTGCATTGAAGTCTTTGGCGACTCACTTCTAGTCGTTAGACAAATGTTGGGCATTTTCGAAGTCTGAAAAGAAGAATTAAAAGCCTATTTCGAGGCAGCTACAAGACTCAGCGACAGGTTCTACCACTTCAAAATAGAACATGTCAAGAGAAATCAAAACTCGTAGGCTGATACATTGGCCAAATTGGCATCTACCCTCAAACTTCCCCCAAAAGGAGAATTTGGAATTACCATAAAAAATAGAAGATTGCTTCCGAGCACCCTAAATCGCCATGATGGTCTGACGACTTTCGAGGCAAATGTAATGGAAGAAAACGAAGGCCAAGAAGAAGATGATTAGCGTGTTCCCATCATCAAGATCAAAATTGGTTGGCTACCAGACAAAAAGGGGGAGCGAGTGCAATTGTTACGAAGAGCTGCTTCCTACAAGTTGATAAATGACACATTATATAAGTTCACCCCTGAAAAGGACAAGTCGGTACAACTGAAATGCCTGTCTCCAAAAGAAGCCAAAATGGTCATGCGAGAGATACATGCAGGACTGTGTGGAGCCCACCAATCTAGCTCGAAAATGAAAATCAACATAAAAAGCAAAGGCTTCTAATGGCCAACAATGTTTGCAGATTGTGAGCGGTTTGCTTGAATCTGCCCCCAATGCCAAGCCTATGGGCCTATACCAAGAAAACCTCCAAGCAACATCCACCCAACCACGCCGACATGGTCGTTTGCTGAATAGGGAATAGACATAGTGGGTCCCCTCCCAACATCATCTAACTAAGGGATAGAAATACATATTCGTTGCCACCGACTATTTCTCATGGTGAGCTGAAGCTATCCCATCAAAAGAAACTACCGGAGAAGTTGTCTCCCGCTTTGTCCGACATCACATCATATATCAATTCAGTGTTCCGAGTCGAATCATATATATATGATAATGGTACTCCATTCAAAAATCAAGCAATATACAAGTTGACAGTAAAATTTCATATTGATTGGAGGACATCAACAGTTTATTACCCCCAAGCCAATGGGTTAGCCGAAACCTTCAACAAAACTTTATGCAAAATCATGGTCCAATTGATAAATGGCCGAAAGTGCGATTGGGACGAAAAGATGCATGAAGCTCTATGGGCCTATCGCGCCATCTACAAAACTCCTACAAGATGCTCTCCCTTTTCCCTGGTCTATAGGACCAAGGCAATCATTCATGTTGAAATCAAGCTCTCATTTTATAGGGTAGCTCTCCACTACGAGCTCCCTACTGAAGAAGGAAGCGAAATTGAAAGACAGCTTGAAGAGTTGTCAAATCTGGAATAAAAACATTTGGTTGCATACCATCGTCTTCAAAATTATCAAGCACAGATGTCCTGCGCTTTTGACAAACTGGTAAAAGAAAGAGCATTTAAAAAAAGAGATCTTGTCATGGTCAAGCAAAAAGACGTCATGGCCTCTCGATTCAAAAGCAAATTCATAGCCAATGGGCTTGGCCCATATGTGGTCAACAAAGTATTTGAAGGTGGTGCCTACACAGTAGTCGACTAAAAAGGAAATGTTGTGTTTCCGCCATTGAATGGCAAGCACATGAAGCTATATCATGCTCCAGATTGTGAGTATATCCAAGCAATACACAGGTGGAGCCGAATCCAACATAGTCCAGAGACAGAAGTGATCTCATTACGAGATTTTCTAAATGAATTAAAAAAGGAAAGAAAAGAAAAAAAATAAGGGCTTAAAAACGAGGTGCCTCGGCAAACTTGGTCTATCATTTCATAATGGTGGACTAAGGGCAAAAAAACCTAAAACCCGACTGAGGTGAAAACCTGAAAGGGCGCCTCAGGCAAAAATGGGAAACTTCACTGCATGAAAACCCGAAAGGACGTTTAGGCAAAAGCAAGAGGGGGCTAATTGTGGCGAAAACCCAAAAAGGCGTCACACTTGGTGTTTTAAAAAAAAAAGGAGAACTCTCTCGACCTTTTTTAGAGCGAGATTGGGGCATCTCACATTCCTTATAAAAGTAAGAACACGAGTTTTCAATGACGAAACAACCCCCCAAGTTCATTCGAACGAATAATTAAACTCAGGGGCTACGACTGAGACAACGATGATTGTGTCTTTCCGCCCGTATAAAAAATATGGGAAACTCGAACTCTGATCAAAGAAAGACAGAGAGGGAGGACCCAAACAAAAAAGGAAGCTCTCATTCCATAAACAAATCAAAATCCAAGTTTTTGGCTAACAAGCCGTCAAGGCCAACCAAAAGCCAAAAAAAAAATGTCTTTTGGCTAACCCGCCGTCAAGGCAGTCAAAAGTCAAATTCCAGTCTTCTTTGGCTAACAAGTCGTCAAGGCCAGCCAAAAAAGTCAATATCCAGACCTCTTGGCTAACAAACTGTCAAGGCCAGTCAAAAGTCAAAATTCATGTCTTTTGGCTAACAAGCCGTTAAGGCCAGTCAAAAGTCAAATTTCAATCTTCTTTGGCTAATAAGCAGTCAAGGCCAGCCAAAAAAAGTCAAACCCATTTCTTTTGGCTAACAAGCCGTCAAGGCCAGTCAAAAGTCAAATCCATGACCTATTGGCCAACAAGTTGTCAAGGCCAGTCAAAGGTCAAAATCCATGTCTTTCCGTCAAGGCCAGACAAAAGTCAAATTCCAGTCTTCTTTGGCTCACAAGTCGTCAAAGCCAGCCAAAAAAGTCAAACCCATGTCTTTTGGCTAATAAGCCGTCAAGGTCAGCCAAAAAGTCAAAATCCAGATCTCTTGACTAACGAGCTGTTAAGGTCAGCCAAAGATCAAAATCCACGCCTTTTGACTAGCAAGTCGTCGAGACCAGTCAAAAGACAAATCACGAGCCTTAGAGGAGCCTCAATTCTCTAAACATATCCATGGCTCTCAGGGAAGCCTCTAATTTCCTACCATATATAAACCCAAACTCTCAATCCATGGCTCTCAGGAAAGCCTCTAATTCCCTACTATACATAAATCAAAACTCTCAATCCATGGCTCTCAGGGAAGCCTCTAATTCCCTACCGTACATAAATCCAAACTCTCAATCCACGGCTCTCAGGGAAGCTTTTAATTCTCTACCATACATAAATCCAAACTCTCAATCGATAGCTCTCAAGGAAGCCTTTAATTCCCTACCGACTATAAACCCAAACTTCTGGCCCACACACCATCAAGGTCGGCCAACACTGTTAAAATCCAAATTCAAATCCTACGGCTCTCAAAAAGCCTTTAATTCCTTACCGCATCTGGCTCTCAGGGAAACCTTTAATTCCCTACCAAAAAAAAAGAGAAGAAAATAAAATAAATAGGGGCTTAAAAAGGAGGTGCTCCGACGGACTTGGTCTATCATTTCATTATGGTGAACCAAGGGTAAAAAGGTCTAAAATCCTGCTGAGGTGAAAACTCGAAAGGGCGCCTCAAGCAAAAATGGGTAAATCCCTCAACGTGAAAGCCTGCAACGTTGGAAAAAGCTAAAAGGGATAAATCTTGGCAAAAACCCGAAAGGGCGCTGAGGTTGGTAATGTGAACAAAAAAAAGCGAAAAAAGAGAAAAAAGAGAAAGATCAAGATCTACTAGTCGCACTGTTATAGGCATTCCATGTTCATGATGGTCGGCCAAATCACAAAATCACGAGCCCGAGAGAGCCTCAATCCTCTCACCCAAAACTATGAGCCCGAGAGAGCCTCAATCCTCACCGAAAATCACGAGCCTGAGGAAGCCTCAATCCTCTCACCCAAACTACGAGCTCGAGAGAGTCTCAATCCTCTTACCCAAAATCACGAGCCCGAAGGAGCCTCAATCCTCTCACCCAAAATCACGAGCCCGAGAAAGTCTCAATCCTCTTACCCAAAATCACAAGTCCGAAAGAGCCTCAATCCTCTCACCCAAAATCACGAGCCAGAAGGAGCCTCAATCCTCTCACCCAAACTACGAGCCCAAGAGAGCCTCAATCCTCTCACCGAAAATCACGAGCCCGAGGGAGCCTCAATCCTCTCACCAAAAATCACGTGCCAGAGGAAGCCTCGAGCCTGAGGGAGCCTCAATCCTCAATCATCTTACCCAAAATCACAAGCCCGAGGAGCCTCAATCTCCTCACCAAAAGTACAGCTCTAAGAGAAGCCTTAATTCTCTAACACAAACATGTTGTGGCCTCAAAGGAGCCTTAATCCTCTAAATGAAATAGCTCGCAGCTTTTGGGGAAGCCTTAAAACCCCTGTTATCAATAAAGATCACATGCTGACGGTGAAACTCAGAAACGCAATGTATATAGCAAATAAAAGTCTTCATCCCAAGACAGACCCTTGGGATAGCCCAAAAAGGAAAAGTCAAAATGAATGGATAGCATGTACTGATGCTAAAAACATCCCTCAAGCAAGTCTATGCTCCGGTATCGCCTGCCCTCAGAAGGTCAATCTGTGCAAAAGAATGGCACAAACAACTCTGTCATGCATAAGCGAGGTCATCATTTTATGCCAATTCATGACTTGCATGATTTTTGTAAAAGTTATAGCAATCTTTGCTTGCAAAACAGTCAGTTGAGTCTCTAGCATTTCTAGCTCCAAGTAATCTCCTTCAATATCATGCAGTTGGTCCAACTCTGCAAGTCTAAAGCAACAGGAGATCAGATTTTGCTGAAGAAGAACGAGAAAAGGAAAGGATAAAGCGGAATGGAAAAAGAAACATATGGCGACAAAGTCATAATTCTCGATACGTAGGGGAAAACATTGGCATTGTTATCATATTAAATATACATATGAGATAATGGTTCTTGGCACTGCAAGTCTAAAAGAAATGAGAAGTTTATGCAAGTATGTCATAAACTGTGACATCTCAAGTTCACAAATATGACATCTCCACCATAAATATCAAGAAAGTCAAAATGGCCGAAATGCATTGGCAGAATAAATGAAATGGACCCTCTAAAAGGCAACGTGTTAAAATACAGTTGGAACGATTCACACAAGACAGTCGCCCCATGCTTCACGCCAGTCTCGTGAGGGGCATTTGTTGCACCGATTTTTGCCCAAAGAAAAGAAGAAAAGAAAAAAACAAACACACACACAAAAAAGAAAAAAAGAAGAAGAGAGGAGGGGGAAGCATACCTCTCCCGCGCCGACCGCTACCCTGCACAATGGCCGTTGGCGGTATGTTTGCCGCCACCGCTGCCCTGTTGGGCCGCTGCCGTTGCTCTTTCCCAACGTCGAGCTGCCGCCGTTGCAGCTTTTGTCACCGCCGGCCTACCTGCACGCCATTGCTACTAGAAGAAGAGGAGGAGGAAGACCGGGCACCTCCCTCCCCTCCTGCCTTGATTGCAAAGAGGTGGAGAGAGAGAGAGGAGACCGCGGTCTCCTTCTCCCTCCCATCTCTCTCTCTCTCGTGGCCCCAAGGGCATAAACAGAAAATTAAAAAAAAGGGGGGGAAGAAGTAAAACAAACAAGGGGGAAATATGCAAAATTGTAAATAATCGGGACGGTGCAAATGGTCGGAACGGTGTAAATGGTCGGGACAGTGCAAATGGCCGGGATAGTGCAAAACATGGTTTGGCGTGCCGGATCAAATCGGACCGATTCGGGCGAATCGGTGCGGATCAGGGGAAGTCCGATTCGCGATTCGGTCCGATTCGCCTGGTTCTGTTCAGGCAGGGTCTTTGGACTCTTCGGGCAGGGGTTCAGGATCTGCTTATTTACCTGAATATCATTTAAGTAAATGTTATAATTTGTTGTTTCATTTACTTAAGATATTACATGTAAATAAGGAAGTACCCCCCATTTGAATCTAATAAAAATATCAAAAAAATCATATCTCTTACCAATAAAAAGTCAACTCTCCCATCGAAGAACAAAATCGCGATTTTGTGATTTTAGCGAAATGCTAACTTTTAATCTCTCATAATTTGGTCTATCTAAAATTTGATAATTCAAATAAACCATATGGAACACTAAAAATTTAAAGTCCGGTAAAAAAAGTCAAACGTGTATGTGACTTCTCCAAGGGAGCCGCTTTCCTACTGACAGCACTTAGTCTGCTCGAGGCATCTCAAGATTTGGTCAAACTTAAGTTATCATCATTCAAACTCATAAGAATTGTCACTTTCTAGTTTCTTTTCAATTAGAAAGTGAAAATTCTCATGAGTTTAGGTGATGATAACTTAAGTTTGACCAAATCCTGAGATGCATCGAGCAGACTAAGTGCTGTCAGTAGGAGAGCGGCTCCCTTGGAGAAGTCACATGCACATTTGACTTTTTTTACCGGACTTTAGATTTTTAGTGTTCCATATGGTTTATTTGAATTATCAAATTTTTAGATAGACCAATTATGAGAGATTAAAAAGTTAGCATTTCGCTAAAATCACCAAATCGCGATTTTGTTCTTCGATGGGAGAGTTGACTTTTTATTGGTAAGAGATATGATTTTTTTGATATTTTTATTGGATTCAAATGGGGGGTACTTCCTTATTTACATGTAATATCTTAAGTAAATGAAACAACAAATTATAACATTTACTTAAATGATATTCAGGTAAATAAGCAGATCCTGACAACCCTGCCTGAACAAGACCATGAATCCAGTGAACCCTGCCTGAACAGGACCAAGTTCTGGCCGAATCCAAGCGGATCGAACCGAATCGGTTCGATCCGCCCGAATCGGATCGGATCAGGATAATCCCGATCCGGTCCGAATCGGCGATGCGCCAAACCTTGGTGCAAAAGGACGGGACGAGGTCTCTCCCATTCCCTTTAAAAGCAAGGGGGGCGGCCAAGGCTAGAGGGAGGATTTTTGCCAACTCCAAGAAGCAAGATTTCTAGACTGCAAGGCAGTCCATGGAGAATGGTCTGCAAGGCAGCCCTAAGGAATATTGTGCATGGCATAATACAGATTTTTCTCAAATCTTTAAAAAGCCTCATTGGGCTTCCTTATTGGGCCAAACTTCCTTATTGGGCTAGACTTGCTTAATGGGCCAGACATTGTGTAATTTCATGCCATGACTTGATAAATGATCATGTTTAAAGCTTATTAGGTCTGATGTGCTTATTGGGCCGACATTTGACAAATTCTCTCGTGTGTCCACCTCCTCAACATGTTAATGGGCCTAATGGGCCAAGTCTGTTATGATTAATTATGTTTCGATGTTCAAATTGCATGTATAAGATCCGGCTCTAGGCCTTAGCCCCGTCCTCAGAGTCGCGACGGATCTGTTGGTCGCGACAGCAGGGTCGGTCGCGACGTGCTTCTTGTCGCGCCCCCTAAGAACGACACGTTCTTAACGCGCCGTCTGGAGGCGTTGCGTTCTTGACGCATCGTCTGGAGGCAATGCAACCTTAATTTTCTTGACTGTTCTGGCACTCCGTCCTTTCTTGTCAGAACAGGTCTTGTCGGATGTCAGTGTGCGTACGGCTGTTAACGCGACCAGGTCAGCCGTCGCATTCTGGGTTGCCCGATCTCCGAGACTTGACCCACTTTTGGGGTCACGCCAGGGTAGGCGGACACGACATGGTGTCACGACCAGGAGGGCCGTCGCGACAGCCTTCTTGTCGCGCCGACCGGTCGGTTCAAAACCGAGGCAGGCGCCCATTTTCCCCTTCTCCTTCTTCTTTCCTTCTTCTTCCTCTGAGCCCCCTTGCTTCTTCCGGCGATTTCTTAGTGCTCTTGGCGTGGTGGTGACGTCTCCTTCGTATGGTGTTTGGAGCGAGGAGGTGGCGGCCATTCCTACGAGAAGGCCACAACGGGTTGGCTCTACTCCTTGAGGTAGGGACTTCCTCTTCTCCTTCTAGTTCTACCATACTCCCCTCCCCCTTTGTGTGTCGTGACTCTTGTGTTCTCCATGGTAAATGGGGTTTGGGAATGTGAGATCCATATTTCGTTGTTGAGAGGTTTTCCTTGAGCGTAGATCTTCTTGTTTAAATGCATGATTCGTGGGGTTGTGGGTGGTTTGCCTCTTTTACATGCTTTCCTAGTGTTTACCATGATCTCCTCCCCCGGATGGATGTGTTTTGGTGTTTTTGGGGTGATCCTTGGGAGGACTGTCCGGGGACCCCCTCTGTCTGAGGTCGCGACCGGTCTGAGGGTCGCGATGGTGTCGCGACGCATACGCCGACCGCGACAAGCTTCTTGTTGTCGCGTCGAGTATGGTCGTCGCGATAGCATCGCGACTGCCTTGGGCGCCACGACCTTGTCGCGACACTGTCATGACGGCCCTGGGCGTCGCGACATTGACAGACACAGGTAAGTTCCGTGCAAAGTACGTTTCTCGTCGAGTCTTCACCTATTCTTGGTTTCTTCTGTACCCGTGGCACCAGTGCTAGTTCCTAGTACGGTCCTACACTAATCGTTCACCCGGTGCTCGGCACTTGAAAACTTGTCCCGTGAGAGGTTGTTACTATTTACTTGAGACCCCCATCCTCGTGCGTCCGTTAAGGGAGTGCTCTAGGCGACGGGTATGCTCGAGTCACGGACTCTAGAGCGGAGGGGAAAACGGTGGTTAAGACAGCGGCGTCGAGTCGTTTACAGAGCTCTCGTAGTTGTCCTGGGACGCCGAGGTCGTTCAGAGTTCTTCCCAGTGCAGGCCAGCTAGTCTTTCTTCTCACTGCCTTACTCTTTGTGGCCACGGAACCACCTAAAGAGGTTAGGCGTGGGACCGTAGTCCGGCCAGACTACGGCGGTTACAGTTGTGATTACTTTGTGTTCCTCGGATCCTCTCCCAAAATCGTGCATTGTTAATCATATCTTGGACTTGGAGAGCAACATCTTTACTATCAGGCCGTAGAGTGTTTACATGTTGCAAAAATTGCTCAGAATTAATCAATTGGCCCAATTGATGCCTATATTTTATGAGGCTCTCCAAAGAAATAAAATTTGATACAAATCGAGTGGGACCAGCACGAAGAAGATCTCGACCATCTGTGTATTGCCTCATCATATTCAAAATTCTGTTGTGACTATAAATAAATGAAGTTATCATCTGAGCATCATCAATGAGGCCATAATATGTGCATCTTTGCCTATGTTCTCCATCATCAAATCAATACAATGTGCTGCGCAAGGAACCCAGCAGAGATGTTCTCTCTTTTCCATCAACAATCTACCAGCAGCCTTGTAGCTTGCTTCATTGTCAGTCACAACCTGTACAACATTTTCTTCACCCACTTCTTCCAGAACTTCATCCATTAGTCTAAACAAATAATCTGCATTCTTGATGTTGTTAGAGGCATCAACAGATTTAAGAAAAATAGTACCCTCAAGCAATACACTAGAAAATTAATCATGGATTTCCTTGTGGTCCCTGTCCAACCATCACACATAATGGTGCAACCACGTTCTTTCCAAATATTTTTGAAGCCATTCACCCATCCTTTCAACTCATCATACTCCTCATCAAGCCCAGCATCATAAATGCACTTCCATGTAGGAGCCTTAAGACCAGGCCCAGCTTCTACAATTGCATCCAACATACTCTGGACATATGGGCTCTCTGTCGTATGTGTCGGCACACCTGCATGTAAAAACCATTTCACAATGCCTTTGATTGCTCCCTTTGCTGCCTTTGCAGTGGTTTTCACTCCTTTCAATGCTTGCTTGATTCTTGGTTGCTTTACAGACCTTGATCTATACAAATATGTATCCATAGGACCCAGTGTAGAAGCATGAACATCTAAAAGTCTACCTTCACACCCTAATGCACCGGCAGCCCTACGAACTAATGTGCTCCTAGGAAGAGATCTCCTAGAGTCATCTCTAGACAAATGTGACCCCAATGTCCCCAATCCCCTTCGTCTCTCATCTTCCTCCGCATAAGAACGCCGACTAGCACGTGCAGCTGCAGTGAACTCAGGATCAGGATCATCATCATCATCATCCACATTGATTGGTAAAGTATAATCTTTACGAATCTATCGCCCAAAAATCTCATCTTGAAGTTGTTGTTGCTGCTGAATTGTCAATAACTTTTCAGTTTTTTCCCCCTTCATATATACTTTCATTTCATTCCTAACTTCAAGTGGACAAGATGGCCATTTTGCTACATTTCCAGAAATCACAGCAATATGTTGTTTAAAGCGATATATGCATCCAAACATCTCCTTTGAACACCAATTACATTTCACTTTTTTCTGTTGTGCATTAAGAAGAGTACCATGAGCCCAACGAGGATCAATGACATGCTCCACCTTTTGCTCTACTTTTAAACCCTAATTAGGGTTCAATTTGGGAATTTTGCGAAAAATGGGTCATGCAATGTAATTGAATCTACAAACAAACTCTAATCAACTCAATGACTACATTAGACACTCAATTGCACATTAATTATATTAATGACCTAAAATTTCTAATTTTTTAACCTAATTAAGTCATTTGGGATTTTGGGAAAAATGGACCATGCAATGCAATTGAGTCTACCAACAAACTCTAATCAACTAAAATAATTCTATTAGACACTCAATTGCACATTAGTTGCATTCATGGACACAAATTCCCTAATTTTTAAACCCTAATTAGGGTTCAATTTGGGGATTTTGGAGAATGAGGGTCATAAACATCTTATCAATGCTATTTATCTATAGATCTATAGCATATTCAACATTTCCTATTTTTTCAGGTTTTTTAAAAAAAAAACTCACCTGAAGGAAGAGAGAGAAGAGAACAGAAAGAGAGGGAAGAAGGAAGCAGTGGCGGCGGCGTGCAGCGGCGCCGGTGGCTAGCAGCGAGCCTCCTCGGAGCTCCGACAGCAGCGGCGGCGAGGGAGAGGACCTCGGGGGGCAGGGGGCTGGGAAGGGAGGAGCTCGGGACTGCGCAGACAGCTCTCTGTCTGTGCAGTCCCGTGACTCCCGATCCCTCCTTAAGGAGGGATCCTCGGGCGGATCCGGCCCGACTAGGGCCGACTCCATTCGAAATGGCCCCGCTTCCTGTGGAAGCGGCCAGGAGCGAGTGGAGTCAGGTGGAGTCGGGATGAGTCGGGCCGACTCGAGCCGATTCCGATCGATCCACCCCGGATTCCACCTAGCCGACTCCGCTCCGAGTCGGCCGATTTTGCCATCCATGGGTGAGACTTCCCAGCAGCGGCCGGATGCGCGTCAGGTAGAGTAGGTGGGGCAGAGGTCGTCGTCCCGTAACTAGCAATGGGTCTCCCTCTTTCTTCAATTGTACTTCACCTCGGGGTATGCCCCTAAAGGCCTTATCCTTCCCTTTGCTTACTTTTGCTTACTTGTACTCGTCGTGCGTTGGGACTGTACCTAGAGCGATACGTCGTGCCTACGCTCTCCTCGGCTAGGGCCGAGGGTCGGGTTCTCTTGGTCGTTACAACATGTAGTGTCACATTTGTTTCATGCTCTTCACCAATTAATTTCTTAATTAAAATCAACCAATCTTCTGACAAACTTTAATAAAATATTTCACAAACATTGTTGTTTAATTTACAATAACTTAAAAATAACAAACAAGTCATGTTTCATATCATTTTTTATCCACCCTAGGTTACCCTCTCTTTAAATCAAATAAATAAGTGAAAACATTAATTTAATTCACATGATCATAGTTTAAATAAATAAATGACGAAAATAATTAAATAAATGAAATAAATAATTTTAAATAAATAAAAAATAAGAACATGAATTAAAAATAATAAAAAATAAAATAAATATCAAAAATTTCAAAAAAATAGATGTGTGCTGCTTATTTTCTTCATGTACAATTCATTTCCTTCAATTGTGAGTTACGTTCTTTTATTTCAAAGGGGTTTTCTGATGGTTAATCAAGGATATTCAATCTTTGCACTAGTGTAATTAACACTGATATTGGCTAGTGGGGAGAGGTCAAAGGAACTTATAAAAACATGTCAATGTAAATAAATAAAGACAAACAAATGACCATAATCCAAATATATTTTTAAAACCAAAGATTAAAATAAAATAAAAGATAAAAAAGGTTCTCACATTGTCTTAACACTATATTAAGCTAGTAATGCTCATGGGCACTAGTAACACAACAATCTTGCTAGCTTTCGCTAAGATGTTCTGTCCATTCAAGAAGTCTTCACTCATCCTCGTAACATCTGGTCCGAACTAGAATGTCATGCATGTTGTTGGCCAAGGTTCTCATTGTTCATGTGGCACCCAGCTTGATTGAGAATAGCCCTATCACTTCTTGATACTGTTTTATCCTCGAGGCCCTTTGAGCATAGCCAGGAAATCTTCACTCATCTTCGGCACATCTTGTCTGAACTAAGATGTCATGCATGTTGTTGGCCAAGTTTCTCATTGTTCACGTGGCATCCAGCGTGATTGACAATAGCTCTATCACTTCTTGATACTGTTTTGTCCCATGTTCGAGTCCCTTCAAGCATAGCTTCTTCATCGCTCTCCTTTGCCTACTATGGACGGTGCTCTTACTAAGATCATTGCTGAAAAGAGACACAGCGTCATGTTTTTAGTTTTTCCGCTATTTCTAAGACAATTCTAGAAGCATTTGCACAACCTTCCTACAAGTGTCCCTCCTCTTAACCTTCTGGAGATTCAGTTATACAGCTCAGATTTTCTGCCGCTATTGTCCTCTTCATGATCATCTTCGGGAAGCTTGCCCAAAGCTTCTTCATCACCAGCATGCTTGTCCAGCTTTCCCCTTTACTGCCATCACTAATGCTGAGTCCTCTCCTTCGAACATCCCAGCCATGTTTATCACCACAATTGATATGGCATAATTGGTTACTCAACAGACTCAGCTCCAACAGCTTCTTCAATCTGCTGGTCTTCTAATAGAATCTTTAGCTGTCTACCACCTTTGATACTGTTGTACCTTCCAGTTTCTTAGATTCTAGGACTTCTCATCATATGACCACTAGTGGCTCCTTGCCTTTCATCATTGTCTCATTCCCATTTTCCAAAAATTCACACTACTGATGACACTCCTCTTCATGTCTTTAGTGTAGCACCATCACCTGTCATTCAATCCTTCCAGCCATCTTACCATTTCTCTTGTGCTTCATGCTCCCTGACTCTCCATGAACTTGATTTTCACTATCATCTTGCTGATACCAAGTATACTATCTCATTTACCTCTTCTTCTTTACTGGGGTGCAAGATCCACATACAAGTCAAAGGATTGGAACTAGTCATAGAGTGGGAGGCAGGTACTACTTGTGAGTCTCTGTTCCCCAATCTGCCATTGCTTCATCTGGCCTTCTTGGGCCTGCTTTCTACTTATGGCATCAATGTTGTGCTAATATGTCCAAAGCTCATTTTCAGTCATTGTTCTAGTAGGTATCATATCTTCCTTCTTGTTTGATCTTCACCCTTCTGCATCTCCTGCTTTTATTCCTGACTTTCCTCTTGCTGAGCCTCATGCTTCACTCCCTGAGCCTGCCTTGCCGCCTCAGCCTCCCATTACTCATGTCTATAGTTGTTGACCTCCAAACTCAAGACACCCATCGTGGCTTCCACTAGCAACACTAACAACTTCATTGAAATGTGGCTCAAACTCATACATAACCATCACTCAACTTCAGCGACAAGAATATTTTCTTGTTTCAGAATTGTTTCAGAGTGAAAGTCTTTGATTAATCCTCTTCTCAAGGGCTGCAGGAGAACTTCAAGTCATGCTTTGCAATTGAACAATTTGGACCAAAACTTGTAGAATAGGGTTACGATTGCACCGGAATCATTCTAGGATTACACAGAACATGTGGATTCCTGGTTTCAAGGAAACTACTCATACTTTTGAGACATTTTTCAACTCTTAGGAGGGTGTTTATTTGTTCATTATGTGGGAGTGTCACTGCTACTATCTCATGCAGGTCCCACCAACAATTGCATCATCCATGGTTACCGTGACCAGCAGCAAGATAGCAGCTGTTCCCCAGTGCAATAGTGAGGAGACAGAAGCAGACAAATTATGCCAGAACCAGTAAACATGCTTCTTTCTTTGACAACCCTGAGAAGGGTGGTGCTTAATATTCCCAATTAATGAAGCTATAGGTGTTAGACATAAGATGCAATTCTGACTTATTGCAGTTAGAAACCTGGAACAATGGTGAACTTTGCATAAATTGGAAATGAATATGCAGCTTAAACCTCCAATATCATAAACCCATTAAGTATGAACTATGAATGTGCAATGAATTTGTTCCCAGGAAATCAAACATATTGCTAAAGAAGGTTCAAACTTCTACATAGGGTCTTTCTCCATGTTTCAGCTCAATGATAAACTAAACAAGAAAATAAAAAGTTAACATAAAAGGAATCACAGTCAAGAGGAAATATACAAAGGGCAGCAAATGCATGCCAAAAAGTTTCATCACTAAAAGTACCTTCATGAATACAAATCAATTATAAATGTCCTCACCTTGCTGGGATGAAAGTCCAGTCATGTATGCATCAAGTTCATCCCCTTCTTCTGAGTTTGTCTTAGTTTCAGTCACCATCTTGGCCTTTTCTTCTTGAAGCAGGTTTGTTTTCTCTTCCATTTCTTTCATGATGGTATCCTTTTTGTCTAGAAGAGTATCTGCAGTTTCAACTGACTGCTGATCCCCAGACTTCTTAAGGGACGGTTTCTTCTTTGTTCGATCATAAAACTCATCATCGTCACTGAATCATGAAAGGAAACTGATGAATAATGTGTCAATAGATGTGTCTTCAAAGACAGTTGCAAGAAAAGAATCCTGCATGGCTGCATAACCTATTAGAATGGTACCAGTGCACTGGTTTTTGTTATGGATGCTGGAAATAACAGAAAGATCAGTTTCCTGCATTATTGAGATCCATGGGATTGTAAGTTCAAGATATTAGTCTATAGTTGCAACCATTGTCTTTCAGAAGCCCCCTTTCAGATTTGGCACTTCTCCCTCCTCCCTCTTTCATACATATCACACTAGATAGAAGATCTCACAGATCTTAGCCTAACATTTGGGAGATAAACAATGGTTGCAAAAAAGACAATCAAAGTAGGTCTGCTATTGGAAGATGAGAGGGGAGAAGAGACGGTGGAGGTGTAAGGGGAAAGAATCAGGGTGAGAAGAGGGAAAAACCAGATTCATGGCAAAAGGTTGCAAGCAAAAGGAGATTTTTTTTATGAGTTTTTGGAAGGAAGGGAAACTTTTTTAGGAGAAGTCAGGAGGAAGGAAACTGCAGTTGAGAAGCAGGGATGCAGGACAGATGGTGCAGCCTGATCAATGTTGCAGGTGTCTGGAACTGGGTCATCAAGTGTCTGCATGAAGAAATGATATCAGGTGCTTAGCATGCAATGGTGTAGGCCACAAAGAGAAGCTTTGTCACAGATACAAGATCAAAGACAAGGAAGAAGCACACATAATCTCTTCAGGTGGGGCCTTCACCTGAGATGTTGAAGGAACCTGGTGCTGGAAGGAGTTTTCAACATATGATGCCAATCAACATCCCCTGGACTCTGGAGGTGAATGAGGTTAAACTTACGTTAGACAGCTGTTTTGGTGGCAACATGGAAAAAAGAGGTTGACACAAGGCTCTTAGCAGGAATTCTGGCAAGAGTAAGTGGGGGGGGTTAAGGAGTTAGGGGAAGACTCCTACCTGGTGTGGATAGGAGACTCAGCACTGAGAAGAGGATGGGTTGCAGAGTCCTGAAAAAAGAGAGTCTAGTTCAGGAGTTGGTTGGAAGAGATGGCTACCTGTCCAAATGCCCTACAGAAATGCTATTGCAGTGCGAAAATAGTTGAAAGCTTTGGTGAAACCAGAAAGGCAGATGTGCAATCACTGGATGGGGAAAAGACAGGACCAGTGAGACTCCCCATAGATGTGCAAGACTTGCCTATCATTCCTGACAAGGTCCTTATCAAAGTGGGAGGCAAGCAGTCCATCACTAGCACCTTTATGGAGCTTTAGGAGATATTAGAGAGGGTGCTGGAAGCCTCTACATAGGAGAATTCATCCTGGACATGGATGGAGATAGCTCAGGTGCACAAAAATTACTGAAGTCACTGTTCTTCACCACTGGATGTTCAAGGTCCAGCAGCTGCAGGGAAGACCCATACAGATGATTGGCAAAGTTTGGGAAGTGATCCCAATCAAAACTCCTCCAGGATTCCTGATGAGTGTTACCCTTGGAAACTCACAAATCCTCGGACTCTAATGGGGATTTTTGGCAGATGAAGTAGGCTTAAGAACAGAATACCATGAAGTGCTTTTTGATGCGGGACAGAGTGGGGGACAGCGGAAGAAAAGGAGAGAATAGCCGGAGTCTCACCGGAGAGGGGATAGAAGGAGGTGGGGTCATGGACGGACCCAATGAAGAACCAGTGGGGTCATGTGACCCCACTGGATTTTTAAAACCCTATTAATGAGTCTAAATTTTTCCATTACATTAACTTGGTTGAAATTTTTTCTAAAGGGAGTGACCCCACTGAAAATTTTTCTGGGTCCGTCTATGGGTGGGGTGTAGGCTTCGCGCCCTCCCTTTCGCAGGGACCACCTTGGGTGAGCTTCTTCTCAAAGCTCCCTATTCTCCATCGCAGAGAACAAACAAGACTGCAATTTCTTCTCAATTAATCAATAATCAACTAACTCAAAATAGAGCAATACATGTGTTTATATAGGTTTGAGCTATTCCCAATCCTAATGGACTTCAAATTAAAGATAGACTTCTATCCCTAATAAGACTTATCATATTAGAAACCTAAAGAAAGAAAAATACAGAATCCTACCCAAATTGGACTTGACTCAAATAAAGAAATGAAAATTACACAATAAAAAGTTAATTGGACTCTAATATAACCCTTTTGGACAATTTTACCCTTAGACTTAAAAATAGTGCGAAAATTGCACCCAAAATTACAGAAAAATAAAAATCTCCAAATGGGCCAAACCAATTATGTAGCTTCTCGCTCCCCATCACTTTTCCTAAGATAGGAAGATTTGGGAGCGAAGGGATAGATGTTAGTTCGGCCGAAACGTATCGGTTGCGGCTGAGACTGATCCGAAACACTGTAGCAAAACCGAAACCATTAAAAATAATATTTAATCAGTTTCGGCCGAAACCAACCAAAATTGGCCAAAACCATCCCATTCTTGAGGCTGCTCGAGACGTCCAAAACCATCCAAAACGAAACCGAAACCATATCGGTTTCGGACCTGGCCGAAATCAATACCAACATCCTTGAGCGAGGGGATATGAACAGATGCTATCCATCAGGTGACCCAGAATATACCTGAGGAACTATGAATTCTTCCCTCATGGAGAGAGCATCTCAGCCACTAGGGTTACATTCATCGTCACCATGATGGAAGCTTTGGGAGCTAGCAGTCTACACTCACCAGTCATCTCATCCAGTGCTGTCCTCTCCTCAGAGATGGTGGAGGGAGCTCACTTCATTTTTAAGGCAAATGAAATTTCCAATTCCATTTAAAAATATGTCTCCTGTTTAGCTTAGTTATGTTACATTATCCTTTTTTCTAAAAAGGCAATTTCAAATTCATTTACGACAGTGGTCCTTGTAGTTGTTGATAATCTGGTAGCTTGCACTTGTACCCACATGGAACCTCTTCAAGGACAATTCAAATCTACGCCATCACTCACAGAAGGCATGTATTTGCTTTGTTCCTTTCAACTTTAGGAGAGGAATAGGTATACTGAAGATTGATTAATGATTGGTCCACATCAAAAGGAAACACCTGAGGGGAAATCCAGGGAATGAAAATAACAATAAGACTAGATTGGCTGGCAGTTGATGAAATAGACCAGCAGTTTCTAACCACTGATGAAGAACTAGAAGTGGCCTTCTTAACTCTCTTGGTCTCTCCTATGTACATACCTCTTTTCTCCAACTCCTATCACTCTATTACACTTGTTTTTTTTTCCCTCATTCATGGTTTTTCACTTACTTTTTTGTGGCAGAGCTGAATGAAAGTCTGGCATGTCCAGAGATTGTGAAGGTGAGGGAGAGGGAGAGGGGACCGAGGGATCACATTTCATCCCTGTGACGTGTTCCTGTGCCTTTCTAAGGAGGGGTGTTACCCCTTTGTGTTTGTGTTCTCCTTTTTCTTCTCTTTTGGTCAAGGATCTGCTTCAGGATCCTGGACTAATTTGTACTGTTATTTCATTTTAATGAAATATGACCCAAGGATTGCCTACTAAAAACCCAAGTTCCAACTTTATATGAGATTATTGAGGTACATAAGTAACTACACTCTGTTTGCACAAATTCTCCATCCCCAAGTCACCTTGGGCCATTTTGTGTACATTGGCAACCAGAGTGCTGAGGTGCTATTTGAGGTCAGAAGACTCAGAACCAAGAATCGAAACTCAAAGGAGATTGCAAAATTTGGTGGCCAATTCTTCTTTTGACACCTTGACCTTTTTGGAACTAACTGGGATGAAGTTACGATTTTCAAGAGGGCACCCAAGATTCCTAGGAGGGTAATTATCTTGCATAGTTTAGAGGGTTTGTGAGTGGAGTAAGTTCCCATATAATGTGAATAAGAGCATCATCACCTTGCTGGGGGCCTTCTTCCCTGTATGGAGGAATTCTTTTAGAGTGTATAGATTTTGCACCTGTAATTTCATTCCATTGTTTTATTATATGGTACCGAGTGTTGGGCAGTGCAAAAGGAATACATTAACAAAATGTTTGTGGTGGAGATGAGGATGCTGAGATGGATGTCTGGTAAGACAAAGAAAGATAAGATTAGGAATGAGCGCTTCCGTGAGGATTTGGGGTAGCTCCAATTGATAGAAAAATGAGAGAAAATAGACTTAGATGGTTTGGACACATGCACCGTCGTCCTAACTCGGTGCCAGTTAAAAGATGTCGACTATAGCACTTTATAGAAATTTTTGGCGGAAAAGAATTCATGTAGCCGACCCCAAATAATGGGGTAAGGCTCTGATGATGATGATGACAACGACTTTCATTCCACTGTTCTTTAAAAAACTGAAGAAATATCCATTTTCCAAGAAACAAAATAACCAATAGGTTTATGCTGTTTTTGCATGTACAGATGTTTTCCCATTTTAACAAACATCAAGATTGTTGCTTAGAATCCAGTCAATCTTGGCATCTATCAGTTATCTCTCATGAGTGTTTCTATGCTAATCAACTTGTTCGAAGGAAGTTGAGCATGGAAGGTGGGATCAGCCAATCCAGATCAGCCACGATGATCTGGATAGGGATCGGCCGATTCCGGATCAGATCGGCCATGGCCGATCTAGGCCGATCCGGATTGGATCGGCCGATTCGGCCCTCGCCGATTCCTGGGCCGATCCGATCCTTTTTTTACACGAAGTTGAGTAAACAATTGCATAATTAATTCCATCAACAAACATGCTGGAGAAAAAGATAACCAGATGACTTTAGACAAATAATTTTCACAACTAGAGTCATCCTCTATTACCTTTGGATTACATCTTCATCTTCATCCTGTGCAGTACCCTTTTTCTTACCTCGAATGACCCTTACACGTGCACCTATACTTTCTTGGATGCTTTCATTCAAGGTTTCCTCTAGGCTTTCGAGTTCCTCCATAATCTGAAAACATTCAGGAAAAGTATGAACCAAAAACTGAAAAGAAAACTTGAAAATATTATAATTGGATGTTCAAATGTTGAACATTCCAAGAACAGATCTTTGACCTGGGATATACGTTGTTCATTTCTAGCAATCTGAGTTTGCTGACCTTGGGTCAACCCACCTTGTGAAATGTCCTTCACTCTGATAGCATCAATTTCCTTCCTCATATTAGCAACCTTTACCAAAAAATCACTGTATCAGAGGCCTCACAAGTTCAGCTTTTGGGATCGGCAATGCTAAGAGATGAGCTAGAAGAGAAAGTATAAAATTTAGGATGCAACAGGTTAAACATATTGAACTGTTTATCTCGCATGTTTCAATAGGAACTGCAAAAGATGGAGATCATATTTAGCCAGAGTTATTTCACAATCTGGAAGGATTTTCCGAGAAATAAGCTAGAATGGAAACTAACAAGCTTACAGTGGACCAGAACCTAAGGAACAACCATACTATATGTTTTAAAATGAACTGCAAAAGACATCTGCCAAAGCCAAAGTGAAACTGATGAACTAGGTAAATCTCTCCAGAGCATCTAGTAGTTCTCTCCAAAATGTGAATCCATTAAGTTTCTCTTTATGGATGCCATTCAGGGAAAGTAGCTTTGGATCAGCATACCTGACACTAACAAATATATTCCTTGCTTGATGAGTGTGAGAACCATTTTTTTAACTTTTAAAATTTAGCTTTGAATTGATTTACTTGGCTTTTATTTATTTACATGGACATGATCTTATTTAGTTCATTTGACCTCCCCACTAACCTCGGTTAGTGTTAATTATATCAACACAAAGGCTGAACACCCTTGATTAATCATCAGACAACCCCTTTGAAATAGAAGAGCGTGACTCACAATTGAATGAAATGAATTATACATGAAAGAAAATAAAGTTGCAAGCATGCAATCTATTTTTTGGAATTTTTTATATTTGTTTCATTTTTTATTGATTTTTAAATTCATTTTCTTGTTTTTTTCTATTTTAAAACCATTGATTTCATTTATTTAATTATTTTCGTCAATTATTTATTTAAATTATGATTATGTGAATTAGATTAATATTTTTATTTATTTATTTGATTTAAAGAAAGATTAACCTAAAGTGGATCAAAAATGACATGTTTTTAAGTTATTATAAATTAAACAATAATGTTTGTGAAATATTTTATTAAAGTTTGTCGAAAAATTGGTTGATTTTAATTAAGAAATTAATTGGTGAAGAACATGAAATAAACGTTACATAACATATAATTACACATATTGAACATGATTAAAGTGGTGAAATTAGCCCAATAGGCCCACTAAGCATTAAGCAACATGTTCATGGTCATTTAATAAGTCATGGCATCAAGTACACAAGTCCGGCCAAAAAGAAAATCCGGCCCAATAAGAAAGTCCAATAAGGAGGGCCAATAAGGAAGCCCAATGGACCTTTTAAGACTTGCGAAAATAATCGATATTGTGTCTTGCACAATTTTCTTTAAGACTGCCTTGCAAACCCTTCTTCCAGACTGCCTTGCAGTGCTTTCCAGAGCCTTGCTCTGTTTTCAAACTTCAGAAAATCCCCCCTCTAGCCTGGGGTGCCCCCCTCCTTTTATAGTGGAAGGAGGAGAGACCTCCACCGCATGTTTGGGTACCTCCATCGGGAGGTTTGCGTACTCTCACCGGCAACTTTGTATAACTCCACCGGGAGGTTTAATTTGACATTTTTTTCACTTTAGCCCTTGCCTTTTTTCTTTTTTTGTATTTTTCGGAGAGAGAAAGAGAGACCGGAGAGAGGAGGAGACTTGGATCTCCTCTCTCTGTCTCTCCCTTGCGCGGCCAGCAGACGAAGGCCACGCGCCTCCTCTTCCTCCTCTTGCGCAAGTAGCAACAGCAGCGGCGGCGGCGGCAACAGGGCAGCGGCGGCAATAGCAGGGACAAGCAGCGGCGGCCTCCTCTCCTTCTCTGCCCCCTTCTTCTTCCTCTCGCTGTGGGAGGGCTACGCAGAGGCGGCAGCCTCTACTCCTTCCACCAGCAGCGGTGGCTGGAGGAGGTGCAAGCGGTAGCTCCTGCCAATGGAGGTGGCGCAGAGGCAAGCAGCGGCGGCAGCAAGGCAGCGGAGGCGCTAACCTCTTCTCCTCCGCCCCTCCTCCTTCCTTTCGCGGTGGCAAGGCCGAATAGAGGGTTTCTTCCACCAACAGCAGCAGCGGAGGTGAGCCCCCCCCCCCCCCTTTTTCTTTTCTTTTTTTTTTTCTTAAGGACAACCGACCAAAAATCGGCGCAACAAATGCCCCCCAAGAGACTGTCGTCCAAAAGTGAAGCATAGGGCAACTGTCTCGTGTGACTTTTTCCAGCTATGTTTTAGTACATGTTGATTTTCGGAAGGTCCATTTCACTTATTCTGCCAATGTATTTTGGCCAATTTGACTTTGTTGAGATTCATAGTGAAGATGTTATACTTGTGAATTTGAGATGTCGCAGCTTGTGACATACTTGCAGTAAACTTCCACTTTGTTTTGGACTTACGGTGTCCATAACCATCATCTCATACGTATATTTGATATGACGACAATGCCAAAATTTTGCTTTATGTATCGAGAATTGTGACTTTACTGCAATATTTCTTTTGATAAGCTGCTTTATCCTTTCCTTTTCTCGTTCTTTTGTGGCAAAAATACGATCTCATGTTGTTTTGACCTTACAGAGTTGGATCAGGTACATGACATTGAAGGAGATTACTTGGAGCCGAAAATCCTGGAGACCCAGTTGGCTATTTTGCAAGCAGAGACTGCTATAACTTCTAAAAAAATCGTGCAAGCCATGAATTGGCGTAAGATGACGACCTCGCTTATGCATGACAAAGTCGTTCGTGCCATTCTTTTACACAAGTTGACCTTTTTAAGGCAGACGACACCAGAGCATAGACTTGCTTGGGAGATGTTGTTTTTAGCATCAATACATGCTATCGATTTATTTTGATTTCTCTTTCTTGGGCTATCCCAAGGGCCTATCTTGGGATGAGGACTTTTATTTGCTATATACATTGCGCTTCTGAGTTTCACCATCAACATGTGATCTTTATTGATAATAGAGGTTTTAAGGCTTCCCCAAAAGCCGTGAGCTATTTCATTTAGAGAATTAGGGCTCCTCTGGGGCCATAACATGCTTGTGTTAGAGAATTAAGGCTTCTCCAGGGCCATAATTTTGATGAGGAGATTGAGGCTCCCTCGGGCTCGTGATTTTGGGTGAGAGGATTGAGACTCCTTCAGGCTCGTGATTTGACTTTTGACTGGTCTTAACGACTTGTTAGCCAAAAGATATAAATTTTGACTTGGCCGACTATCATGAACAGGGAATGTCCATAACAGTGCGGCTGGTAGATTTTGCCCTTTCTCTTTCTTTTTTTTCTTTTTTTCCCTTTTTTTGTTCACATCACCAACCTCAGCGCCCTTTCGGGTTTTCGCCAAGATTGGCCCCCTCTAGCTTTTTCCAACGCGCCCTTACAGGTTTTCACATTGAGGGGTTTACCCATTTTTGCCTGAGGCCCCCTTTCAGGTTTTCACCTCAGCAGGACTTTAGACCTTCTTACCGTTAGTCCACCATAATGAAATGATAGAATAAGTTCGTCGAGGCACCTCTTTTTTAAGCCCCTATTTATTTTATTTATTTTCTTCTTTTTTTTGTAGAGAATTAAAGGCTTCCGTGAGGGCCGTGAGGCTTTGAATGCGGTAAGGAATTAAAGGCTTCCTTGAGAGGCGTGGGATTTGGATTTTGGATTTTAATTGGGTTGGCCGACCTTGACGGTGTGTTGGCCAGAAGCTTGGGTTTATAGTCGATAAGGAATTAAAGGCTTCCCTGAGGGCCATAGATTTAGAGTTTGGATTTATATATGGTAGGGAATTAGAGGCTTCCCTGAGAGCTATGGATTGAGAATTTGGATTTATGTATGGTAGGGAATTAGAGGCTTTCCTGAGAGCCATGGATTGAGGATTTGGATTTATGTATGGTAGGAAATTAGAGGCTTCCCTGAGAGCCATGGATTGAGAATTTGGATTTATGTATAGTAGGGAATTAGAGGCCTCCCTGATAACCTTAAATATGTTTAGAGGATTGAGGCTCATCTAGGGCTCGTGATTTGACTTTTGACTGATCTTAACGACTTGTTAGCCAAAAGACATGAGTTTGACTTTTTTGCTGACCTTGACGGCTTGTTAGCCAAAAGACATGAGTTTCGACCTTTGACTAGCCTTGACGGCTTGTTAGCCAAGAGGTCATGGATTTAACTTTTGACTGGCCTTGGCCCTTGACGGCTTGTTAGTCAAAAGACATGAGTTTGACTTTTTGGCTGGCTTGACAGCTTGTTAGCCAAAGACACGAATTTCGACCTTTGACTAACCTTAACGGCTTGTTAGCCAAGAGGTCATGGATATGACTTTTTGACTGGCCTTGACAGCTTGTTAGCCAAAAGGTCATGGATTTGACTTTTTGACTGGCCTTGACGGCTTGTTAGCCAAAGAAGCCTGGAATTTGACTTTTGACTGGCCTTGACGGCTTGTTAGCCAAACAAGACTAAAATTTGACTTTTGACTAGCCTTGACGGCTTTTTAGCCAAAAGACATGGGTTTTGACCTTTGACTGGCCTTGACGGCTTGTTAGCCAAGAGGTCGTGGATTTGACCTTTTTACTAGCCTTGACGGCTTGTTAGCCAAAGAAGCCTGGAATTTGACTTTTGACTGGCCTTGACGGCTTGTTAGCTAAACAAGCCTGGAATTTGATTTTTGACTGGCCTTGACGGCTTGTTAGCCAAAAGACATGAGTTTCGACCTTTGGCTGGCCTTGACGGCTTGTTAGCCAAGAGGTCATGGATTTGACTTTTTGACTGGCCTTGACGGCTTGTTAGCCAAAAGACATGGGTTTCGACCTTTTACCGGCCTTGACGGCTGTGGACACAAGAATTTTTCTCCTTGATTTTGTTTAAAGTATTTGTTCATTTATCTTTATTTTGACTTTGTATTGCAGGGCGTGCCAGCCTGCCTGCCAGGCAGAAGTAAGGGTCTGCGCAATGCAGAGAAAGAATTTTTGTATATCCGTGAAATGGATGAGTGCGCCGTGTTTTAATCTGAACTTCTTTGATTCTGTGCCTTTTAATCATCAGGCGATTGGGGTGGCGTGTGTGGACCCCTGTCTCCATCGATCGGAATCGATGTTACATTTACATCGAGTTAAAAACTTTAGATGTCATATTAACACCAGTTTCAACTCGAATACCATTTCATAGCATGGGCGAGGATATATGCATCTGTAAGAAATTCCAAGACAACATTTTTGCTTTGTTTATTTTAAACAGAATGAGTCTAAGTTTGAAAATAGGGTTGCCTTTTTTGAAAAGAGTATGGGTTTCCTTTGTGGAACTTGTCATGTAACTTGCAATGGGCAGGAAGATGCCCGTATTAGCAGAGTTATTTTCTGAGTATGTACTCACTTCCTAGGGGCAAGATTTTCGTTCACAGGGGTCCTCTTTGCATATAAACACATAGTTATGAACATACGAGTAAATTTTAGGACGGAATTTCCGTTTAGATGGAGTGTCCTTAAGGAAATATATATACATATGATTGTACTTACATGGATATGTTCTTAGGTAGAACCCCTACGTGGGCAAAGTTCAACTCAGGATTCATATCCGTATGAACATAGACTCACGATTATATGAGTATGTATTCGAGGAGAATTTCTGTTTAGACAGAGTTTCCTCAAGAAAACATATGCATATAAGCACGAGATTATGATCATACAGATATGCTCTTGAGCAGAATCCCTACTTGAGCAGAGTCTCCTCGAAGAAACATATATATGTGAGTACAAGGACAATGGCATCTAAATGTCCGTACCCATAGAGTCTCGCTCAATATGGAGGCATCTAGAGCACAACATACAAAGGGTATTTAAATACCGTATGTCCATAGAAACTTGCTCGATATGAATAGTATTTAAACCCCAGAAAATCCCCACAGAGACTTGCTCGATGTGGGGTACAGAATATACCAAGATACAAATATACAAGAGTATTGTGCTTGTATGGATATGTTCTCGAGCAGAACCTCCACGTGAGCAGAGTCCATTCTAAGAATCATATACATATGATCATAAGGTCATGATTATATAGATATGTATTTGAGCAGAACTTCTGTTTATACAGAGTTTTCTCAAGAAAACATATGCATATAAGCATGAGATTAGGATCTTATGAATATGTTATTGGGCAGAACTTCTGCTTGGGCAGAGTCTCCTCGAAGAAACATATACATACAAGAATAAACGACATCTAAATGCACATGCCCATAGAGACTTGCTCAATATGGAGGCATTTAAAGCACGAACATACAAGGGTATTTAAATACCACATGCTCATAGAGACTTGCTCGATATGAACAGTATTTAAATCCCGGAAAATCCTCACAAAGACTTGCTCGATGTGGGGATATGAAATATACCAAGATACAAATATACAAGGGTGTTGTGCTTATATAGATATGTTCTCGGGTAGAACCTCTACGTGAGCAGAGTCCCTTTTAAGAATCATATGCATATAATCATAAGGTCATAATTATATGGATATGTATTTGAGCAGAACTTTTGTTTATACAGAGTTTTCTCAAGAAAACATATGCATATAAGCACGAGATTAGGATCTTATGAATATGTTCTTGGGCAGAACTTCTGCTTGGGCAGAGTCTCCTCGAAGAAACATATACATACAAGAACAAACGGCATCTAAATGCACATGCCCATAGAGACTTGCTCGATATGGAGGCATTTAGAGCACGAACATACAAGGGTATTTAAATACCACATGCTCATAGAGACTTGCTCGATATGAACAGTATTTAAATCACGAAAAATCCCCACAAAGACTTGCTCGATGTGGAGATATGAAATATACTATGGAACTTTGACGGAACACTCCATGGAGGGGGCGAGGGGATGTCGATGCCGTATACGATGGCGATCTCTCGCTTTCTCCTGCGCTATTGAACACTCCTCACTCCCTATTGAGCCAGAGATGAACAAATACCTTCACGCCAAATCAAAAGATTGGAAGAAGAGATTGGAAGAAGAACACTCTTGCTATTTCTTTCAAAACAAGAGGAGGGGTTTACAAGGCTTTGGGGGACTAGTTTACAAGGCTTTTTGGGGGGTGCAAACAGCAGGGATTTTGGGGGACTGGTCGGCCAACATATGGGGGTTTTCTGGGGGGGTTTTCCCTCTCTTGAGATGGAGGGGGTGCCTCCCCTTTTATAGGGGAGGGCCTCCTCTCCCCCTGCCTGCTTATGCGCAGGAGAATGAGAGGGGGAGAGGCCCCTGTTCGGTTGGGGGGAGTTCCCCCTCAACCGGTTTAATATTAAACAGGTTGGGGGGAGGCTTCCCCTCCAACCAGTTTTACATAAAACCGGTTGGAGGGGGAGCACCCCCAACCGGTTTAACATAAAAAGGTTGAGGGGTCTCCTCCTCCCAATCGGTTTTATATAAAACCGGTTGGAGGGGGTGTACCCCCAACCGGTTTTAAAAAAAAAAAGGAAAGAGAAAAATAAAAAGGTTGGAGGGGGAGCGTCCAACCTGTTTAATATTAAACAAGTTGGAGCCCTCCAACCGGCCTCATATCCTCCCCCATTCCAACCGGCCTAATATTAAACAAGTTGGAGCCCTCCACAAGCCCTCCAACCTGTTTAATATTAAACAAGGGAGGAGGTTTTGCCTATAAATAGGCCATACATGCCCTATTTGAGGGGTACCCAATTTGCTGAAATCTCGCTTCTTTGCTCGGAGTTCTGCTTGGCGAAGAGTTGCATTTGCACCCTTGGAGCTTCTGTCGCCAACCTGTTCTTGTGCTTGTATTTGTACTTCATACTTGGTCTTTATGGACCTCGTACTGTCGGACTTCTTCCGTGCATTTGTATCTCACAATTGGTCTTTATGGATCTTGTGCTGCCAGATTTCTTCCGTGTTGAATTTGTACTTGTACTTGTCACTAGGCCTTTATAGACCTCGTGTTGCTGGATTTTTCTTCCATGGTGTATTTGTCCTTCAGTGTTTAGTGCAAGGCATTAATCTCTTCCGATTTGTTCGGAGACTTAATGCGATTTGAAGATCTCTTTGTTTATCTTTGAAGGAAAATACCCAGGATGCTGTCTGTAACTTTTTGGGGTTCAACAACGGCTTGTTAACTAAGAGATCGTGGATTCGACTTTTTGACTGGCCTTGACGGCTTGTTAGCCAAGAGGTCTGCATTTTGGGCTTTTTGACTGGTCTTGACAGCTTGTTAGCCAAAGAAGCTTGGAATTAGACTTTTGACTGGCCTTGATGGCTTATTAGCCAAAGGACATGAGTTTCGACCTTTGATTGGCCTTGACAGCTTGTTAGCCAAGAGGTCATGGATTTGGCTCTTCTTTCTTTTGGAATGAGAGCTTCCTCTTTTGTTTGGGTTCTCCTTATCAGGGAATCAAAACTCGGCCAACTCGGGATCGGATCGCCCGAGTTGGCTCGGTTTTGGCCCCTCCGATCCGAGCCGGGGTAACCTGTCCGGTCCCCTGCGCTCGGATCGGTCGGGCTCGGCTGGGCTCGGCGGGATCGCCGAGCCCGGGCCGGTCCGCCGCGGATCGGCCCGGACCGGGGCGATCCGCGGCCCAACGGCTAGTTCAGAACTAGCCGTTTTCTAGCCGTTGGGGACTGTTCCCCAACGGCCAGAAACGGCTCTTTGGAGCCTTTGGAGGCCTTGGGGGTCTATATAAACCCCCCAAAGGCCCCCAATATGTTCTAAACTCAAGTTTTGAGTTCTCCTCCCCTCCTCTCAATATTTTGGGCATTCTCTCTCTCTCTCGGGCACTATTTTGCACTATTTGGGAGGCGATCTCATCTTTCACACTCTTGGGATTCTTGTTCGACTATTCGGGCTCTCTCACACACACTCTTGGCCCGAACTCTTGGCTGCGATTCATCTCCCTCTCTCTCATCCGCAAAAAAAAATTATTTATTTTCTGTTTTATTATTATTTAACTTCTTTTTTTGTGTTGTAAGTGATGGCCGCCGAAGGTGGTGCTGCTCCGGCTCCCCATTCTTCAAGCAACCCTCCTAGCACCGATCCCGCTTGGGCTCATGGTATCGTTGTGGACATGGCTCGAAGGAAGGTCCAATGTAAATATTGTGACCGGGTCTTATCGGGCGGCATATTTCGTTTGAAACAACATCTAGCGGGAATTAAAGGTGAGGTGGCACCATGCTCGAGAGTTCCTGCTGAAGTTCGAATGCAATTTTGCCAATATATGAAGGAGAAAGAGACATCCAAAGCAAACACTAGTAGAAGACGGCAACAAATCCGGGAAGATTTATCTGCCCCTCCTCGAAGGTCCGTAGATTTACCAAGAGGGAGACAATTCTTTGATCTTGATCAAGATGAAGAAGGTTAGTAATTAGTTAACTTACTTTTGAAACATTTATTTTAGTTTAAGGCTTTAAGCACCCTCCGACCCTCATTCTATTTCTATCTCATATTATAGAACAATTTCGTCGGGCATCGGAAGCAAGTCGAAGGTCTAATGCGGAAGAGGACTATCTCCGACGTACCGGTCGTCACGTAGGTCAAGGTAGTGGCCATGGGGGTAGCGGACAAGGGAGTTCAAGTGCTGGAATGAGTTCAAATATACCTGAGGTTCCAGTGGATATCCCTAGAGACGGAGATCCTAGAGTGGGACCAATAGACCCATTTCTCACCAGGCGAAGGGAGAAGCAACCATCCATTTCTGCAGCATTCAAGAATTTGAAAATATGCAAGGAGAAGATAGGGAGAGCGACGTCAAGATGGTTCTTCTTCAACAGCATACCGGCTAATGCAGCAAAAGGACCATATTATGAGTCCATGATCGAGACTATTGGTGAAGTGGGCAAAGGGGTGGAAGGCCCTACTTCATATGAAATCTACAACAAATACTTGGATATGGAGGTTGAAGATATGAAGGCATATGTTTCCACATTTGAACGAATATGGGATGAATATGGTTGCACGTTAATGTGCGATGGATGGACAGGTATGTACAAGTGTTTGGCTAGTTAACTGTTATTCACTTATTCATTAATAAGACATAGGTTTTAATTTTTCATATGGAATTGTGCAGGCATTACACGAAGAAGTATGATAAACTTCTTAATCTACTGCAAAGCAGGGACTGTTTTTTGGAAGTCGGTAGACGCTTCTGGCAAGGTGAAGAATGCGGACTACCTATTTCAGTTGATGGATGAGATGGTGCAGGAGATTGGAGAGAAAAGAATTGTCCAAGTGGTAACCGACAATGCAGCGGCTTTCAAGTTGGCGGGCCAAAAACTAATGGAGAAAAGGGAACACTTATATTGGGTTCCTTGCTCCGCGCACTGCATTGACTTAATGCTAGAAGACATTTGTGAAGATCCAATGGTGGAAAATGTGGTCAACAATGCAAGGTTCGTAACCACTTTCATCTACAACCACAACAACATATTGGACATCATGAGGACGCATACACATGGACGGGAGTTGCTTCGGCCAGCACCTACAAGGTTTGCATCCCAATATATTGCATTGGATAGCATAAATGGGCAACGTAGCAACCTTATTAGGATGGTAGCATCGGAAGAGTGGGAAAACTATATGTCCCGACATGCTCCTACACGGGTGAGGGAGAATGGAAAGAAGGTGACCGACATTATCCAATCAAAGCCATTTTGGAAGGGGGTCCAAAATGTGTTGAATGTAGTAGAACCGCTTGTTCGAGTGTTAAGGGCGGTAGATGGGGAGAGGAGATCCGAGATGGGTTACTTGTACGAGGCTATGGATCGAGCAAAGGAGCTTATCCAAATGAACAACAAAACAACGTATGCCAAGTGGTGGGAAATCGTAGATCGGCGATGGGAGCACACATTGCATCATGATCTTCATGCTGCAGGTAAGCATAACACTTCAACTATTGTGAATTGTGATTACATATTATTTGCAACTCATGTTTTAACATTTATCTTCTACATGTAGGGCATTTCTTCAACCCCCAATACATGTATAGGACTGATGGGAGGAGGGAGAACTATGACAATTCCTCCGAAGTGTTGATTGGGGCCAAAAATGTAATCAAACGGATGCTAGACAATGAGGATAGGGCAATCATAGCATGCAAACAAATGCATGATTATAGACTTCAACTCTACCACTTTGGTACTAGCACGGCACAACGAGCTGCTCAGATTTTGAGTCCAGGTTAGAAGTTACTCATCATATTTATTTGCATGTACAATGAGTTGGTTCTATTTTCTAACACATTATACATGCTTCATTTACAGCGGATTGGTGGTTGGATCATGGAAGAACTTATGGATATGAAGACTTGGCCTATGTAGCTATTCGGGTTTTAAGCCAAACAACGTCTGCCACAGGGTGTGAGAGAAACTGGAGCACATTTGGCTTGATCCACACAAAACAAAGAAACCGGTTGAAGTCTGCACGTCTTGAGAAGTTGGTATTTTGCCACTACAACATGAGATTGAAGCTTAAAAACCTCCAATTAATCAAGCAAGTTCAAGATAGAGAGAGATATAGATCCTCGGGGCAACAACAAGCTGAAGCAACTCCATCGGAGACAATAGATATAGAAGAAGTTTTTGAGGAGGAACATCCACTACATGCATGGGTAAATGCAAGCACTTCGGTTCAACCAGAGTTCGACCCGCATGATCGTGCATGGGCTGAAGGTAAATGACATTTACAATGTACATGCATCATTTATAAATTATTTATTTCTCATTTTAACATGTTTATGTCTCATTTAGGTGAGCTTGATGATGTGCCTTTGCTTCCGGAGTTCGAAACTCCCCCAGCCCCTAAACGCCAAAAGAAGACAGTGGGTGCAAGAGGAAGGAGCACGAAACATGGCATTAGCATTGCAGACTTGGACACGATCGAGGAAGATATAGATGATGAAACACCGGAGCCAAGCGATAATGTTCAATACCAAACTTCTAATGACTCGACATCGAAGACAAGTACTCCTAGTGAGGGATCCGATCATGGAGGAGATGTCCTAGTTGTCAGCAGTGTACCGCCACCGGCACCGCCACCCGACCCTATTGTATTCACCGGAGAGGAAGACTTCACCCATGCTACTCAAGATCAACATCATGGGAGTAGGGAAGGGAGGGAAGCACAAACCTCAAGTCAAAAATATGCACGAAAGGGGAAGAAAGTGGCATCTCAATTGCAAGGGCAAGGGCAAGGCCAAGGAGCATCCGAAGATTCGGGATACAATCCCAACTTCATTCCGCATAGACGGAATTGGTTAATGAAGAAGAAGAAGATGCAAGAGGAGTGGGAGCGTCAAGAAAAGCTACGGATGGAGTTTGAGACCATGGAGCAAGCGTCAGATACATCATCTTATGCTTCCACTGAAGGATATTACCAAGGGCAGGGAGGCTACTTGGGATATCCTCAATACCCGGATGCATCATATTACACCGGAGGTGGAGCATATGCACAATCCACTGAGTCCGATTCACATTCACATGACTCATATGAGTCATATGGCTCATATCAAGTGCCTGAAATACCGGGCTACACACCAATCACTATCATATATGCGAACACGGATGCCTATAGTCAATATTTGACTCAATATGAGGCATATTACCAACATTATATGTCTTGGACAGATTATGTAAACCTTATGTCCACACAATATAATGTACGATTCCAATAAATACATTTTTTTTTATGTATTTCAGTTCATAAATACAATGTTCATATATTTCCTATTTTTTCATATTTTTTCTAATTTTTTTTCAATTTTTTTAAGGGGGGCGATCCACCCCCCTTTTGCTTGGCCAGACCCGGTCGGGCTCGGCCCGGATCGGCCGAGCCGGGCTCGGGATCGCCGGGTCGGATCGGTTTTGGGCCGACCGATCCGATCCCGATCCCCGAGATTTTGAACCTTGCTCCTTATCTCTCTTTCTTCGAGCAGAGTTCGAGTTCCCCACATTTCTTATAAGGGCGGAAAGACACAATCATCCTGTCTCGGTCGTAGCCCCTAAATTTGATTATTCGTTCGAATAAACTTTGGGGTTGTTTCGTCATTGACAACTCTTGTGTCTTTCCATTTATAAGGAATGCAAAATGACTCAATCTCGCTCAAAAGGTCAAGAGAGTACTTCTTTCCTTTTTTTTTTAAGATACCAATTGTGATGTCCTTTTTGGGTTTTCACCACAATTAGCCCCCTCTTACTTTTGCCTGCACGTCCTTTCGGGTTTTCATGCAGCGGGGTTCCCCATTTTTTACCTAAGGCGCCCTTTTGGATTTTCACCTCAACTGGATTTTAGGCCTTTTTGTCCTTAGTTCATCGTTAAGAAGTGATAGACCAAGTCTGCCGGGGCACCTCGTTTTTAAGCCTCTTTTTCTTTCTTTCTTTTTTATTCTTTTGGAAGATCTTGCAGCGAGATCACTTCTATTTCTCCGGTGTGTACTGGATCCGGATCCATCTGTTGCATTGCGCAGATGTACTCACACTCGGGAGTATGGTACAGTTTCATGTGTCTACCATTTAAAGGCCGTTCTAACAAGAAAAGATGAAATGGCCCAACGGTCAGAAACCAGAGTCGTGTCACCTCCAGACAGCACGTCAAGAACACGACGGCTCCAAATGCCGCGTCAAGAACGCATTGAATCCTTTGCTAAGGAAAAGTGGACTGTATGCCAATTTTATTAGGTAAACAGAAAATGTACAATCAGTGGAGGAGAGGAGGTCCTCTACCACACAAGAATGTCACCAATACTAATAGTGACACAGTCCAACCTTCTAAAACCTCCAATCTTGATCTATTTTTTCTTTCTTTCATGACTGTATCACCTTCCATAAAACACCCAGCATCAGCTGCACTGAGTAAAGTAGTGCAAGGGCTTAACAGTGAGATGCTTCTCTGGTCTGATTTTGCCACATTTATCCTCCCTTTTCCTTTCCCACTAACAAATATATTCCAGCAGCTCTCCTCATGGCCCTTAAATGAAAATTACAAAATCCTGATAATTTTGAATATCCTTAAAACCATCTCTTTTATTTGGAACCATTCACTCCATTCCTTCCTCTGCATCATTTGTGCCCCAAGAAGCCACCCCTCAAAATTCCTCTCATTTTCCTTTACGAAATCACTATAATTTCAAATGTCCTTTAGGAATGCTTTATTTTGCCTGAATGAGCTACTGGTGTGTACCAACTACCAAACAAAGGTAAGTTGGCTCTCTGCCACTATAACACCCGCCACCAGACATGCCTCCCAATTGATTACACTCTCCTCTCATATTTTGCTTTGCCCCTTTCCATTCTTAAAGTTGAACAATGACCCTCCCCCTTTCCCAATGAAAAGGTCAAAAGAAAAGGTCCTCTAGCTGCACTTCACCTGTGTGAGATTGCCATTCCTCAGGTAAGCTCCCAGCTCCATCCTCATACTTGTTATGATCGTTCTCCATCGATCTACGGATTGAATTTTGATGTCTGGATGAATGAATATACACTATGTTACCATCCATCCATAGTTGTCCAATGCCTGGGCACCAAGGCACCTTTGCAGAAGCAGGGCACTGGCTCGCCTTTCTCAAGGCCCAAAAAGCAGCCCAAGCGGGCACCTAAGAGGGCAAGGTGATCCGCATGGGTGCCTTGGGCCGCCTAGGCCGCTTTTAGACCTACAAACCCACCAGGAACCCAGTTTGACCCAATTTGAAACCCATAAACCCCAATTGTCTCCCACCACTGATCCCACTTCCCTCCATCGTGGAGCGTGACCCCATAGCTCCATTCTTTAGGGATTTGCTTATGACCTCCCAGCACTGCTGCCTTCTACTGCCAGAGGGGCCATGGTTGTCAGTATTGGCCAAAAGCCAATACATTTCAGCCAAAACATATCGGTTTCTGACCTAGCTGATACCGACACACCTCAGTCCGAAACTGGCCGAAACCATCTCAAGTGAAGACCATAGTTGTCAAGGCGGACGCCTAGGCGGCGCCTAGGCGCCGCTTAAGCGCTAAGGCGTTTCCTTAGCCGCTTAAAAACACCCCGCCTTTTTAAGAGTAGAAAAGGCGCCCCAAGACGCCCCTAAGGCGGCCAAGGCGCACGCCTAGACCCGTTAGGGGTCCGCAATATCCCGCTTAGACAGCGGATTCAGATCGGTTTTCAGGGCTGTGTCCAGCTCGATTTCAGGAAACATCTTATTTACCTTAATATCATTTAAGTAAATGTTATAATTTGTTGTTTCATTTACTTAAGATATTACATGTAAATAAGGAAGTACCCCCCATTTGAATCCAATAAAAATATCAAAAAAATCAGATCTCTTACAAAAAAAAGTCAACTCTCCCATCGAAGAAGAAAATCACGATTTCGGTGATTTTAGCGAAATGCTAACTTTCTAATCTCTCATAATTTGATCTATCTAAAAATTTGATAATTCAAATAAACCATATGGAACACTAAAAATCTAAAGTCCGATAAAAAAGTCAAACGTGCATGTGACTTCTCCAAGGGAGCCGCTCTCCTATTGAAATCCGAAGTTGACTTTTTTCAGTAGGAGAGCGGCTCCCTTGGAGAAGTCACATGCACGTTTGACTTTTTTACCGGACTTTGAATTTTTAGTGTTGCATATGGTTTATTTGAATTATTAAATTTTTAGATAGGTCAAATTATGAGAGATTAGAAAATTAGCATTTCAATAAAATCACCAAATCACGATTTTCTTCTTCGAATCTTCGATGGGAGAGTTGACTTTTTTTTTGTAAGAGATATGATTTTTTTGATATTTTTATTGGATTCAAATGGGGGGTACTTCCTTATTTACATGTAATATCTTACGTAAATATAAATATTCAGGTAAATAAGTTTACATGTAATATCTTAAGTAAATGTGAATATTCAGGTAAATAAGTATGAAGAAGAATCTGTGTTTCCCTATGGGTAATATACACATACACTATGGTAAGCAATCTCGCGAGATTCTCGCGAGAATATCGATCTCGGCTCCTTCCCGAGAAACGAGAAGGCCGAGATGAGTCAGGTAGGGTTGTCAGGATCTCTTCAGGCAGGGTTGTGAGGATCTCTTCAGGCAGGGTTGTCAGGATCCCCTTATTTACCTGAATATCATTTAAGTAAATGTTAGTATTTATAGTTTCATTTACTTAAGATATTACATGTAAATAAGGAAGTACCCCCCATTTGAATCTAATAAAAATATCAAAAATCATATCTCTTACCAATAAAAAAGCAACTCTCCCATCGAAGAAGAAAATCGTGATTTTGGTGATTTTAGCGAAATGCTAACTTTCTAATCTCTCATAATTTACCCTATCTAAAAATTTGATAATTCAAATAAACCACATGGAACACTAAAAACTCAAAGTCCGGTAAAAAAAGTCAAACGTGCAAGTGACTTCTCCAAGGGAGCCACTCTCCTACTGACAACACTTAGTCTGTTTGAGACCTCTCAAGATTTGGTCAAACATAAACTATCATCACCCAAACTCATGAGAATTCACTTTCTAGTTTCTTTATTTATTTACATGTGTTATATTAAATATATATATAATAATCCTATGCGAATCGGACCGATTCCATATGAATCGGATCGAATTAAGGCGAACCTGATTCGGTCCAAATCGCCGCTCCAGCAAACCATGATGTAACCTATGTCATCCACAGTTGAGACTTGGGAATGTATGTAATTATCTATGTTCCTTAAGGAATTATCTATGTGAACCTATGTAATCCACACTTTTATGTTATCCTGATCTCTCGAGATCTTACCGAGATCTCTCCGAGATCTCTTCTCTTTGACCCTCCCGAGACGAAGCCGAGATCCGATATGGCAAACCTTGACACACACACACATATATATATATATATACATACATAAATGTAATATATATAATAATCCTATGCGAATCAGACCGAATCAGGGAGAACCCGATTCGGTCGGAATAGCCGATCCATCAAACCTTGCTCCAAGGGATCCACTCTTCTACTGACAGCACTTAGTCTGCTTGAGATCTCTCAGGATTTGATCAAACTTAAACTATTATCACCCAAACACATGAGACTTGTCATTTTCTAGTTTCTTTTCAATTTTTAGACATATTGTGGGATTATGTAATGGACTCATTTAGTTTTTACTTGTTTTAAGTGTGTTAAGATATTGCACTTCTTATTTTTATTTAACATATTTACATGTATGTGTATTTACTGGTTTGTTTAAAAGTTAGAAATTAGTTTTCTGATGATAGAATGATATTTGCACTTCTTGTTCTTATTTAGTGTGTTTATTTATTTGAAGATGTCAATTTAGATTTTTTATGACTTTATGATATATAATGTGAGTTTGTTTACTTGTTTAATTTTTGTTGCTTTCATATAATTTTGACCTTTTTGTTGTGACATTTTATTTTTTTGCAAGTATTTTCTTGTGATACATAGCTATTATATATATTTCTCAAATTGATGTATTATGTTAATAATATATCTGCCATATTATGATATGTCATTGTCTTTTTGTCTGTCATATTATGATATTTTTTATTGAATTTTCATCATTATATATATTTATAGATACATAAATATCATGTAAGAGGGACACTTGAAAAGTAAACAACTCATACTTGGTTCCGTCCTAAATGCCTAGGCACCACTTAGGCGGGCGCCTAAGCGCTTAGACGATCTGAGACCCCAACTACACATTGGTCGCCTTGACGCCTTGACAACTATGGTGAAGACAAAATCACTTGAACTCACCCGATACGCCCAATACCAGTAAAAGGAAACCGAAACGGTTTCGGACCCGGGCAAAACCAAGTCCGAAACTGACACTTCCATCCCTAGGAGGGGCAGAACCCACCGACCCCCACCCCACCCCCCAAAAAAAATCTCTCTTTCTATATATATATAAACCGCAAGCCTCCAGCTACACCCTCGAACTTGATATGAATATTCAACATCCATCTAGGGATTGCCTACACTGGATCAATTTGGTTCTGGAGGAATGAATACACTTTGATATCATGGGACATGGATCCATCGTTGTCCAATCCCTAGGCATCTTTGCAAAAGCAAGGCACTCGCTTGCCTTTCTCAAGGCCTAAAATGTGGCCCAAGTGGGCACTAGGTGCGCAAGGTAGCCCAGATGTATGCCTTGGACTACCCGGGCCACTTTTGGACTAAAAACCCACCCAGAACCCAGTTTGACCGAATTTGAAGCCTATACCTGATCGTCTCCCACCTCTGATCCCACTTCCCTCCGCGACCCAACCCTGTAGCTCCCCTCTCTAGGGTTTTGCTTCAGACTTCCTAGCACCACTGTTGGAACGCGGATTTTTTTCTCTTTTCGAAATTTTATATTTTCCTCTTTCTCTCATCTCTCTTCTGAGACGAAGAATTTTTTGGGCGTGCCAGACTGTTTACGGGAAACAGACAAAGATTTATTTTACGAGGGGTATTGGGTGCGAACCCTGATACCCACGAATTTCATTTCATTTATTTTCCGCGTGCGCTCGCGTTCAGGGCGATTGGAGTGGTCGTGTACTGGACCGTTCCCCATCGACCGAAGTCGATGTTTCATTTACATCGAGTATAACACTCGAATACCTTCGAATGCGTAATGTTTATTAAAAGACCGTATGCCGAAATTTAAAGAAGAAAAGGCAGATGACAAACAAATTTCCACAATTTTATTCAAGCATGCTCATGTCATTTATATTTATGACATTTACATTTGCGCCTTTAATGGGGTTTTGTACCTCCACTGGGCGTGTATACAACAAATCATGTACATGAGCGTCGACGACAGGGTGTTTGTGCCTCCGTCGGACGTTTACATGGTAAGGAGTACATTTTTGTTACTAGTGGGGTGTTTGTGCCTCCACAAGGTAACATGCCTCTACGTATGTCTTTTGTGACACCGGAGGACTTAAACAGGAGCCTCGACGTGTGTCATTTTATGACACCGGAGGACTTGAGAACATGTGCCTCGACGTATGTCGTTTTATGACACCGGAGGACTTTAAACATGCGCCTCGACGTGTGTCGTTTTATGACACCGGAGGACTTTAAACATGGCCAACGGGGGTCTTGTAACAACCTGTGGTGTCTCTATGCGGGCGAGCGCAGAAGGGCCCGGCCACGGAGACAAAGCACCAACGGGTGTCGAAGACCTTTCCCGACACGTGCGGCCTATATAAGCTCACGCACGGACCAATTGAAGCGGTTTGAAGGCGCGATGTGTGGGCGCGGTGTTTTTCTGGCTGAGAGTCGCCTTTTTTTTTGGGCTGAATCGCGGTCTGTAGGCCGAATGGCGTGGCCTTGCAAATGGGGGTATGCCCCCCTATTTATAGGATTCGTGGGGGGCATACCGGCGGGGTACCCTCCCCGGCGGAGGTGTCGCGGGCACGAGCGTCGAGGGCGAGCGCGAGCGCCGAGGCTGGACGCGAACCGGCGGGGCTGGACCGGGGCCCTCCCGCTGGCGCGGGGGCCGACCGGCGCCCCCTTGCTGGCGGGGGGGCCGAACCGGCGCCCCCCTGCTGGCGGGGCCGAACCGGCGGCCCCCCCTGCGCCGGGGCCGAACCGGCGCCCCCCTTGCTGGCGGGGGGGCCGAACCGGCGCGCCCCCCTGCTGGGGGGCCGAACCGGCGGCCCCCCTGCGCCAGGGGGCCGAACCGGCGGCCCCCCTCACTGGCGAGGGGGGCTAACCGGCGCCCCCCTGTGCAGGCGCGGGGGGCCGAACCGGCGGCCCCCTCACTGGCGAGGGGGGCTAACCGGCGGCCCCCCCCTGAGCGGGCGCGGGGGGCCGAACCGGCGGCCCCCCCCTCACTGGCGAGGGGGCTAACCGGCGCCCCCTTGGGGCCTCCTTTGGCCCACCACCTATATAAGTGGGGCCTCCCGTCATTTTCTCCGCACTGTCCGGGAGAAGACTTGGGAGAGAGCTCTGTGGGCCTCCCGTGGTTGGTTCGTTGGTTGACGGCCGTGCCGCGCACGTGCATCCGTGCACCGCCTGTGCTTCCTCGGCCGTCCCACGTGCGTTTGTCCCCGTTTTCTGGAGGCACGTGCATTTGGTCTCCCGGAACCCTTCGGCTTCAGGCGCGACTTCGAACTCCGCTCCGAACGTGGATTTTCTGACACCCGGAGTACGTGCTCTTCGCCGACGAAGACTTTTCGGGTTTCTCGCTTCCGGGTCACCCCGGTTTGGCGCGAGTACTCGGACTTGTCTGTTTCTGACGTCCGAGCGGGGGAGACCGGGGGTTTGTTCCCGGTTCCCCCAGGGCGTATTTATCGCCCGGGGTTCGTTTAAGCCCCGATATTTTTCGGGTTCAACAAATGCCCCCCACGGGATATCCGTCGGAGACGAAGACGACGGCGGGTATCCCGTGGCGCCTTGAGATGGATTTCTTTCCCCTCGCGCTTGCCTTTCCGCGTTCTGTGGCACCGTTCCTTTGACTGACGGTTGCGCTATTTGTTTGGCAGGGTCGACAATGCCTCGTAAGGGTCGTGACAAAGGCGGCAAGGGCGGCCAAGGCGCTAAGGCGCCGCGTCGCACGGAGAACGACGTCGAGCGGACGGACGATCCCATGCCATGCTTCATTCTGTCCCCAGTCAGGGTGGAAGACCTGGACCGACTCGAGAGAAGCATTGGGCCGTGCGTCCGCGGTCCGTTGGAGGAGCCTTCGCCCGTTGAGGGCGCAGTGGACGTCGGCCGGATAGACCACAGCGGCTTGATCTACCGCTACCGACGGGGAGCCGGCTACCCGAAGCATTTCCCTCTGGATGAGCATCTTCTCCCGTTCATCCAGAACTTCATGCCGGCCAACTGGGACGGTCCTGCCGGCCTTCTTGCTACTGAAAGGGCCCAACTGGAGCGGGCGATCTTGGCCGGCCGCGACAGCATGATGGGGACCTGCAGCCCGCATCATCCCAGCTTTCCTCTTGATCACGAGGCGCAGGCGCATTTTCCGGATACGGCTTTGCTGGGGTTATTTGCGCCCGAGCCAGCTCACCGCGTGACAGAGTTGCGGCTCTCCCAGGGCCTATGGGAGGTGCAGGGGCTGCCTAAGACCGGCGTGGCTTTCGTTGGGCACACCCTACCACCTTCGGGCCGCGACTTCGTGCAGGACGGCTACGACCGGTCGTGTTTTCTGGACCGGATATTGGGTGGCGGGGCCGCCAGTTGGTATGACCGGTGGTCGGTCGTTTCGTCGCACCGGTTTCGCTTCGGCGCGACAGAGTGGCTAATGGGTATTTTGTACCATTATCAGAAGATGCTCGAGCGGGTCGGTCTTCTTGAAGCAGTCGTCGCCGCTCTTCACAGCTACCCTTGCAACTCGGGGCTTCTGCAGGCCCTGGCAGAAAGGTTTAACCGGAGGTTTAACACCTTCGGCACTGCGGAGGGGGAGACCAGTCTTGACCTGTGGGCTTTGCACAGGATTTCCGGTCTTCCGATCTCCGGGCAGTTCTACGAGGAGGTTTGCCTGAGCGACCTGGACAGAGATCGGACCTCCGGTGCTGGCTCCTACTTCCTCTCCCACAGCTTCCGATATTTGGCGCGGGTCTGGCGTGACTTGGCCAGGTGTGGGAGGAGCGACTGTCCCAGTGCTTCAAGGGGGACAGTGCGGGTCAGTTGTGACGCCTGGATCCGTTTCTTCTACAACGGACCCTTCTGCTTCTACAAGGAGTTCGCCGGCGACAACTACGACCCAGCAGCTTATGCGCAGCTGAAAGTGCGCCTGGATGACGATGCCAGGTATCTTTATGCGCCTCGGGGTGTCAACTGGAACCCGAGGCGGCTCTCGGACCGCACCCATCTGGCAGCCTACCTTGTTTACTGGCTGTGCACTTTTGCCCTCCCGTTTGGGGAGGAGGGAAATATTAGGCCGGAGGCCATTTACCCAGCCTGCATCTTGGCCGATGGTGTGCAGTTGGCTTTGGCTCCGGCGGCTCTGGCCAACATCTTCCGTGGCTTGGGCGAGCTTACCTCGAGCCCTTCTCCTCGTGATAAGAACATCACTTTGGCGACGCACTATCTGGGCGCCTGGGCCGGTCTTCTACTGCCGGAGCTGTGTCACAACATTAGCCTGGAGCGCCCCTCTATGCCACTCATTTTTATGTTCCGGAATCGTCCGGAGCGGGAGCAGCAGAAGCAGCTGAAGGAGGCGCGCCGGCGACTTTCTTTTGTACCGGCGGCCGGGCAGCCGGGACTTGACCTTGCTTGCTGCTCGTTTGGTTTCAGGCCTTGCGTGGAAGAAGGCCAGAGGGGCCGTGTTTATCGCCTTCCCCATCATGCAGCGCCGGTTGCTACGCTACGCAAGGACTGGCTTTGTTGTGTCCGCCCCAGCGTCTTGCTCTTCCGCAAGGGGAGCCTTCTCTTCATGGAGCCGTACTTTCCGCACCGCTTTGCTCGCAACCTCGGGTACGACCAAGACGTTCCTCCGAACGCTGATTTCGTACTGTCGACCCGGGCGTACAAGGGCCCGGACCGCCATCTGGTGGCCTCTAGCTGGTGGTGCTACTTCCTTAGGCGCGACACCGCTCCCGAGTTCTTCGTCCCCGAGCTGCGGCACGAGGGGCGAGTGGGCATTTTATATGCCCGATGGTGGTCCCGGCACAGCCAGGCATTCCGGGAGCGCGCCGACGACATTAAGAAGGCGGAGAGGGATTATTTGTCCCGGGCGGGCGCCCTTGTCTCCACGATCGCGCCGACGTTCTTGCAGAGGGAGTTCGCCGACATAGCCCAGACGGTGACGACTGTGGGTCGCCGCCGTGCGGTGGCACAGGCCGCTAGCATGGCGGACAGCGAGGCTTTCGCGGGGGCTTTGAAGCCCCTGTCGCGCCCGGAGAGCAGTTCGGCAGCTTCCAGGGTTCGCGGGGAGCCGCCACTTGTTTACTTTTGGTGGCGTCACTTTCTACTGGACTGCGACTACACCATAGATGCGGCGCTTACCAGTCCTATCCTCCCGAGTGTGACGCGGGTCTGGGAGCGACACCTTGAGCAGTCTATTATCCGCGTCGGGCCGAGGGAGTTTATTAGCTGGATCGAGAGCGGCACCACCCTGCGGCATTTCTGGGACGCCATTGCCGAGGCAGGCAAAGCTGTGAAGGTCCCCTTCGACCGGGTAGTGCTTCGGCCAACATTTTCCGTGGCCCCTCGCGGTATGTTGCCTCCCTCGTTATGAGTGTGGCTTACATTTTCTTGAATTTGTCGTGCTGATTTGGGCTCTCCTCCCTTCTCTTTTTTTTTTTGTGTTGGCCCGAGCAGAGTGCTTTATCCCCGAGAAGGATTTGCCGAGGCGCGACACCCCGTCAGCCCGGAAGAGGCGTGCGAGCGAGGAGGCTGGTCCTTCGCAGCCGGCGGCTCGAGGAAGGACCCCCGAGCTTCTTCTCCGGCTATGGCCGGTGGGTTTTTGCATCCCCCGTTCGCCTCATTTCCTGCCTTCTTTTGCTTCTTTTGACGAGGGATTTGCGCTTGCATCTTTTGGCACAGGCGCGTCAACCTCAGGGGTTGGCGAGTTGGCGGAGGGTACTCCGCGAGAGGATGTGGCTCCTCAAGACGACGTGGATTACAATCCCACGTTCGATGGGACGCCGTCTCCTGAGGGGGCAAATATTCCCCGGGTAGCTTCCGCTGAGACAGGTAAGACGCGCGCCCTCTCCTTGGGCCGGCGCTATCTGCCCCTTTTGTTTGCTCGGCCAGCATGGTGTTCGCACGCGGCTTACAAGCCTTTTTCCCCTGATCATTTCTTTGCAGAGTACATCCCGGTGGAGGCCGCCGCCGCAGAGGGTGTTGAACACCTGGCTGGGGTTGCGCCGGTTGGAGACGCGGCATCCTCGTTACAGGCCATACATGACCTGTTACTGTCTGGGTCAGAGGCGGAGCTACCCGGCTTTTCTGACTTTGCCCCAGGCATACTTGAGGGGGGTGGTTGGATGCAACCCCTTCACAGCGCGAGTAAGTGAGCCTTACTTTTCTTTCCCACTTCTGTGCTGCGTCTGGTTTACTGATTTATGCAGCGAATGACTTCCGCCCTTTCTGCATTTCAGTGGCGGTCACCTCCGCGGCTGTGCTTCCCACCGCTTCTCCGCCGGAAGAGGGCGAGGTTGCCCGAGGGATAGCCGGGGACGCTGACGGTGGGTATTTCTTCCACAATAGCGAACCCTCCCTTTCTATTTCTTTGGCCCGACGCATGACGAGGCGAGAGAGGACGAGTGCCTTTGTGCTTATTGCTTGACGCTTTCTCTCTTGCAGACGGCGCCGAGATAGCTGCGGAGATGATGGAGTCGAGTGCTCTAGGGGCTGTCCTCTCCCCCGCAGCGGGTACCCTGCATCCTCCGGAGGGTGGGGATAGCACTTCTTTGCCATCCGACACGCAGGGTAAGTGATCAGGGCCCCAAGCCTCCTATGTTCCCGGGCCCTTATTTTCTTTGTTTATTGTGGCTATGTTGCCTCCCTTCTGACCTTTCACCCATTTTTTCTTCTTGGGCAGCAGTCGGCGGCGGCTTACTCCCTCCGTCTTCGAGTGAGGCGCCGCTTGAGAGGCCCTCCTCGTTTCCGGGGCATGGCATTTCTTGGCCCGACGCCATACAGAGGAGTCGAGTGCACGGGTCCGAGGGAATGCTCGACTTCTATATATCGTCCGCACGTGCTGTCATGGAGGAGAGCAGCCCCCCATCCATCGACGTGGTGCGAGACTTCCTGGAGAGGAGTACAGTCTCCTACCATTTGATGGGCTGCCCCCGAGACCCTTGGATGGCCGCCGTGGACATACTCTGGAGCGAGGTGGCGCAGAGGCACGAGGAGGCTGCTCGCCACAGGGCCCAGGAGCTTGCGGCAGAGGTTGCCTTGGCGGAGCAGAGGTACGAGGCTCTTCGCTCGCGGAGAGGGGGCGCGGTCGGCCGTGCTGAGTCTTTGAGTGCCCGCCATGCCAGTTGCCATGCGGACATCGCTACCCTCCGACGGACACTTGAGGAGGTCTCGTCACGCCTGGCTGAGCACGAGGCCGCGTCTCTTGTGCTGGCCGAGGAGGTGGCAGCGGCCAATGCGGAGGTGGCTGCCGTAGAGCGGGAGTGCGCGGATTCCTTGGCCGCACTTTCTGCTCTCCAGGCCAGTTTGGCGGACTCTCGGAGAGGAGGGGCTGTGTAGTTCTTTTTTCTTCCCTCTCCCTTTTTGCTTGTAGCCGATGTATGTATTTCATCAGCTACCCCGAGGGCTTGTCTCGGGCACCTTGTATTCGAGGAATGACAAACTTTAGATTACTGCCAATGCCTTTCTTTGACATCGTTGCAATCTTCGTCTGCACTCAGGTAACCTTTTGAGGGTCTTATTTGGGACTCCTCCTTTTGGACGCCGTGTTTCTTGGCTTGACTTGTCCTGCGCTCTACTCGGTTTCTCGGACCGGTAGGTTCGAGCGATGTCTTTTGGACGTTGCATTTCTGGCATTCTTCCAGATCTGACGCAACATCTTGGGTGCCGGGGCTGGCCTTCTCGGGGCTTTGTCCAGCAACCAGAGTTTGATCCTTAGTCGGGGAGGCTTGCCTCTTCTGGCTTTGCTCCTCGACCTTGATTTTGTATTTCTTCTTCCTGAGATTTGCCTTATTGGCTTTTCCCAGGCCTGCTCTCGGCATCTTTTGCTTGAATTTTGCATTTGTGGCATTCCTCAAGATCTGATGCAACATTTTGGGTGCCGGGGTTGGCCTTCTCGGGGCTTTGTCCAGCAACCCAACTTTGATTTGATGATTTTTTTTTTTCATCTTTTTTTTCATATTACCATCCCAAGCGCCCTTTCGGGTTTTCGCCGGGGATGGCCCCCTCTAGCTTTTTCCAGTGCGCCCTTTCGGGTTTTCACACTGAGGGGTTACCCATTTTTGCCCGAGGCGCCCTTTCGGGTTTTCACCTCGGCCGGGTGTGAGGCCTTCTTGCCCTTGAACATCCCCTTTTTTTTTGGAGGATGATCAAGTCTGCCGGGACATCTCTATTTTTAGTCCCTTTTTCTTTTCTTTTTCTTCTTTTTTTGCTAGGGCCCGGGGCCGGACCCTGGGGCAATTGATCATGGGGTCTCCCATTTGGATTTAGCCCACCATTGCGGTTTGCTGGCTAAAGAAATTTCGGTTAGCCTACCACTTTGGTTTGCTGGCTAAGGATTTAGGGTTCGACCGACCACGGAGGTTTGCTGGTCAAAGGGATAGCCTACCTTCTTGGGGTTTTCTGGCTAAGAGTTTAGGGTTCGACCGACCACGGAGGTTTGCTGGTCAAAAGGGATAGCCTACCTTCTTGGGGTTTTCTGGCTAAGAGTTTAGGGTTCGACCGACCACGGAGGTTTGCTGGTCAAAAGGGATAGCCTACCTTCTTGGGGTTTGCTGGCTAAGGTTTTGGTTTGACCGACCGCAGAGGTTTACTGGTCAAAAGGGATAGCCTACCTTCTTGGGGTTTTCTGGCTAAGGATTTTAGGTTTTGACCGACCGCAGAGGTTTATTGGTCAAAGAGGGGTAGCCTACCTTCTTGGGGTTTGCTGGCTAAGGTTTAGGTTTGACCGACCACAGAGGTTTATTGGTCAAAGGGAGATAGCCTACCTTCTTGGGGTTTTCTGGCTAAGGGTTTTAGGTTTTGACCGACCACAGAGGTTTATTGGTCAAAGAGAGGATAGCCTACCTTCTTGGGGTTTTCTGGCTAAGGGTTTGGGTTTGACCGACCACGGAGGTTTGTTGGTCAAAAAGGGATGGCTTGATCCACCATTTTGATTCTCTTATCAAGCAGAATAGAGGCACGGCCTAGCATTTTGTTTGCTGGCTGCGCGGCACATGTCTTGATAAGTAACGATTTGATTTTGATTTTGATTTTGATTGTTTTTTTTTTTTACCGACTCCTGCGCCCTTTCGGGTTTTCACAGAAGCCAGCCCCCTCTAGCTTTTTCCAACGCGCCCTTTCGGGTTTTCACGTTGAGGGGTTATCCATTTTTGCCTGAGGCGCCCTTTCGGGTTTTCACCTCAGCTGGATTTTGGGCATTTTTACCCTTGGGCACTCCTTTTGGGGAGCGACCAAGTCCGCTGGGACATCTCTATTTTTAGTCCCCTTTCTTTTCTTTTTTTTTTGAATCCGAAGCGAGGTTGAGGAACCTTGGCTAGGGGATTTGACTTGGTCGACCTGGATGGTTTGCTGACCAAGAGGGAGGTTTTAGCCGACCTTCTGGGGGTTTGTTGGCTAAAGGATTAACTTGGTCGACCTGGATGGTTTGCTGACCAAGAAGAGTTTTTAGCCGACCTTCTGGGGGTTTATGGCTAAGGGATTGACTTGGTCGACCTGGACGGTTTGTTGACCAAGAAGGAGTTTTAGCCGACCTTCTGGGGGTTTATGGCTAAGGGATTGACTTGGTCGACCTGGACGGTTTGTTGACCAAGAAGGAGTTTTAGCCGACCTTCTGGGGGTTTATTGGCTAAAGGGTTTGACTTGGTCGACCTGGACAGTTTGCTGACCAAGAAGGAGTTTTTAGCCGACCTTCTGGGGGTTTGTTGGCTAAAGGATTAACTTGGTCGACCTGGATGGTTTGCTGACCAAGAAGAAGTTTTTAGCCGACCTTCTGGGGGTTTATGGCTAAGGGATTGACTTGGTCGACCTGGACGGTTTGTTGACCAAGAAGGAGTTTTAGCCGACCTTCTGGGGGTTTATTGGCTAAAGGGTTTGACTTGGTCGACCTGGACGGTTTGCTGACCAAGAAGGAGTTTTTAGCCGACCTTCTGGGGGTTTGTTGGCTAAGGGTTTAACTTGGTCGACCAGGATGGTTTGCTGACCAAGGAGTTTTTAGCCGACCTTCTGGGGGTTTGGCTAAGGGTTTACTTGGTCGACCTGGACGGTTTGCTGACCAAGAAGAGTTTTAGCCGACCTTCTGGGGGTTTATTGGCTAAGGGTTTAACTTGGTCGACCAGGATGGTTTGCTGACCAAGAAGGAGGTTTTAGCCGACCTTCTGGGGGTTTATTGGCTAAAGGATTGACTTGGTCGACCTGGACGGTTTGCTGACCAAGGAGGAGGTTTTAGCCGACCTTCTGGGGGTTTATGGCTAAAGGTTTAACTTGGTCGACCTGGACGGTTTGCTGACCAAGAAGGAGAACATAATTCATAGAGGGGAAGATTTTTTTTTTCTTTTTTTTTTTCTTCCCTCTTTTTTCATAGGCTCTTTTGCCCTTGGGCACTCCCTTTTTTTTTTGGAGTGACCAAGTCAGCCGAGACCTGTCTATTTTCAGTCCCTTCCCTTTTTTTTTTTTTTTTTGAAAGGGGTGCATGCGCCCAACCCTAGCCTGATTCGGCTATAAGGGGATCGGAGGGCTGCTGCCCGGGGAATTCATGATCAGGGGCAAAGTACATTTTCAAATGCTTGCCATTTAGTGGTGGAAAGGGGCGATCGCCGGCATGTGTTGCCAGCGTGTATCCCCCGCCTTCATACACTCCGGTGACCACGTACGGTCCGCGCCAGTTTGGCTGGAGTTTGCCACTTGATTTGCCTGCCATGACTTCTCTTTGCTTGACCATGACGAGGTCACCTTTCTTGAAGACACGGGGCCTGACCAGCTTGTCGTAGGCTCGAGTCATGCGGGCTTGATAGGATTGGAGATGTTTGTATGCTTCCAACCTTTTGCCTTCTAGGTCGGACAATTCCTCCAACCTTCTTTCCATTTCTTGTCGCTCCTCGGGCTGAAGACCGGTATAGACGGCTACCCTGTAGGACGACATTTCAATTTCGATGGGGAGCATGGCTTCAGCTCCGTACACCAGAGAGAAGGGAGAACACCCGTAGGGGTCTTGTAGACCGTCCGGTATGCCCAGAGCGCTTCGTGCACCTTCTCCCCCCAATCACGTTTGCGATTGCCGACTATCTTGGCAAGCAGTTTGCAAAGGGTCTTGTTGAAGGCTTCCGCCAGACCATTGGCTTGAGGGTTGTAGACCGTTGACGTCCTCCAATCTATCTGGAATTTGGCCGCCAACGCATATATCGTTTTGTTTCTGAAGGGCGTACCGTTATCTGATACGATCCGATGAGGGGTGCCGAACCTGTAAATCAGGTGTTGCTTGACAAATTTTGCAACGGCTACCCCGGTTACTCCCGGAGAGGGACTGCTTCTGCCCATCGGGAGAAATAGTCGGTGGCTGCCAGGATAAACTTGTGGCCGCCGGAGGATGGTGGGAATGGTCCCACGACGTCCATTCCCCATTCGGCAAAGGGCCATGTAGGGGCAGTTGGATGCAATTCGTTCGGCGGCTTTCTTGGCACCGAACTGAAGACCTGGCATTGATGACACGTACGGGCGTATTGGACGCAATCCGTGTACATGGTCGGCCAGAAGAAGCCTTTCAGCTTGATGTTGATTTTCATTTTGTCTCCCGCTTGATGGGCTCCGCACAGTCCAGAGTGGACTTCGTGCATGATGACTTTGGCTTCTCTAGGGGAGAGACATCGGAGGAGGACAGACTTGTCTTTTTCATGGACAAGCCGATATAGTTGGTCCCCGATCATTTGATATGATGTGGCCCGCCGCAGCAGTCGGACTCGTTCGGCCCGGTCTGAAGGCAGCCAACCGTTCTTTATTTGAATGATCGGCTGGCGCCAGTCTTCTTCTTGGCTGGCTTCTTCTTCGAGGGTGCTGACTTCAGCATTTTCTGGGTCGGAGTCATCCTCGAGAACGCTGGGCATCAGCCTCCTATGTCGGACAGTTATGCCCAACTCCCCTTCAGGAGGAAGCTTTAGGGCGGACGCCAGTTTGGCTAGCGCATCCGCCTGAGAGTTTTGCCCTCTAGGGACATGTCCGATTTCGAACAAATAGAACCTCTCGCGGAGCTTCATTACTTTGGCATGATAGGGGATCAGTTCCTTTTTCCGAACTTCATAGTCCCCCAGCACTTGACGGATGACCAACTGCGAGTCTCCGTAGACTTTTATGCATTTGATGCCCATTTCGGCAGCCAGTTGAAGTCCCACGATCAGCGCCTCATATTCAGCCTGATTGTTGGTCAACGGCTTCATGAGTGCACATGAGTTGTGCAGTATTCCCCCTTGTGGAGTCACTAGGACAATGCCCGCTCCGGAGGTATAAGTTGTGGTGCCGTCAGTTTGCTTGAGCACCCGGGAAGCGCCATCAAAGTAGAGTTCCCAATGTGGTAACTCCACGGCGAGAGTGTTCCCACTTTCTTGAACGGGGACTTCTTTTTGTTGGGTCCCCTCCCCGTGGGGGGATGAGAGCGTTTCCTCCTCCGGGAGCTTGAACTCGAGGGGAGAGCCTGCTGGGAGCGGATGCGCCGCCAGGAAATCCGCCATACCTTGCCCTTTGATTGCTTTTCTGGGGACGAAGGTGATATCGAACTCCATGAGGAGGGCCCATTTTCCCATTCTTCCTGACAACACAGGTTGGGTGAGGAGTGCCTTTAGCGGGTCTATCCTCGAGATGAGGCTGACTTGATGGGCTAGCAGATAGTGCCGTAGTTTCTTGACGGCAAATATCAACGCTAGGCACACTTTCTCCACTGGGGAATATCGGTGTTCCGGACCCACGAGCATCCTGCTGAGGTAGTAGAGCGGTTGCTCTTTGCCTTCCTCATTTGTTTGCGCCAAGAGCGCTCCCAGCGACGCTTCCATGGCCGCGATGTAGAGGATGAGCGGCTTATCTTTCACTGGGGCTCCCAAGACGGGAGGAGTAAGGAGATACTCTTTGATTTCTTCGAAAGTATCTTGGCACTCTTGGTCCCATATGAATGGGGCTCCTTTCTTCATCAATTTGCTGAAGGGGGCGCACTGCCCGCAAGGTTGGAGATGAACCGCCGTATGTAGGCCAGCCTTCCTTGGAGAGATTTCAGCTCCGTTAAGGTTTTCGGCGGCGGCAGCTCTCTGATAGCTTTGATTTTGACGGGATCAATTTCTATCCCGCGGTATTTGACAACGAAGCCGAGGAATTTGCCGCTCGACACGCCGAAGGCGCACTTCATCGGGTTCATCTTCAGTTGATGTTGGCGGAGCCTTTCGAAGACCTGGCGTAAGTCGCCTAGGTGGTCTTCCCGCCTTTTGGTCTTGACGACCAGATCATCAACGTAGCACTCGACCGAGTCATGGAGCATTTCTCCGAAGATCTTGGTCATGGCTCGTTGGTAGGTGGCTCCGGCGTTCTTCAAGCCGAAGGGCATTCTTTTATAGTTGTAGATCCCTTTGGGGGACCTGAAGGCGGTATGACCCTTATCTTTGGGAGCCATACGGATTTGATTATAGCCCGACGATCCGTCCATGAAGGACAGTGCTTCATGGCCTGTGGTCATATCGATCATTGTTTCCGTGATCGGGACCGGGAAGTCGTCCTTTGGGCAGGCTTTGTTCAAGTCCCTGTAGTCGATACAGATCCGGACTTCGCCGTTCTTCTTCTTGACTGGCACTATATTGGCCAGCCAAGTTGGATAGATGCACGGCTCGGTGAAGTCGACTTGGAGAAGTCTGTCCACCTCGGCATTTACTTTCAGCTCCAGCTCGTGGCGCATACGCCGTTGGGCTTGCTTGACCGGCTTCGCTGCGGGGAGTATGGACAACTCATGCTCAGCCACGGAGGGGTCCAGGCCTGGCATTTCTTTGTATGTCCATGCAAAACAATCTTTGAATTCCAGCAAGAGTTGCCGGTATGACTGTCTTTCTTCCTCGTTCAAGAGGGCGCTGACGAAGATTGGTCGGGGTTCTTTTGGTTCCCCGAGGTCGAGTTCGACCAGTTCGTCGACAGTAGCTTGTCCGCCGTCTTCGAGTTCACGGGGCGCCGGCTGTAGGTCGATGAAATCCTTTTCTTCATCGGAGTCAGCGACGTGGACGTCATAGTATTTGAAGCCTTCTTCTGTGATCGGCCAGAAGTGACCCCCTTCGCTTTGAGGCGCTTCTTGACACGACGCCCCATTTGATAGGACGAGGGCGGCCTCCCCCTGCTGTGGTTTTGTAGCGGGGGTAGGAGATTGCCCATCGGAGGGGCAATGATCAGGTAAGGGCGCGAGCCCAACGGTGTTGACCGTATAGTAGGCCTCGCATTCCGCCGCCTGACCATAGCCCAACCCCCGAGTGTCTTTTGCACAATAGGGGGGTTGCCCTCGGAGTTGCTTCGGGTACCACAGCTGGTGGAAGTACTCCCGTCGCGAGGGATCTTGCATTTGTGCAACTTTTTGCCTTTGGCACAATTTCTTGATGTGCTCGGGCATGTCGTCCATTTCTTGGACGGGCTCTGGGGCGACTTGAGTCGTTTGACTCCAGCCAAAGTCGTCTTCGAGGGGCCCATGTGGCAGCGGGTCTCCTTTGTAGAAGATGATCGGCTTCGGCGTCTCGCCCTTCTCGAGACTATCATTTCTGTAATGGGTGACAATGAATGTCTTCAGTCGTTCCACCCATTGCTCCTCCCTGTGGAAGAGTAATTGCATGTACGCCGGCGGCAAGGAGATGCTTCGGTTGATGATCTCGCCGATGGCGTTTGCTTCGTAGTTGATCTCACGCCTTTCTGGGCAACTTGGCCCGGGCGTGGTGGATTCGGCGAGGCGGCTGAGCCGGTGAGCTTCAAGGAGGTCTTTGTTGACCGTGAAGAGCTCCTCTTCCTCTTGACCCTGGCTTGCTTGATTTGCGTCGGCATTTTGCTTTTCCTTGCCTTTTGACGCAGTTGCTGGCTCCCTGAGAGGTTCGCCGAGGTATAGCTGGGCGTCCGCCAAGTTGCATTCATTTGGGCGGAACGGGGCTCGGTCTGCAAAGACCGTGTGCTGCTCTCCTTCTTTGATGTATTTTATACATTGGTGGAGAGTCGAGGGGACGACCCGATTTTCATGGAGCCAGGGTCTTCCCAGGAGGGCTTTGTAAGACGTGTTTGCATTGATGATGTAAAACACGACCTTAGTAGTGAGGCCGTCCATGGCCAGCTGCACTTCCACCTTTCCCAAGGCGTTTCAGAATTCTGGTTGAATCCAGCGATTCTGATGTCATTTACCCTTTGCAAGTAGGGCGTAAGATACAAGCCTTGAAAGTCTTCAGAGGCATGATATTGATCGACGCCCCGGGGTCAACCAGGATCCGGTTGAGCTCGTGCCCATTGACTTTTCCTTGCATGTACAACGGGCGGTTGTGGTATAGCGTTGGCAACAACATGTCTTTGTCAGAGAAGGTCACCTCCGCCACCAGTGCTTCTAGGGCTTGTGCCTGGAGTTCGGTCACGTCAGCTTCGTAGACCTCGGGCTCTTGCAAGATTTTGACGAGCGCCGTTCTCAAATCTTTGCTCCAGGCAATGGCGTCCCATATGGTGATGTTGGTTGGGAACCGCTTCATATGCTGTATGATTTTGCGGTCAGCCCGGGCACGGGTTTGATCCAATGGTGGGACAGTATCCTCCAGGGCCTTTATCGGTTGCCCGAATTGGTTGACCCGTCTTGCCGCTGGTTGCTCGTCCGGCTTTTCTTCGAATAACGAGCCCAGGCAATCTTCCTCCGGGGCGGCAGTTTCTTCTTTGCCGCTTCTGGACGGAGCGGGCCGGGCGGCCGATTCAGGAATTTTCCGGTTGAAAGGCTTGTTGGGGATCGCCCATCCCCCATACTCTTCTTCGTCAGACAGGACGAAGGGGACTGGCTGGGTGGCCCTCCGGTCGGAGAGCCCACTAGCGATATCCTGCTGCTCTTCTTCTTCCTCGTCAGATGGGTCGAAGATGAAGGAGTTCGCCCGCACCTCTATTTCCGGGGCAGGCTGAGGCTTTTCTCCTCGGAAGACAATAGTCTTGCCCAGGTCGGGCGAGCTGGTTTTCTCGCTGAGGGACGGGGAGGATTTCTTTCCTCGTCCACGGCCTTTTCCTTTGCCTCGGTTGCGGCGCCGATATGTTGCCACAGGGGGCGTAACAGCCGGTGATTGCAAGCTCGCAGGCGGCGGTATCGACACCATGTTGCACGAGAAGTCTTTCAGCATTTCTTCCAACTTCTCGATGGTGATTTCATCTTCCTTATAGAAGATGGCCAGTTCTTCGGGCAGAGGCAGCTTCTCGCCTTCTTGAGCCCTTTGTAGCATTTGGTGGAGCCAGCTTTTGAGCCTTGTTTTGCGCTCCATTTCTTCCCACGGGATGTATATGTCCAGAGGGACTCCCCAAGTGGGCTTAGAGGGGATATACTCCTCCAGATCATCAATGAGCTTTTGCAGCTTCTGGAGTGGAGTAAGCTCTGCTGGGGCTGCCGCGGCCTCCTCTTGCTCAGCTTGCTTCTTTAGGCGCCTTTTCATGTTCTTGCGCCGGTTCTTTTCTTGCTGCACTGCGCGCGCCATTTCGAGCGGCGTCAGCGGCTTGGCTTGTTCTGTCGCTTGAGGGGTAGTCTCGCGACCAAGGCGACCGTGCGACCTTCCCCTCTTAGGGAACGCTGACAGAGTGTGCATTCTGGACGCCACCGTCGTCCAGCCAGCTTCATCTTGTTGATGCTGGAAAGTGGAGTCAATTGCCTGCTCGATTATCTCGGGCGGCAGTTGTTGAAATTCGGCCCAATAGGGGCTTGGCTCTTGGGTGGCCGGCTCCATCACTGGCTGCTTGCCCCTGCGGTCTTTTTCTTGCCGCTTGAGTATTCGCGGAGGCGAGTTCTCAAAGCACTGCCCCTTACTCCTATTTTCCGGAGTTTGTTCATGGGGAGGGGAGACTTGATGTCGTCGAGACCCCTTCTTTCGCCGAGGAGGTTGTTGCTGGGCTTCTTGCCTGGCCTCGGCCCGGGTTGTCGGGTTGCCTTCTGGGTCGATCTTTCCCTCTTGGATGAGGGATTTGACCCAGTCTCGGACAATCGGACACATATCCGTAGGATGCAGCAACATGGCATGGTATTTGCAATACATGGGGTGGTTTGTTTCCCTCTCCGTGTATGTTGGTGGCGGCCTGTGCGCCTTTACACAGCCTTGCTGCAAGAGTCTTTCGAAGATCTCCCCAGTCTTTGCGGTCGCAAAGGGGTTCGGGGAGACTCGCCACCCGGGATACCATAAGGCAGGGGCCTCGTCAGATGAGCCGCCTTCTGTCATATCCGGGTTCTCTTGATTGTATCTTAAGATGGGCTGCTCTTTCAGGGATATATCCCTGAATTGCTGCGCCAAGCTCGCGCCTTCAGTGTCAGCTATGGACGACATCGGCGATACGAGCCATCCTCGTTCATCAGCTTCGGGGGCTTGGAGGTTCTTGAAGCGCATATAGTCGCTTTCTTCAAATTCCCGCTGGGCTGCTTCCCTGGCTCTCATTAGGACCATGGAATTGCCTTCCGGGTCGATTTTCCCCTTTTGGATAAGGGACTCGACCCAATCCCGGACATCAGGGCACCTGTCTGTAGGGTGCAGCAGCATGGCGTGATACCGACAGTACATGGGGTGATTCAGCTCCCTTTCAGTGTACGTCGGTGGCGGTGTGTGAGCCATCACGACACCTCGTTGCAGGAGCTTCTCGAAGATTTCCCCAACATTTCCGGTCGCCAAGTGACTGCGGTGGGGGATTCTCCCTCCCGGGCACCACCAAGTAGGGGCTTCGCCTGATGAGCCGCCTTCTATCATATCCGGGTCCGGGAAAGTGAAGGCCACCGGTGTATAAACTTCCGGTGGGTCGATGACGTTGACTGTATGCGTGACAACGTCAGCTGAATGGTCTGTCCATTCGCGAATGTGAGGCTGCGGTGGGTTGACACGGGCGTTGCCCAAGTCGATAATCCCTTGGTTGATCCATGCTTCAACCTTGTCTTTAAAGACGTGGCAGTCCTCTAACGCGTGCCCTGCATCTTGATGGTATATGCAGTAGTTTGGCGGGACGCTTGTTGGCGGCTGGCAGCCTAATAGTCTTGCTCGCAGGCAGGTACAGTAGAGTGCCAGTGTTCGATGGCGCGGGAAGGAATACAGTCTTCCGGCGATTTCATCATCAGACGGATTTGAAGACTCCTTCGAGATCCACCCCCCGCAGGAGGGTGCGTCCGGGGCGCAGGTGTGCCCACAGGCCCCTGGAGTCCTTGCTGGAGGGTCGTCAGACTTTCTTGCATGGTCCTCAGGTACATCAGCGTTTGGCGCTGCCGTGCCGCAGCGACTGAACCTGTCTTTCCAGGTTTTGCACTGTCTCTGACCATGTCCTGTGCTCCGAGGCTGAGGGATGATCCCCTCCCATCCGTTTGTGGAATGAGCGTCCCAAGGATTTGCCTCGGGGTCTTCTGGTTCGGGAGGCGCATTGACATGGATGACATTGGCCGACTGCCTCGATTGGTCCCAGCATGGGGCTGTGGAGGATCGACCAAATGTTCATGCATGGTGATGAGGCGACTCTGGATCAGCTTCTGTATTTCATTTTTGAAGACGTAGCAGTCTTCAATAGAGTGCCCCAGCATGCGGTGGTAGAGACAATAATTTGGCTCATCCACTCTATCCGCTTCGCTCGGTCTTCTCAATGCCGGAAGCTTGAGCAGGTCATTCTTCATGCACAGCTTGAAGAGCATCTTCGTATGGTCCCTTTTGAAGGAATACGGCGTGCTCATACGCTGTGGCAATGAAGTTGGAGGCGGCTTTTCTTCCACCTTCTTGCTTGGAGCGCCGGAGGTCATGATCTTCTTCCCCTTGCTTTGCGGGGCGAAGTCCACAGCATTGGCTTCTTTGCCCACGGCCCGCTCCTTGCCCGGCTTGATTCGCGGAGGAGCTTGCATCGGGTTGTCGGCGAAGAACATTTCGATCTCTGCCACGACCGCATTGAGCTGGTCAAAACCCTTGATGTTTGTTCCCAGCAGCTTTTCACTTATCTGCGCTGCCAGGCCCCGTCGACAGATGGTTATGGCATCTTCTTGCGTCGGGGGGTTGTCGCACCTCATGCTGAAGTCACGCCACCGCTTGATGAAGTCGAGTGCCGTTTCTCCTTTTCTTTGCCTGAGGGAGCACAGCTCTGCAAGCGACACCTTTCTCTCGGCCGTTTGGAAACGGTCGATGAACTTCTTTTAGAGGTCGGCCCAATCGACAATGGAGTTGGGCCTCAGCCTGGAGTACCACTGGAAGGCGGTGCCTGTCAGGGACGTTGCGAAGTAGCGGAGGAGGTAGGATTCATCGAATGCCAACTCTCCCATGGCCGTTATATAGTAGGCCAGGTGCTCGTTTGGCGAGCCCTGCCCATCGAACTTCTGCAACTTCGGCGCCTTGGGGAAGTCCGGTGGCAGCTTCTTGAATTGATGGTGGACGGGATATGGCACGCTGTAGAGATCTACAGTGGCAGTTCCCTCGCCTCGCTGAGCGAAGCGGTCGTCCACGATCTTTTCAATCATTCGTCGCTGGGCGACGATATCTTCAGCCGCGGAGGCTTGGGAGTTTATGCCCCTGCGCGGCTGTTGGACCGGATCGACGGTATAGTCGTTGACCGCAGCTGCGCGTGGGTTGACATCGGGCAAGTCGCCTTGTTGATGTCTTGCCCGAGCATTTTGGTTTGCCGTCGGCACCAGGCGACGTGGCGCATTTGCCCCTGCCTGTTGTCCTCGCTCTGTCAGAAGATTGGCCATTTCAGCCTGCCAACGCTGTATGAAATCATACTTGGCGTCGTCCGTCATTGCTTGGAAGGCGGCCCTGGTTGGCGGCATGAGGAACACTTCGGCTTGGTCCCCGTCGGCCGGCAGTTGTTGATCTCCGAGGTGGAGGCTGGCGACTTCGTCTTGTTCCCCTCCTTCGAGGTCCAGCTGGACCTGCCCCTGGAGGGGTCTTTGATCATGCTCGAGCGGAGGCTCGAGGATCTGCCCCTGGTTTGGAGGTCCAGCTTGACCGCCTTGCTGCCCTTGGAGAAGTCTTCTGGCAGCGTTTCTGGTGTACCGGAGGACGGTTTCGTCGTCCTGTCCGGGTTCGTTTATCCTGAGCGCTCCAGCAGGGATGCCGGATGGCCCAGGTGCTTCCCTTCCAGAAGCATAGCAGGTGAAGATTTTCATGCCTCCACCTTCTTCAGATGTCTGCTGCACTCTCCGCTTCTTGGGCTTCTGAGTGCTTGGACGGATTGCAGCTCCCAGCCTGGTGAAGACTGAGGCGCTCAGCCTTTCAAAGACCGAGACTCGAGGTGCGGAAGCTCCGGCTTGACTCGCGTCTCCCCCTTCAGCAGTTTCCGCTTGGGCGGGGACGAAGTTGGGCTTCCTATAAATGCCCCTGCGTTTGTGTCCGCGGGGACGAGGAGGTTCGGTCCTGAGCTTTTTCTCGCCCAGGTACCGTCGCCTTCTTGGGGCTTTCGGCGGGTTGATCCGCTCTAGCCTGTTGATCTGGCGGGCTTCCTGCTTGGTCACCCACATTTGCCTCATTTTGCGAGGCGGCTGGGGCGCCGAGCTTGATGCCTGCCCCTGTCGGGCTCCTTTTGGGGAGTCCCGATCTTCTTGCCGCATCCCTGGAGGGGAGCGAATTTGTTGGAGGTTGCCACCGTGGGGACGCTTCTGTCCCGGGGCAATATCGGCTCGCCTCCATCGAGCCTGACACGGATGTCTCCCACGAGCACGGTTTTGCCGGAGTTGGAGACGACCGCGTGGGGCTTGTTGCCCCTGCGTCCCTGGCGCTGTCCCCGTTTTCTAGGGACTGCGATGCAGGAGATTGTGTTAACCGAGAAGACTCGGCCTTGACTTGGGCGGGGTTTGGTGCCCCTAGTTGCAGTAGCTTTGGGCGCCGCCTTTGGAGTAGCTTGGACGGCGGGGACCACCCCTAGGAAGTAGGGGGATCCCACCACTGCAGGAAAATCGCCGAACACGAGCGGGACGGCGAGGTAGCCACATTGGCGTGGCATGCGATGACTTGCGGACCGTAGGTGACGGCGGCCATCGAGCAAGCTTGAATTGCAGGTGGGAACGGGCTTTTGATGCCGGCTTTCGCTCCTTGTACCTGTGATGTGGAAATTAGTCATCTTTATTTCTATATCGGCATACGGTCTTTTTACATATGCATGGAAGGCAGGAACAGTCCCACCGGGCGTGCCAGATTGTTGGAACGCGGATTTTTTCTCTTTTCGAAATTTTATATTTTCTCTTTCTCTCATCTCTCTTCTGAGATGAAGAATTTTGGGCGTGCCAGACTGTTTACGGGAAACAGACAAAGATTTATTTTACGAGGAGTATTGGGTGCGAACCCTGATACCCTCGAATTTCATTTCATTTATTTTCCGCGTGCGCTCGCGTTCAGGGCGATTGGAGTGGTCGTGTACTGGACCGTTCCCCATCGACCGAAGTCGATGTTTCATTTACATCGAGTATAACACTCGAATACCTTCGAATGCGTAATGTTTATTAAAAGACCGTATGCCGAAATTTAAAGAAGAAAAGGCAGATGACAAAAAATTTCCACAATTTTATTCAAGCATGCTCATGTCATTTATATTTATGACATTTACATTTGCGCCTTTAATGGGGTTTTGTACCTCCACTGGGCGTGTATACAACAAGTCATGTACATGAGCGTCGACGACAGGGTGTTTGTGCCTCCGTCGGACGTTTACATGGTAAGGAGTACATTTTTGTTACTAGTGGGGTGTTTGTGCCTCCACAAGGTAACATGCCTCTACGTATGTCTTTTGTGACACCGGAGGACTTAAACAGGAGCCTCGACGTGTGTCGTTTTATGACACCGGAGGACTTGTGTGCCTCGACGTATGTCGTTTTATGACACCGGAGGACCATCGACGTGTGTCGTTTTATGACACCGGAGGACTTTAAACATGGCCAACGGGGGTCTTGTAACAACCTGTGGTGTCTCTATGCGGGCGAGCGCAGAAGGGCCCGGCCACGGAGACAAAGCACCAACGGGTGTCGAAGACCTTTCCCGACACGTGCGGCCTATATAAGCTCACGCACGGACCAATTGAAGCGGTTTGAAGGCGCGATGTGTGGGCGCGGCGTTTTTCTGGCCGAGAGTCGCCTTTTTTTTCTGGGCTGAATCGCGTGTCTGTAGGCCGAATGGCGTGGCCTTGCAAATGGGGGTATGCCCCCCTATTTATAGGATTCGTGGGGGGCATACCGGCGGGGTACCCTCCCCGGCGGAGGTGTCGCGGGCACGAGCGTCGAGGGCGAGCGCGAGCGCCGAGGCTGGACGCGAACCGGCGAGGGTGCTGGAGACGGGGCAGACTGGCGAGGGGGGGCCGCCAGTCAGGGGGCCTGACCGGCGGCCCTCCCTGCTGGCGCGGGGGCCGAACCGGCGCCCCCCTTGCTGGCGGGGGGGCCGAACCGGCGCGCCCCCCTGCTGGCGGGGCCGAACCGGCGGCCCCCCCCTGCGCCAGGGGGCCGAACCGGCGCCCCCCTGCTGGCGGGGGGGCCGAACCGGCGCGCCCCCCTGCTGGCGGGGGCCGAACCGGCGGCCCCCTGTCAGGGGGCGAACCGGCGGCCCCCAGCGCGGGGGGGGCGAACCGGCGGCCCCCCTCACTGGCGAGGGGGGGCTAACCGGCGCCCCCCTGTGCAGGCGCGGGGGGCCGAACCGGCGGCCCCCCTCACTGGCGAGGGGGGCTAACCGGCGGCCCCCCCCCTGAGCGGGCGCGGGGGGCCGAACCGGCGGCCCCCCCCTCACTGGCGAGGGGGCTAACCGGCGCCCCCCTTGGGGCCTCCTTTGGCCCACCACCTATATAAGTGGGGCCTCCCGTCATTTTCTCCGCATTGTCCGGCAGAAGACTTGGGAGAGAGCTCTGTGGGCCTCCCGTGGTTGGTTCGTTGGTTGACGGCCGTGCCGCGCACGTGCATCCGTGCACCGCCTGTGCTTCCTCGGCCGTCTCACGTGCGTTTGTCCCCGTTTTCTGGAGGCACGTGCATTTGGTCTCCCGGAACCCTTCGGCTTCAGGCGCGACTTCGAACTTCGCTCCGAACGTGGATTTTGTGACACCCGGAGTACGTGCTCTTCGCCGACGAAGACTTTTCGGGTTTCTCGCTTCCGGGTCACCCCGATTTGGCGCGAGTACTCGGACTTGTCTGTTTCTGACGTCCGAGCGGGGGAGACCGGGGGTTTGTTCCCGGTTCCCCCAGGGCGTATTTATCGCCCGGGGTTCGTTTAAGCCCCGATATTTTTTCGGGTTCAACAACCACCGTCTTCCAACTCTCTCTCTCTCTTCTTCCCTAGTGTTTGCACCCCTGATTGCAACTCTCTCTCCTCTCTCTCTCTCTCCCTCTCCTTCCAGCATCCCCCTTCTGAATCACACTCTCTCCTCTCTCTGTCTCTCTGCCAGTCCGCCTACAGACTCCCACATTCTCTCTGTCAGTCTGGTCCCAGCCTGGACCCCAAACCCAACCCTCCCCTGCAACACACAAAATTGCTCTTTCTTCCTTGCAGCCTGCACAGTCCCCTCTCTTCTCACTCACAAACAGTCGTACACAGTACACACATTCGCGCAGTCCCTCTCTCTCCCTTGTTTTTCATATTTTACGCTTTTTCAATTATAATATTGAATTCTGCATCTTTTACATATATTTGTTATATTACAGATATGATCTCCTAGTTTTGTTAAGAGGAACCTAGGTATCACCTACATGACACCTAGGTGGGTGCCTTGTTGCTTAAGCACTGAGGCCAGGGTTGGCAGGATCGGAATCAAGGGGAAAATCAGGAAAATTCCTGATTCGCCCCAATTCGGGCCGATTAATGCTTATACACACACACACACACATCATTTCACATATATAAATAATGCTTATATATATACACAGACTAATATTTATACATATGATTGCATATCTTAATTTACATATATATTTATATAATGTATTTATGTACACAAGCACATATTGACACACACACAAACATAAATTTACACATATTTCATGCATAAATATTGTGTATATATATATATATATGTATGTTAATATATATATAATTGAATATGTGTATGAGTCAATTCGGTCCGAATCAAGCGTATCAGGTATCAATTCTTCCCTGATATGCTCCGATTTGCCTGAATCGGGCCGATTTGCCCAAATTGGGCCAATTTGCCCGATCGGCAAACCATGGCTGAGGCACCCCATGGGTGCCTTGGGTCACCTTGACACATTGACAACTATGCATGGATCCGCCATCACAAATAGGGATGCCCCTTACCAGAGGTTATACATATTATTCCTTCCATTGAAGTTATGATGTCGTTTAAATTGCACGTAATCTTTGTGCAACTTGAAAGAAAGGGTGCGGTGCTTAAGAATTGCAGCACCATCTACGCATTTGTGGTGCCATTAGCCAATTCAGCAGAACAAAGGATACTAATAAGAAAGTTCTATAATAAGGATAGCTTTAAGATCATGTAAGCAAAAGAGACAGGATAATCACCAGGTAAAGGAAATTTCACTCTACGAAATTTAACAAGGAACAGGAGATATTAGAAAACCTACAACATTATTAATTCTTCTCTTGACAAAAAATGACCTCAAACTTTAAAACAGCTAAAAATATATGACATAATGGACAGTTTCTTGCCTTCTCCATTCTTTTGATTATTTTTTGCCGTGTCTTTTCCTGCCGCTCAGTAAGTTGCCCTTTATATGTTTGCCACGTCACCTCTTCTGCATCATTCTAAAAAACAGGAACAATATGAGATAATCAAAATGGAAGACCAACATAAGCAACTAGATTGATCTTCACTACCGTCCCAAGAAAGAATTGCTCCAAGAGGATAAGAATGAACCTAATGAAAGAAACTGAATCTAAAATCCATAATCTGTTCCTGGCATTTGAAAGGTGAGCATCAATTACATTTATGATTAGAAAGAACAGTTCTCTAAGAATATTCAAGTGACAACAACTTTCAAGAATGGCAAAGAGTTTGAGGATAATGCTCAATTCACACAAGGCATGAAAATATAAAATCTTATAACCAAGAGTATCTTATATAGGACTACGATACCTCTTTGTCATCTTCTATCGCATCCTCAGCCATCCCCCATGAAATGCCATCTGCCATGGAAGCTTCAACTCTTGCACGCAGAAGAGAAGCATCACGGTCTTGCGTTTCCTCCCGAACTTTAGCATCTCTTGTTTCCTCAAATCACCTACCTAAAATCAAACAAAATTTCAAATATAAAACTAAAGTGGTCACTGAAACAATGCTTTAGAATTTTCAATTTCATCAAAGGAAAGCGATACTGAATAGCTAACATTTGGAATATCAATGGGGAATCCTTCAACAACAGTTATTGAATTTTCAACCATTAAATGACTCCGTCAAGTGAGAAATGAAATCTCAAATCAAAAGCAAATAGTCAATGCTTTCTACACTATCACCATAAAGTTGCATCTCATCAATAAGAACCAGGAAAGGAGACAAGGGCGAATCCAAAATTGCAAAAGTACAAAACATAGTTTATTATGGACTGACAACCTAATGGGAAATTCTGGTGTTCTAAGCCACAACATAGTCGACACTAGTCACTAGTTGGCAGAAGACTTTGCATTTTGATAGAAAACAACTAAAAATAAACTTAGCAGGCACTACGTTAACTGAGACAGTAGAACTAAAAAAAATATAACAACAACATTTAATGAAATATAGTGAAGGAAAATGCATTATATTAAACATTATTTCCAACAAAAAGAGAAAAAGAGATAGATTAAGAGAAAAGAATGGGTTTCCCTTAAAATTGGTGTAGAGAAAAGTAAACACATCTAGAAATTGATTTGAGGATAACCTTCCACCTCAATCTGCTGCCACCACCTTTATCCTACTATTCATGGTTATGTTACTCTTTCTTCTAGGCGTTCAACATGACCCTGTCTTATCTATGCTAATACAGCAGTTACCATGAGTTCATGTAGATAACTGTTATACCATCTTCCTCTGTTGAACTTAAATTTTCTTTTTCATCAAAGAGAAAAAGAAGTGAAAATGAAACAAAAATAAAAAGTGAAAAATGATTGTCTTTGATGAGATTATTGCCCCATGTACATTCAGAATGTTGCTATTGATCATCTCAAGAAACAAACCAAAAAGGGCATGATAGCTAATATAAGAAAAGATTAAGGCACACACTACCACAATCCAACACCCAGAAAAAGAAGATTTTACAAGTTCACGTGCATAAATAATGTTAGCAGAAGATACAAGAATTATACTGTACAACTTGCAGATAAACTTATCAAGGCATTTCATCCAGTTTGGCCATGGCAAGGGCATGAGGTGATGAAGAATTGAGAAGTTTGAAATTAGAAGTGTGAACACCTTCCTCCCAAAACAGAAGTACATAACAAGTCCTTGCAAGTTCCCTACAGCTTACAGGGAATTTTGCCAATGACCTTTGCCAAAAATATGACCAAATTATAAGGATTTTAACAAGAAAGACCTCAGTTGAAGAGGCACCTAAATAACCTTGCGCCCACCCCCCCCACCCATGCCCCCAACCCAACCCACAACATAGGATGCAACAGCATCATCCATATTTCTGTCACTATGAAGAGAGCTGTTGAACCACTCTTATATATTATCTTTTTATTTTGGTGATAATAACACTCATGCTTATCATAATCATCATTAATATACTTCAATATTATTCTTTATCTCATGAATATTGTATTTTCCATCGCTTCATAAAGATTTACACTGATCTGTAACTTAGACATTTGAAATTCAATTTCGTCATGCATACTTGGATCATATTCAGTCGAAGCTTACTTCGTCATATACGAAGCTAGCTTCGTCATATCCGAAGTCCACTTCGTCATGCATGTTTTTGGTCGTGATCAGTCGAAGTCCAACTTCATCATATACAAAGCTAACTTCGTCATACATGGAAGGCAGATCGGAATCGGATCGGATCGACCAGGCTCGATCCGATCCTGGATCGGATCGGATCGCAGGATCCGACGGATCCAAGGGAAGTCTGGCCGATCCTGGATCGGCCAGTCTATAAAATGGTTTTTTTTTTTTGGAAAAAATCAGGAAATTTCAGGAAAAAAACAGAAAAATTGAGGGAAAATCTGATAAATTGAAAGAACTAATATTTGCATCAAAAATCAATTATACATGCATTCATAGTACATGAAACATGAAATTTAAGACATTGTGAATCAATACTACTAGAATAACACAAGAAAAGCAAAAATGTTAAATGTAACTTACATTTGATAGAAGACTAATAATCTTTCCATCCACTTCCAGACATAGATGAGTCACCATCATTTGGGTTTTGATAGCTATAACCAAAGAGGGAATTTGTTAAATCATGCATACCCATTTGAATCCCTCTTGGTGTAAATTGTTGACTTGAGCTTTCTCTAGATTGTGATGGAGCTGGACACCATATGCCAAGCGGTTTGTATGTACTTGTTGCTTCACTATGCTCTTGTTCTTGTGAAGGTCAAGGTCCCCATCCTCCTTGTACTCCAAGAGGTGAGCTACTAATATCTGAGTACGGTAAAATGGGAGGCTGAAATGCAAGTATATTAGTAGACCCTGAACTATAGTTTGGCTCCCAAGGTGGCCACTCATAGGCTGCATGATGTTGTTGTCCTTTATATCCCCCTTGTCCATGCCCTTGTCCTTCTCCTCCTCCTCCCTGATGTTCTATTTCTGGTACATAACTTTCAGTAAGCCCTAGACCTGTGGCCCCAGTATATCCTGCATCTCCCTGGCCAGCTCCTGTGGCTCCAGTGGCAGCCCCATCATCATCATCATCATTAGGGGTGTAAACGAGCCGATACGTTCGACGAGTAGCTCGAAACTTGACTCGATAAAAGCTCGGTCCAGCTCGTTTATTTAATTAACGAGCTGAGTATTAACAAAAAAAAAAGCTCGATTCATAAACGAGCCGAGTCTGAACACATGTGAGCTCGGCTCGATTATACTCGTGAACAGCTCGTTAAGAACTCGATTAAATACTCGTTAAGAGTTTGTCTAAGTACTCACTAACACTTCATTTAAATATTTCTTTAAATATAATAAGTATATATTGATATAAAAATATTTATTTGTTTTTATACAGTTATTATTACAATATAAAATATTTATGAGGGCTTAAATCTCATAGACTAAATCCACAATGTATATACACAAATTATGTAAATGAGGGTATATACACAAATCATGTAAATAGTAGGGGTGTCAATGGGCCGGGCCTGGACCGGGCCCGGTCTGGCCCAGGCCCAGCCCGGTTTTTAGATGATAGGCCCAGGCCCAGGCCAGAGAAAAGCCCGGTTTTCATGAAATAGGCCCAGCCCGGAGTGAGTTTTTAAGGCCCGGCCCAGGCCCGGTCCGGCCCGGCCTGAGGAGAGCGAGGCGGGGGCGCGTGGCGCGAGGCGCGGGGGCGTGAGGCGGCCAGGCGGGGGAGCGAGGCGGGGTCGCGGGGAGCGAGGCGGGGGGCGCGTGGCGCGAGGTGCGGGGGCGTCAGGCGGGGGGCGCGTGGCGCGGGGGCGTCAGGCGGGGGGCGCGAGGCGGGTCGCGGGGCGAGGCGGGGGGCCGGGGAGCAAGCGGAGGGCGTGAGGCGGGGGGCGCGATGGGGCGAGCGGGGCCGGGCGCGGTGGGCGCGATGGGGCGCGGGGGCGAGCGGGTCGGGGCGGGCCGGGCCGTGCAAAGCCTGGAATCGGCCCAGAATTATTCCGGGCCGTGCAAAGCCTGGAATCGGCCGAATTATTCCGGGCCGGGCCGGAAAATTTAAAAAAAAATTAAAAAATTAAGCCCAGGCCCGTGTTATACCGGGCCGGGCCTCCGGGCTGGCCTGGTCCATTGACATCCCTAGTAAATAGGGACATGAACACAAAATTTAGTGTTGCAAGGTCCCCCAACATATCAAACATCTTCTTCCTCCCGAGACCGGCCTGCGCAGTAGGTGAGCCCCCCGATGGGGCCAAGGGGCGCGTTGTCGGCCACTGGCAGGCGACCACTGTGGACCATCCGTCAATAGCAGACGGTGCTCTCGGCGGCTGCAATACCGTCACCGGCGGTGCAGAAAGGGGGCTCTGGGCAGTGTGCGAAGGGGAGTTGCAACACCGCCCCTACCTTGTCGCGCACCAACCCTCTCCCTTGTGGTGTCTATCTATTAATCTCATATTGCTCGTGACAATTATGAATATATTTTAAATATTATATAAAATAGTTAATTAAGTAACTTATCAAAACTATTGAGATATGAGCTTGAAATAAGATAATTTTAGGTCTTATGAACGATCAGTTTTTTACTTATATATTGGATTGGACTTACTTATATATACAAAGTCGCAAATTCAATTAAGCTCGTTAAGATACTTGTTAAGGGCTCGAGCTCGAGAGTATTTAAATGAGCCGAGTTTGAACAGACATTTTCAATACTCGATATAGCTCGAGCTCGGCTCGAACTCGATTAAAAGTTACGAACAGAGTTGAGCAACATATTACTCGGCTTGTTTACACCCCTAATCATCATCATTTGGATCTTGTGTTGTGTCACCACTACGAATTGGTTGCTGCACTTTCCTTTTTTTTGCCTGATATATGTTCTTTTTTCTAGCTCTATGGCTTTTGAACTCATCTCTTTTTGTGTTGCAGCTCTTCTTAATGCAGGCTGAGTGGGAGGCACTCTAGATGTCTCTAGCAAAATAGCTGAGTGTCGTGGCTGAGGGAATAGAGGTGGGTCCTCACTTACCCTAAGATCTGGATCTCGAGCCTCTACTCCATCCAATTCTCCTTCTGCCCATGAGCAATCGCGAGGGTCAAATTCTGGAACATCCCTTTCTTGTCTTGTTTCCACCCATGCATTTAGTGGGTGTTCCTCGTCAAGCAACTCATCAACATCAATGGGAGGTGATAATGTTTCCCTCTCTGCAAAACGTTGCTCCCAATGACTACCTGCAAAAGTCATTAGCCTTGCCTCGCTCCTCTTTTGTCTTTCTCTAATGCATTTGACTTTCAACCGCATATTGTAGTGGCAATAGACCAGCTTCTCTAGCCTAATTGCACTCAACCTATTCCTCACTTTGTGTGAATAAGTGAGAAAGTGCTCCAATTCTCTCTCACACTGGCTAGATGAAGTGGTTTGACTGAGTACTCTAATAGCAATTCTTGTAAGTGGATTTCTTTGACCAGTCTTGTAGTCTAACATAACCCACCACTCACCTACATTAAAAAAAAATACAATGAATTAGCACATAATGGTTGTGAATTGTCACTTTGTCATGAAGTAAAAATGAGCTTAAGCCTCAAGGTTCTCACCAGGACTCATTCTGTTCACTGCTTCTCTAAGATCATAATCTCTGTAAATGTCCAACTTTAGTTTAAATCTGTCCATCTAAAGTATACAACAGTTGGTAAGTGTAATTTGTAAAATAATTTGTAAAGTGTAATTTGTAAAGTATATTAAATCTGTTCATTTAAGTTGGTTGTACCTCCATCATAGCATCTATTCTTTCGTCAGTGCTCCTAGATAATCTTGAGATGACATTGATTGTCCCCTGGAGCACCTCACCATCGTTGTGAGGGGAATCACTATATTGATGCCTGGGGTTAAAAAATACCCTATATGTACAAAACAAGTCCAATAAGTTAGAAATTCAATATGCACAATAAGAAATATGCACAATAATGCATTTACCTGCTGCATGTAAATCATGGTGGAGGGTGGACTCCCATCTTGCATCAATGATTCTCCACCATTTTTTGAAATGCCATGGGATGCTTCTCTCTCAACCTTTCCTTGGCTTTATCCATAGCCTCATATAAGTAACTCATGTCATTCTTGTCCTCTCCATCAACCATCCTCAAGACTTGTACAAGAGGCTCTATTAGCTTCAAATAATATAAGATTATATCCCAAAAAACGATGGTTACTGACCAGAAATCTCATGTGCAATATCTCAGGATTCCTCTCTCAATGTACCCACATGTGTCAAGTACTCGGAACTGTGTATAAGAGTGCCCAACTCATGTCTAAACTTATGCAAACTCTCCAATGCAATAAATTGGGAGGCAAATCTAGTTGGGCCAAGACGAATTATGTCATGTCCATCTGTGCACTCTCTCATCATATGTAGGATTCTGTTATGTCCATAAATAAAACTAGTAATTATTTGCGCCTTGGACACCAAGTCATGCACATGTTTATCTTTACCAATGTCCTCCATCATCAAGTCTAAGGAGTGTGCGACACAAGGGACCCAATAGAGATGATGTCGTTTTGCCATCAACTTTCTTCCAGCTGCCTTGTAACTAGCTTCATTATCAGTGACAACTTAGACTACATTTTCCTCGCCAATTTCTTCAACCATCTCATCCATGAGCCTAAACAAGTAATCTGCATTCTTTATTTGTCCACTTGCATCTACAGATTTCATGAAGATTGTACCCTCACTGCAATATACAAGAAAGTTAATCATAGACCTTCTTGTCGTTCCTGTCCATCCATCACACATAAGAGTACAACCCCTTGCCATCCATATAGCTTTGAAGGATGCTACCCACTCCTTTATCTCAGCCAATTCCTCTTCATGAAGTTTGCTATAAATCTCCTTTGGTGTAGGAGCTTTCAAACCTGGGCCTGCTTCACCAATGGAATCTATCATTGTCTAGAAGTATGGACTAGATGTTGTATGGGCTGGGACCCCTGCATGCGAAAACCATTTTACAATATTTTTTACTGCATGTTTAGCGGAAGCAGCTGTGGCTTTTACCCCTTTCAATGCATACTTTATGCTAGGCTGTTTTGGTGAAGGTTTTCTATGCATAAATGTGTCAATGACACCAGTTGGTCCCGTTCCCCTCATTGAACCACCTCTCTTGACTTGGGTGCCGGGTGGTGGTGCGGGCGGTGTCCTTGTTACACACTAGCCCCTGATGATGATCCTTCTCGAGTACTATGGTCCTCCGCACTCACTTCTAGCATGGCTCACGCAGCTCGGCCACTCTGCCGCAGTCCTTCTCGCCATTCTCTCTCATTAGATGAGAGATCCTCATAATCTGTATCATCTGAATCATCAACATCAACGCAACTTGTCTTCCATTCATTACAGCCTTACTTTTTCCCTTCCCAGAAGCTCGTCATGCAATTCTGCTTGTTGTTTAATACGTATGCCTCTTTGTTGTTGTCTTCCAGCCATGTACTCCTTCATCTCATTCACCCCACTCTCGTGGACATTGCTTGCATTTTACTACATTTGTTCCAATACCTGCAATATGTTGTTTTAGGCAGTATACACACCTCCATTCATTTCCCCACAGTGGTTACACCGCACTCTCTTAGAGGCAGCATCAATAAGAACACCATGTTTCCATCCATGTCTACTTGTGGGCCTGGTGACTGCTCTTCCTCGTGGCCCTGATCAGCCATAATTGCTAATCCTATAACAATACAAACACATTCATGTGTAAGTATAAAATTATAAACATAATTACATCTATAATACAAATTTATAAGTAATTCCCCTCATTAATCACTAACATGATCCTACAAAGGCATAATTAGGTCATTAAGTGATTGGAACACTTAATTGATCTCCAATTGTGCTAATAGAACAAAAGCCCCAATTTTCAAACGCTAATTAGAGTGAAATTTAGGGATTTTATCTAAATTCCCGAAATTAAACACTTACATTATCATACAAAGGAATAATTAAGTCAATTAAGTGATTGGAACACCTAATTGATGTCCAATTATGCTAATAGAACAAAAGCCCCAATTTCCAAACCCTAATTAGGTGAAATTTGGGAATTTTATCTAATTGACAAACTCTAGGGGAAGAAGAAGAAGATATACAAGATCAAACATGTATGCATGTTTTTTTTATTTTTTCAAAAATTTTAACTAACTTACGAAATTAAACAATATATATACCTTACGAAGAAAAACTTTCTCCCTTGCTTGAGTAAGATCTCTTGAGATCTACTCAAGAAGATCTCCCTTGGGCTTTGCCTTTAGATGTGCTCCTCTCTACCTCTTTCCAACTTCAAAGGGAACAATGTGGAAGAAGAAGAAGAAGAAGAAGAGGAGGAGGAGGAGGAGGTCGGCGGGGGAGGAGGCTGGCGGCGCTGGAGGAGGCCGGCGGCGGTGGAGGAGCAGGCTGGCGGAGCTGGGGGGAAGGGGGAGCACCCTTGCGTGCTTCCCTGGATGAGAAAACAGGCAAAAGAGGGGGGGCTCGGGTGGGATCGCAGGGCTTAAGGGGGATCCGCCTAGGATCGACCCTTATCACGCCGGATCGACCCTTATCGGGTCGGATCGAACAGGGATCCAGAGATTAAGCCCGATAAGGGGTCAATCCGGCGGGCAAAGTCCAAATTTGAACTTAAACCTGCCGGATCGTCAGAATCGCGAATGGATCGATCAATCCATGCGCGACTCGCGCGATCCAACTCGGATCCAGGCGAGTTGGGTCGATCCACCCTCAAAAGAGGGATTTGGGGGGACTTCCGCCCGGAATCGAATCCCTGGGCGTCGATCCGATCCAGGATCGATCGATTCCTGGTCGATACGGGCGATTCTGCCTTCCATGTCGTCATATCCGAAGCTATATACGAAGTTCACTTCGACCGACTGCATGTTTCAGCTTCGACCGACAATGTTAATTTCTATACATCCGAAATTCACTTCATCATATATGAAATTCACTTCGTCATATCTGAAGGGCTGCCAATGGATATTCGTTTTCCGAGTTTCCGACCCGTTTCCGACATTTCCGTATCTGTTTTTCCGTTTTCGATTATTTTTCGTTTTTCCGTTTCCGTTTCTGATAAAATATAATTTTTATTTTATTTACAAAATATATAGTTTTAAAATCTTATTTCTTAATATTAAAAAACTTTAGACTAAGTTTTTAGCTTCTCCTTAATTTGTAAATAGAATCTAATTAACTTGTCTCTCTCATAGCATTTATTATGCCTATTATTTTCACAGATATTTCTTTTACCATTACTCCTAATGATACATATATCTACCATTTGATCGTACCAAATATTTCGATTACTTTCCGTTTCCGACCCGTTTCCGATTTTCTTATAGGAAATGGATGCGGAAAGTGTCATTTCCGATTCCGACTCCGACCCGTTGGCAGCTGAAGCTATATACGAAGTTCACTTAGACCAACTACGTTGTTTTCCATTCTATGCGAAGTTACAGTTCATCATATACGAAGTTAACTTCGTCATATCTGAAGTTTCACTTCGATCGACTGCATTGTTTTGATTAATACAATTGCTTAAATAATGAATGCATAACCATCTACATAAATAATCTACAAATGCACTATAATGATATCACAGAAGAATATATTTTATAAACATTGTTTAGATGGCGCATATGTTCTTCTGTTTGCTCTATACTTTTCTAAGTACACATCGACTACTATATGTATCATCTGACTCCGACTCTTGAAAAGTTGAAGTGGTTCAACTCCGACTCCTGAAAAGTCGAAGTATGATACCAACTCCGACTTCTCTACAGTCGAAATCTTTAATAGTCGAAGTTTCATATTGATTGCTTTCACAATCGATTGAATATATCGATTATCTTAAAACATCGATTGCTTTCACATCGATTGATTATATCAATTATCTTAAAATATCGATCGCTTTCACATCGATTGCTTCACTTAAACATCGATTACCTTAGAACATCGATTATCTCAAATATCGATTACTTCACTTAAACATCAATTGTCTTTTACATCGATTACCTTAGAACATCAATTGTCTCAAACATCGATTACTGTTATATTTAAACATCGATTGCTATTTTAACTTAAACATCGATTACCATTATATTTAAACATTGATTGCTATTTTAACTTAAACATCGATTGTACTCTGTAAACATCAATTGTCTTTTAACTTAAACGTCGATCGCCTTGATTAACATTGATTGTTGTGGTAATATAACAAGTTATATATCTTGTCTTGATTTTTGCCTAAAAGGATTTCATTCTGAAATACCATTTTTATAGACTATACTTGAAATATCTTTGTCATTTCAGAATCCTTATAAAAACGCAAAAGTACTCTCTCTGTTATCAAGTTCAAATGTTTTGGCACAAAAATTTTGACTCTAAGGTGTTCAAATTTAAAATCTCATTTCCACTATCTTGAAACTTGAAAGATATACATATCTGCAACTCTCACTTACTGTCAGACATATAGTTCTTACTTTGCATGACAGATGGTCAGCAGAAAATGTGGTGATAAGTATAAGAAGTATGGTCTATCCGTCAAAAGTCACCTACCGCGTCTCACTTTCTGTCAGAACTCCATGTTTTGAGGAAAAGTCTTTGCATGACCTATACAAACGTCTTTAAATGCATTCCACATCTGTTTGTCTGAAATCTCTTCAGTGATCTTCTATTACACATATTTTATGGTATCTTCCTTACCTCCAAAAGAATGGAGGTACCTGCATGGATGGCAAAGTCGACCGATCCGGGTCGGAATAGGCCGACTAGGGTCGGAGTCGGCCTATGGCGACCCGATTTGAGGGGGGGGAACGACGACCCACCCACCATGTAAGGTGGGATCGGGGTGGATTGAGCGGAATCGGACTGGATCGGTTTGATCCAGTCTGATTCCATCCGATTCCATTTGATGTAGCCCGATTTCCCTCAGCTTACCTTAACTTTCACTTTCTAATTGAAAAGAAACTAGAAAGTAAATTCTCACGAGTTTCAGTAATGATAGTTTAAGTTTGAACAAATCCTGAGAGGTCTCAAGCAAACTAAGTGTTGTCAATATGAAAGTGGCTCCCCTGGAGAAGTCATATGCATGTTTGACTTTTTTACCAAACTTTAGATTTTTTGTATTCTATTAGGTTTATTTGAATTATGAAATTTTTAGATATGTCAAATTATGAAAGATTATAAAGTCGCTATTTTGATAGAACCACCGAAATCGAGATTTTCTTATGGGAGAGTTGACTTTTTATTTATAAGAGATGATTTTTATGATATTTTTATTGGATTCAAATGGGGGGTAATTCCTTGTTTACATGCAATATCTTAAGTAAATGAAACTACAAATATAACATTTCCTTAAATGATGTTCAGGTAAATAAGATATCATAATTATCGTTGCTCTGTATTGTAATATGGACATATGTTCAACTAGACTATGGATATACCCAAAATGTTCAATTATTATATGTTTTTAAAGAATTTTCTCTAATGTTTCATGACTTTTTTCTTCATTTTTTTCTTCATTTCAGCTGGGTCCAATCCAGCACCCCGATCCGACTCTGCCATCCATGGGTACCTGCGTATTTTTCTTGACCATGTAAACACTCAGCTACCTACAAAAACATGCAAGCTATCCATAGTCGCAATGTATCGTTGCACAAAAAGACTTTGCATGGGTACGGTGCTTGCAGATATCTATTAAAGCTGTCAAATAGTACCATGCAGCTATCTACATAGTCTGGAAGCCGTTAAGACTCAAAGACCTGATGATGGACATCTCAGCAGTCTCAAGACTCACAACGTCCAAAATTCAAACAGCTACATTCAAACGGGAAGCTGAAGACTCTGAAGGTTATATAAGGAGCTGAAGTTTGAAATACAATATATACATGTGTGAGTGTATACAACTATAAGAACAAGCAGAAGTACACAGTGAGATCACTACATACTATACTCAGAAAGAAAGAAGAAGAGCGCACAAGATCTCAAGAGAGTCATCTGTTCAAGCTGCGACTTCTATGCTCTCTTGCATTCAGAAGCTTTTGGGTGGTGTTTAGTTGTTCTAGATTTTCTCTAATCCACTCTTAGAGTGAGAAAGAGTTAGAGCATTCAATCCTATTTGTAATCTCTTTCTGATCTTATGTGTTTGCTCATTTTTTTAGCAGACAACTGCGTTTATTTCAGTGTAGAAACTAGCAGGGGGTTTGATCCCTATAGTTCCCCTTTTGTAGAAGGGAGGGCCTACTGCGATAGGAGGTTGTAATACCCCTCTGTGAAGGGAAGACTTGCTTGGGGGGAAAGTGGGTGTAATACCTCTCAGTAGAGAGAAGGCCAAGTGTACTTGGCAGTTAGTAAAAATCTCAAGGGGTGTTTGGGGACTGGATGTAGGACTCCTGATTGATAGGTGGTCCAAACCAGGATAAAATCTCTGTGCACTTTGTGTGATTGTTTCCGTTAAGTTTTCACTTGTTTCACACACACCACACTAAGTACTAACGATACTATCTAGTGTTATCTTATTTTCAGACAAGTTTTTTTAATAGTGCAAGAAGTCCTATTCACCCCCCTCTAGGACATCTAAAGTTCCATCTCAATCCAACAAGAGCATCTATCTAAACTCAAAATCAAAGCTACCAATATTCTCAACAACAGGACTAAAAAGGTCTTTGCAGCGTAGACATACTAATTGTAGTAAGGGTAGAATCCTAATGTCAAAATATTAGGATTCCAATGTCGGTCAGAGGTAAGGAGGCTCATAGGTTTGTCCTTTAAATCAAGATCTGAGGAACTAGAACTGTCTGGGACCAGCGGGCGACAGTTCCAGATCAACTCGGGGATCAACTGGCATGGCCGATCCAGCCAATTCCGGACGTATCAAGATCGAGATTGGCGAGGACCAATTCCCGACCCCAATTTGATCCGGAATTCCATTCTGGGTGGTTGGTCCTAATGTTTGACTGGTCCTGTAACTTTTCACATTGAGCTTTCTTTAAAAAGGATAAAAATATACTTATTTTAAAAAATTCAAAGATTTGAAACCCTATTCTCAACTTAATTTTAAAAGACTAATCAAGTCATTAATCACTTAATTTCATTAGATTGGAGTCTAGTAACTTAATCATTAATGTTGTCACTCAATTATAATTTTGTAAGGTTCTCTCTCTTTTCTTTTGAAAAAAAAATATATATCTTATTTGTGTCTAGAGGACCTGTGTTGGTTACCTAATTAACGATTAAGATTTGGGAGATTTGTCTAGTTAGGATAGTTCAGCGTCAATCGAAGCTTAATTAAGCTTCATTGAATGCTTTGGGGGAGCATGCTGCTAATTGCATTACACACCATGTAATTAGAAATTTAGGATAAACCCCCAAATTAAGACCTAATTAGCAATTAAAACTTGGGGGTTAGGGTAATTAGGTTAACTAGCATCAATTGAAGCTTAATTAAGCTTCGTTGAATGCTTTAGGGATGGAGTACGCTGCTAATTGCATTTAATGAAGGGAAATTAGGTAAAATCCCCAAATGCGACCCTAAGTAGAGGTTAAAAATTAGGGGTTTGTGTAATTGCCTCGATTCATCATAATTTGAAGCTCAATTAAACTTCATAGCATTTTTTTAATTGTACTTACAACCATTTGTTTTTTGACTGTTTTAATCCTATGGCTATAGCCTATAGGTAAAGGTGAACAAGGTCAGAGGCAACAAGGGTAGGACGATCCAGGATGGGCCCACCTCACCTTAGTTGATTCTAGAAGAAGGAAAGTGAAATGTAATTATTGCGATAAGGAGATACGCGGTGAAATTACCAAAGAAAAGCAACTTTTAGCAGAGGTAAGAGGAGAGGTCAAGTAGTGCGACATCATGGATGGCAAAGTCAGATCGGTGTGCTGGATTGGACCCAACCGACCCCGATCCGAGTCAGGTTGGTCGTAGGATTCGCCCGACTCCATACGAGTATGGCCGATCTAGAATCGGCCAGGTTAAAAAATGATGAAAATTGTGAAAAAAAATAAGGAAAAATCAGCGAAAATTCTGAAAAACCAGAAGAAAAAAATTTACAAAAAAATTATGAAAACACATACAACATTTATTGAATACAAACACAATGAAATTCAATCTTATAATATTCATGTATCATAAAGAACAATAACATGATCAAGACATAATGATTATGTTCATACATTGAAAAAAAAAAGATATATCTACAAGTTTATAACATGAAATAAATAAAAATACCTTGTCAGTTTCACATTTTAGGACCCTCATCCTCTGCCTCGTGAAACTGAGCAGGTGGCCCATAGTCATGCCCTCCATACTGGATATATCCATAGCCAAACAAAGAATTGGTGATGTCTTGGAATCCTCTTTAGATGTTTCGAACTTTCGAGGTGTCGTTGCTTGTTGGCTTGAACTTTGAAACTATTATACCCAATAGTTTAAATATTGTCAAAGTAACTTGACCCAGTACTAGAGCTGATATCTGAATATGGCAACTTTGGAGGACTAAAAATGGGTGGATAAGAAGGCCCATATCACCAATCATGCCCTGCTTGCCTTTGTTGGCCTTGATATCCCCCATGTTGTTCTTGTGCTTCCCCTTAGCTTCCTTCTTGTTGATGGGGTGGTACTAAATAATCCTCATATCCTGAAAAGATACCCCGAAGCCCATAACCTCCTGTGGCTCCAGTACCAGCAACAGCACTCTCAACTACTTTTCCTTTCTTAATAATCTTTCTTCAACGATGATAATATTTTTGCTCTGCCTAATATAATATGGCCAAGTGAGGTGGTAGAGGTAGAGTCTCATAAAATGGCTCCGCAATAAGTGTCTCATCAGGAGAGTCCTCTGTATGATCTTGGGATTTTCTTCTTGGTTCCTCTGTTATTCTTTCCTTGTGTGATTTTGTTTTTGTCTTGTCTTTGTCTTTCTTCCTTTTTAGGTCCAATTGAGTGGTAGATCTCAATTCTGGCTGAGATGAAGAAAGTCTATTAGACACATGTACAATGGCAAATCTCCTTAATTCGGGTCTTTGACCTCTCTCAAGAAGAGACGCATGTGCAAGTACATATTCTTCAAATTTTACATCTTCTACGCATGCTTGAACCAAGCGATCATCAGGATGAAACTCAAGTATCATGCCCTCAGCTCGTCTCCACCCAAACATGTAAAGGGTGTTCTTCATTTAGCAATTCATCTACATCTACCTCAAGAACTACTTTCTCAGTTGTTCTGCCAGTTAGTTGCATGAATCTTTGCCTTTCTAACTTTTGCCTTTTTTTTCTTTTTGCTTCACCCTTAAACGCATATTATAGTACCAATAAGCCAACTGCTCTAACCTATCCACACCCAGCCTATTGCGGATTTTCATGTGAATAAGGCTGAATGTACTCCAATTTCTTTCACATTGGCTAAAAGAAGTGGTCTGACTTAACACTCTCACTGCAACATATGTTAAAGGGTTCGTGTCAACTTGTTGGTAATTTACTTAAATCCATCATTCAACTGTTGCAATAAAAGGAGTGATCATTAATCAATTTATAATGGTGAATTCCTAAATGTGATAAATTTAGGATTTTTGGCAAACAATTCTCATGTCAAATAACCTGGAGTGAGTCTTTGAACTGCACATCTTATGTCATATGCTCCATATATCCCAAGTTTCATCCTATACCTCTCCACCTACAAAATGGAAGATATAACATATGTCAAATGACTATTGCAAAATGAAACATGGATACATATGCAAAAGAAAACATTCTATGCTACCTCTGCCATTGCATCTAATCTCTCATTCATTGTCCTTGCTAGGCGAGTGATGACGTTCATGGTGCCTCTCGTCACTTCTCTATCATTATGTACATTATCTTTGTATTGAAATCTAGGGTTGAAAAAATACCCTGCATATGATAAAAATTTCAGCATGGTATGATAAAAACTCGTACATTAATTAGATTCAATAAATTACATGTAGCATGAAGATCATGGTGGAGAGTCATCTCCCATCTCTTGTCAATGATGGCCCACCATTTTCTGTATGCTTAGAATTCATTTCCCTCAAATGTTCCTTTGCTCTGTCCATTGCCTCATATAAAAATCACATATCATTTTCATCATCACCATCAACCATTCTAAGAACAAGTACTAGAGGCTCTATTACTTTGAGGTAGTAGGAAATTCTCTCCCAAAATCGTACATTGCTAATCAAATCTTGTACTTGAAGAGCAACATCTTTACTTTCAGACCTAAGAGTGTTTACATGTTGCAAAATTGCTCAGAATTAATCAACTGGCCCAATTGATGCCTATATTTCATGAGGTTCCCCAAAGAAATAAATTTTGATGCAAATCGAGTGGGACCAGCACGAAGAAGATCTCGTCCGTCTGTGTATTGCCTCATCATATTCAAAATTCTATTGTGACCATAAATAAATGAAGTGATCATTTGAGCATCGTCAATGAGGCCATAAATATGTGGATCTCTGCCTATGTCCTCCATCATCAAATCGATACAATGCGCTGCATAAGGAACCCAATACAAATGTTCTCTTTTTTTCCATCAACAATTTACCAGCAGCCTTGTAGCTCGCTTCATTGTCAGTGACAACCTGTATAATATTTTCTTCACCCACTTCCTCCACAACTTCATCCATCAATCTAAATAAGTAATCAACATTCTTGATGTTGTCAGAGGCATCAACAAATTTAAGGAAAATGATACCCTCACAGCAATAAACAAGAAAATTAATCATAGATTTTCTTGTTGTCCTTGTCCAACCATCACACATAATGGTGCAACCACGTTCTTTCCAAACATTTGTGAAGCCATTAACCCATCTTTTCAACTCATCATACTCCTCATCAAGCCCAGCATCATAAATGTACTTCCGTGTGGGAGCCTTAAGACTAGGCCCAGCTTCTGCAATTGGATCCAACATAGTCTGAAAATATGGGCTCTCTGTCGTATGTGTCAGCACACCTGTATGTAAAAACCATTTGACAATACCTTTGATTGCTCCATTTGTTGTCTTTGCAGTGGCTCTGTCTCCTTTCAAGGCCTGCTTGATAGAGGGTTGATTTACAAACCTTGATATATACAAATATCTATCCATAGAACCCCGTGTAGGATTATGAACATCTGAGAGTCTATCTCCACACCCTAATGCATCGGCAGCCCTACGAACTGATGTGCTCTAGGAAGAGATCTTCTAAAGTCATCTCTAGGCAAATGTGACCATGATGTCCCCATGCCCCTTCGTCTATCGTCTTCCTTTGCATAAGAACACCAACTAGCACGTGCAGCTGTAGTAAACTCAAAAACAAGATCATCATCATCTTCATCATCATCAACATTGATTGGTAAACTATAATCTCTATGAATCTGTCGCCCAGAAATCTCATATTGAAGTTGTTGTTGCTGCTGAGTTGTTGTGGACACAAAAAAAATTTTGCCTATTCCCCATTCCCAGAAATTCCCCCTCCCTTAACCGATGGAAGCACCATCGGTTAGGGGGTTTTTCCCCTTAAACCGATGGGGCTACCATCGGTTAAGGGGGTTCTCTCCCCCAACCGATGGTACTACCATCGGTTAGAGGGGAATTCCCCTCTAACCGATGGGAGTCCCATCGGTTAAGAGGATCTCCCCTTTAGAATCCCCTAACCGATGGGACTGCCATCGGTTAAGGGGAATTCCCTTTAAAAAAAGAGAAAAACCCCAACCGATGGTACTACCATCGGTTAAGGGGGTTTTTCCCCCTTAACGATGGGACTACCATCGGTTGAGGGGTTTTAACCCTCTAACCGATGGTACCCCCATCGGTTAAAGGGAATTTTCCCTCTAACCGATGGGACTCCCATCGGTTGAGGGGTTTTAACCCTCTAACCGATGGGACTCCCATCGGTTAAAGGGAGCCCCACTCCCACGCATGTAAGGGGGGGGCCTTCCCCTATAAAAGGCACCCCCATCCCCCCATTCTTGGAGGGGCCGACCCCCCCATAAGGAGCTACAGCCCTCTTCTCAAAATGTTGTCCCCTATTTTCTGAAATCCCGAAAGAATAGAAAAATTCCAAATTCTCAAAGCTTCCTGATCTCCTCCTCAAGCTCCCCTCTTGTGTGAAAGTACCGGCCCCCCTTCCTCGTTCGAGCAAAGTGAGAAATCGAGAGATCGTCTCCATACGGCATCGGCAATTCTCTCTTCTTAAGTCCGTAATAACGGCATCGGCCCCCATGGGCTATAGGGTTTAAATACCGTCCATACATGGACATATGGTATTTAAATACCTTTGTAATTCGTGCTCTGAATGCTACGCATCCAGACGCATATGTGCCACCTCCCATCGAGTGCTAAGTCTCTGGGATGGTGTGTTTGTGTTTATATGTATGTGTTTCCTAGGGGAGACTCTGCCCAAGTGGAGATTCTACCCGAGGACATATTCGTATATTCGCAAATTTGTGTTTTTATGTATATGTTCCCTAGGGGAAACTCTGCCCAAGTGGAGATTCCGACTAAGGGCATATCCATAAACTTCAAATTTGCACTTATACATATATGCTTTCTCGGGAGGAAACTCTGCCCATGACAAAGTTCCTTCTGAAGAAACATGTCCATGTAACCACAGACTCGTATTTATATGCATATGTTTCTTAGAGGAGACTCTGCCCAAGCGGAGATTCTGCCCAAGAACATACCCGTATATTCGCAAATTTGCATTCATATGTATATGTTCCTAAAGGAAGCTCTGCCCGAGCAGAGACCCCTTTCCCAGAATAAACTCTGGGGAGCTCCCGCCCAAGCAGGGTTATAGCTCGAGAATATATCCATAAAAATGGCAATTTTGCGCCTATACATATATGTTCCTTGGCAGAACCTCCATTTGAATAGAATCTCTATTCAAGAACATATTCATATAATTACGAACCCGCGCTTATGTGCATATGTTTCCTAGAGGAAACTCTGCCTAAGCAAGAATTCTGCCCAAAAAACAGACTCAGATGTCTACAACTCCACATTTGTATGCAAAAAAAAAATAAAGGAAGCTCTACCTAAGTGAAAATTCTGCAAAAATATATGCATACACCCATGAAAAATCATGATTATATGAATATATTTCTAAAAGAAAAGAGAAAAGAGAAACTCTGGCCGAGCCGAAATTCTGCCGGAAATATATCCATATATTCACAGAAGAGTTGTACCCATGTGGGTAGTTTCTCAGGGAGAAACTCCGCTTTGACAAGGACCCTCACAAGAAATATATCCATGTCTGCAAGGTCATGTCCATGCAAATAAAAGAAGAAAAGAAGCTCTCTTCAAAGAGAGGCTTTGCCCCAAAAAAAAAAAAAAATATATATATATATATTATATATATATATGCCATGAAACTTCATAATCTATAATCAAAGTCATACTATAAATTTGCACAACAACTGTGCCCTTGTCGAAGCGCTGCCCAAGTTCTCAATACACCCAAAGCCCAGAAATAGTCTGCGGATGTATACCCATTCCAAATGAAATTTCAAATCAAACAACACGTTTTAAACCTCAAACGGGTCTACGAATATATACCCGTTCCATTTTCAAAATCATATTTCACACCCAAAGAAAAGAGACAGTCATACCATTTCATACCATTCAAAATGAAACAAACTCGAGCATTTTCAAAGAATAAAATGCATTTTCAATAAAAAAAAGGGAAAACATCATGTTAGGACTTTCTAAATTCTTTTTATATGTCCTCATCCTTGCTATGAATGGTATTCGGGTTAAAGCTGATATTAAATAATACCAAGGGCTTTTAACTCGATGTAAATGTAACATCGATTCCGATCGATGGAGGCAGAGGTCCAGCACATGCTACCCTGATCACCTGGTGATGAAAAGACACGGAATCAAAGAAGTTCAGATTAAAATTGGCGCACCCATCCGTTCCTCGGACACCAACACCCGTCCGTTCCTCGGACACCAACACCCGTCCGTTCCTCGGACACCAATACCTGTCCGTTCCTCGGACACCAAAATCCTTCCTCCGCATCGCGCGGACTTTTTCTCCTGTCTACTAGACAGATTGGCACGCCCCGCAAATACCAAAATCCAAAATATGTGAAATGAATGAATACCATGAATCAAAATGAAATGAAACGAATAAACAAAATTGAGTGAAGCAAAATCCCGTGTCCACAGTTGTCAATAACTTTTCAGTCTTTTTCTCCTTCATGTACGCTTTCACTTCATTCCTAACCTCAAGTGGACATGATGGGCATTTTGCTACATTTCCTAAAATCCCAGCAACATGTTGTTTAAGACAATATATGCCTCCAAACATCTCCTTTGCACACCAATTACATTTCACTTTCTTCTGCCAAGCATCAAGGAGAGTACCATGAGCCCAACCAGGATCAGTGGCCAGCTGCTCCACCTCTTGCTCTTGATGTTCTGGATCTGCCATATTCCTGTGTAATATAGAAACTAAAATGTGATGCTTATGCTTGTGCATTTCGCACAATGAGAGTAAATGAATGCAATTGAATCTGCAATAAGGCTAATAAATGTAATTGAGAACTTTGATCACTCAATTGCACGTTAATTACATTAATTAGACAAAATCTCTAATTTTTTAACCTTAATTAGGGTTCAACTTGGGGATTTTGTGGAAAATAGATCATGTAATGCAATTGAGTCTACCTACATTAGACATTCAATTGCACATTAGTTACATTAATGAGACAAAATGCCTAATTTTTAAACCCTAATTAGGGTTCAATTTGGAGATTTTGGGGAAAATAGACCATGCAATGCAATTGAGTCTACAAGTAAACTCTAATCAACTCAAATGACTGCACTAGACACTCAATTGCACATTAGTTACATTAATGAGAGAAAATCCCTCATTTTTAAACCCTAATTCATTTTGGGGGTTTTTAGTAATGAGGGTCATAAACATCTTATCAATGCTATTTATCTATAGATCTATAACATATTAAACATTTCCTATTTTTTAATATTTTCTAAAAAATAAAAAAATACCTTGCACAACTGGCGGCGGCGATGGAAACCACCCTCCTTCACCCACAAAAATATCTTTCAAGAGTTAGACAAACACCCAAAGCAAAAGCAAGACTCTTTTTGGGGCACCTTAGGGCTTAGATCTGAAATTTTCAAAAAAAAAATAGAAGAGAAAAAGAGTGGAAGAAGGAAGAAGCAGAGGCAGCAACGTGCGGCGGCGCCAGCGCCGAGCCTCCTCAGAGCTCCTGCGGCGGCGGCGAGGGAGGGGACCTCCTGAGGGGGGGGCTGGGAGGGGCGGAGGGGGCGGCCTAGGTTGGGACTACGCAGACAGCTCTCTATCTACGCAGTCCCAATCTCTCCTTAAGAAGGGATCCACAGGAGCTAGCTCGACTAGGGCCGACTCCATTAAAAAGAGCCCCACTTCCCGTGGAAGCGGCCTGGAGCGAGTGGAATCGGGGTGGAGAGCTCAGAGTCGGGCTGAGTCGGCGCGACTCCACCCGATTCTAGTCGATCCACCCCGATTCCACCTTATATCGTGGGTAGGTGGTTGTCCCCCCCCCCAAAAAAAATAAAAATAAAAATAAAAAAATTGGGTCGCCATAGGCCGATTCCGCTCTGAGTCGGTTGATTCCGCTCCGAGTCGGTCGATTCCGCTCTGAGTCGGCCGATTTTGCCATCCATGTACGACATAGCACCCCAAGAGGTGAGGGAGGAAATGCGCCAATGCCTTCTGGGTAATAAAGAGAGGATGCAACACAAGGCAAAAGATGAGGTTGAAATTAGTGGGGAGGAGCCCAGCATTGAGGATTCAGATCTAGAGCTAACTGAAATGGTAGAACATGAACGTGCGGCTCGAATGAGGGGGAAAGCACCTGTAGGATCTAGATCAGGGCATGGGTCCAACACAATCCCGCAGAGAGCAGGCTCCATAGCCAGCTATGTGCTCAGAAGGCAAAGTACTACACAGCCAAAAATCAAACAGGCATTGAGAGAGGTAAAGAAATCAGTTGAATCTACAAGTCATGCATTCAACAATATTTGCACATAGTTTTTCCATACAGGTGTTTTTTTGCCATGTAGCTGAATCAGAATATTTCTTGCCTATATTTGATGTCGTAGCAGATGTTGGGCCTGGGTACAAGGCCCCGTCACGTCGCGACATATATGGGTGTGGCCTTGAGGGAAAGGTTGAGGAGCTCCATCATTGGTTTGAAAGCTTCAAATATATCTGGATGGAAAAAAGATGCACCATTATGTGCGATGGTTGGACTGGCACCACAAAGAAGTCCATGATCAACTTCCTTGTTTATTACATTGAAGATACAGACGTACAGTGTTTGTGAAATTCGTTGATGCTTCAAACTATGAAAAAAATGTAAATTATTTGTTTCATTTGATGGATGAGATGGTGGCAAAAATTGGAAAGGAATATGTTGTACAGGTTTTCACTGATAATGAAGTCACTTACAAGGCTATAGAGAAGAAGTTGATGTAGAAGCACAAACATTTATATTAGCTCTCATGTGCAGTACATTGTCAGGACTTGATACTGGAAGACTTTGGGAAGGAAAAAAATGTGAAGAAGATAATTGATATGACACAGCAAGTCACTCGGTACATAAATGGCCATCCTAGGATCTTGAACACATTCAGAGAGGTTGCAAGTGGGGTCGAGATATCATCCGTGCAGGGCCAACAAGGTTTGTTTCAAATTTTATTTCATTGGAGTCCTTGCACAGATACAAGAATGAACTAAAAGTCTTTCATGTACCACACCTCTTTAAAGGAGTACATAGACAAATTCAATGTTGAAGCTCAAATGGATTACTTGGAATGCCACCACATCGTGGAAGACAAGAAATTTTGGGAAAGGGCCTCTCGTTACATGAAAGTGGTCACACCCCCTGTCAAGGTCCTTAGATTGGTGGATGGTGATGACAAGAATGATATAAGATATTTTGTATGAAGCCATGGACTGTGCCAAGTTAGAGGTGCAAAAATCCTTTCCCAAAGACTATCAGAGGTGGTGGAAAATTATTGACAACAGATGGGAAAACACATTACACCATAATTTGCATGTAACTAGTAAATGATTAATTGTATTGATATAAAGTTCATTATCTTCTAGGTTAATTGACATCTCATATTTACTTAATTATACACAAATGCAGGCTATTTCCTCAATCCTTGTCTTATATACGATGCCAATGCAAGCGTTGATGGTGAGGTGCTCCAAGGCACCTTAAAAGTCATTAATCATTTATCGAGGACACCAAAATAAAGGCTTGAGGTTGAGCTATAGGTTGGTCTCCTTGGATTTTATCAATAAGAGGAAAAGAATTTACTTAAATACTGATGTTAATATGTTACTTTATCTTTATAGATGGATGTATATAGAATGAGGACTTGGAGATATTCTGACTTACAATTACAATACGTCGTAGGAAGGGTAAGTCCAAAGAAAAAAGTGGAACTAATGAAAAAAATCATTTTATGTTCTTCATTCAAAAAATCCTAAAACAAGAAAATCTCAAGAAAACATAGGTGTATTGAACCAGTCCAAAGAAAAAAGTGGAACTAATGCTGCTCATTATTCCATTAATGAAGAAAATACATCTATTCCAAAAATAAAATCACTTTGGATTTTGAAATCATTGTTGTATCCTAACATTGATGTCAATACAGGACCCAAGCAAGTGTGGGTTCCAAAGCCAGCTTGATCAACAAGCTGAAATGTCTTGCAGCCATACAGTGTAAATGGATTCATGACATTGGTTGTGCAAGGCAAGAAATGATTGGAGAATAAAGGTAAAATTTTTGAAACTGTGATTGAAGACTGTTCAGGTAAAATCTCTCTCTCACTTCAGTTTTGAACTGAAAGAATTGAAATAGATTTTTGACCTTATTTGAGCAATGAAAAATGTGCATTGATGCTATCCCCACATGACAATGCCTCTTAGCAATTGGAATCACGCCATGTCATCTTGCTTGCATAACTGTGCTCATGACCTCTTAAGCACGACATTTGCTTTGACCTCTTGGTATATCAAATGATGACATGTGAAAAAACAAGTTATATTTGTTTGGAAACTATCATTATGCGTGAGTAAAAATACTCCGCCAAGTACCAAAAGTCATGTTATGCATAAGGCTCAGGGTTTGGCGCATCGCCAATTCGGACCGAATCGGGCTGTGCCTGATTCGATCCGATTCGGGCGGATCGAACCGATTCGGTTCGATTCGCATGGATTCGGGCAAAACCCCTGTTTATGACCCATTTTTTGGCCGATTCCTTTGAATATGGCCTTTTTTTTGAATAATTGTGTGGTTTAGGTCTCTTGTAAATATCTTCATCATATTCCATGAGATTTATATCATGTAATTGCTATAAAAACATTTATTTCAATAAAAAAAGTATTAGAAGAGTGAAAATAATTGAAACTCATTAATTGAAAGATATTTACATTGCGCAAAGTCAATACAACTATCAAACTCTCAATTCCAATACATAATACAATGACTTACTATAATATCCCCAATGCCCTTGTTGATATGGATCGTATGCATTCCATTGGGATTGGATAGGCACAGACTCTGACTCATCTGACTCTGAGGGAAGCTCTCCAATAAGGTGATGATATTTTGTTCGAGACACAAAACTACGATACTCATCCCATGTCATCATGGTATGGTATCTCTAACGAAACTGACTTAGATAATGGTCCCACACCTGGCTGCCGGGACGGATTACATTCAGTTGTGCCATCTGTACATCCTCTACAGGAGCAAAAACTTGAACTGGAACATGAACAGAAATGTAGGAGGAGGATGCATATATGGAGATGGACCAAAGTAGCCTGCTGTGGCAGTGTACCCACTGTACGGTCCGTACCCACTAGAGTAGTCTGTGCTAGTGGACTCGGGGTGATAGCTATGGCCGCCATAGGATCCAACAGACTCTTGTGTACTCATCCTCTCAAAGTCTGATATCATAGTGTCATAGCTATGGGAATCCACTGGTGAACCTCTTGCTTGACTGTCAGGTCTAAACTTCTGTCTTCTATTGTACCGCATTGGGGCACCATGACTACTATCTTGGGTTGCACCCCCATAAAATTGCTCCTCTGTGAATTCCATCCCACCATCTCCTCCTCCTTGATCATCGTCACCATCTCCTCCTCCCTGACCACCGTCACCACCTCCACCGTTACCACCATCGTCACCTCCAGCATCTGAAGAAGAACCACCTGCAAATGCAATATAATTTTAAGATAGGTTAGCACAAATACAAATACATTTGAGGTAATGTGCAATACAAAATGATGACCTACCAGTAGTCATCGAATCATGGGAGGCGCTATTGGGCAATCGGGGTGAATCCAACGGAGACGGTGTCTTATCATCTGCATTTGGATCCAAAGTCTCTGTATCAGCAATGTCAAGTGGATCTTCAACAACGGTAGCACCTTTCTCGCCTTTCTTGGATCCCCAACCAGAAAACCAACCCTTCTTTTTTTGTGCTGGGGCGGGAGGTGGCTCTCGTATAACAACTCCTTTACTTGGCCGGGACTCTGTTGCACCAGTTTTTTTTCGGCGGGATTCTGTTGCTATTTGCTTCCCTTTTGCCAATTGAGATGATATGGGAGCCCTTGTAGATTGTGAGGGAGGGGCATCTTGGGTAGATGACCCTCTCCTTCTAGATTGTGTGCGGGGGAGGCCTTCCATTAACCTCTCAAAATCATCATCATCATCACCATGTCCTCCACCTGCAATAGCCCCCAACATGATACATTAGCACAAATGTAATTGATACAATATGTAAGATAAATGAAAGAAATTACTCACCCACCTCCTCTGCGCTCATAAAGCTCCAGTTCTATGTCCCCAAGAAGATCCACCTCAGCCTCTGGATCCATCTCATAATGAAGGGAGTATGGCTGTCCCACATTCACACGATCTCCCTCCTCCTCTGTTGTTGCTTCTGCTACTGCCCTTGCTAGGAAAGTGTTAGGGTGAGGTGGATCGTCAGGATCATCTGCCTCCTCATCTAACTCATACTCCCCACGCTCTGTTGTTGCTCGTGCAACCCATGAAACCATTGGGTCTTCTTCATCTCGTAGGAACCCAATATCAACAGGATCATATTCCACCTCCCCACGCTGCTTTGGATCTTGTGTGAGATGTTTGACCCTCAAACCTCATATTATAGTGCACGTACACCAATTGGTCCAAGCGCCTATATGACAATCTATTCTGCACTTTGGTGTGTATCAATGCAAACGTACTCCAGTTCCTCTCACATCCACTAGATGAGGAAGTCTGCGATAAGATCTTCACTGCAATTTTCCTCAATGTTGGCGCAGTATGCCCAAACTTGAACCACCAATCAGCTGCATCCAAATTCAATTATCTCAATCAGACCTCAACCATCAAGTTGCAATGATAAAAAATGAAATGGGAAACATATTACCGCCCTCTACACGCTCCCGACCAGCAATGGCAGATGGCTCAGCAAAGGTCCCAATAGCTTCCCGAAAACTCTTCATCTGCATTTAATAAATTGATCATCATGCATATGAAATTCAAGTATTTGTTTGGATGGAAGATGATAATCCTTGTATTTCGGCCCCTGCTGGTTGTATGCAATATGCATCATCAATCCTAGTCTACTTGCCATGCTCCCTAGGATACACATAAGGGTCCACATCCTCAATTTGCACACCTGTGGGTCTCTTGCTATGCCTGCCTTGTTCTGGTACTTGTGTTTGTGTGGGAGGGGGCCGAGTGAAATAATCTCCCACATTTGAAAATCGACGGGAGCCACTGTCACTGCCAACCTCATGCTGAGTTCCCTGAAAACTTACTTTGTGGGCTGCCCTTTGATCACCTTCCCATGCCTCAGCCCTACTATGTGCTCTGGCTAGTCTTTCCTGCACATCAAGATCAGGCACATATTTTGCATACATTTCAACTTCATCATCAACGTCTTCATCTCGTTCCCTTCCTGATATAATCCTCTCTTGGATCTCCTTATCTGCCTTCTTTCTTGCTGTCTCTGCCCGAACCTGTTTAAGGTGTTCAATCATAAGCTTCTTAACTTCTCTTGGCACCGACTTACACCCCTGCACGTCATGGTAGCCTGCTAGTCGACCACCACCAAGGTGCTTCTTCAAACGGGAGACCCCACCTCCTTGTCCCGTAAAACCACAATAATTGCACTTGAAGTTGTGTCTATTTTCCAACATGATGTCATGCTGCCACCCAATATCATCAGAACCCTTTTCGGTGCCATCTACAAGGACAAAAAAATAATTAATAAATTAACAGTAAATTAATTTCAATCTCAGAATTTGAACACTATAAAAAGTGTTCTTACTTATTAATTGTTATATGATATTTTTTTTATATACATGAACACATGATCACAGAAATCCATTCACACCTCCATATATATTTTCTGTAATCAACTTCTTACTTCTTAATTATTAATAATGTAAGAACATAAATTAATTCTAGCTCAACTTCTTATGTAATCAACTTCTAACCATGATATAGAAGTTATACAACACATTCCTATCAATTTTTGGTTGTTTACACTTTTTTAAGATTTTTTAAATTATTTTTCAAAAAATCATATTTTAGGGGAAAGTGATGTTATATGATAAATTTTTTCATAGACATGAATCACATGATCATACAAAATTACAAATACATTCACACCTCCATAAGTATTTTCTGTAAATTCAAGTTTTATTTATTTTTTTAATTTTAATATAATTATTAATTAAAATTAATTATACCTAAACTTCTTATGGAATCAAGTTCTAACCATGATATAGAACTTATACAACACCTTCCTATCAATTTTTTATTGTTCAAAAAATTTCTAAGATTTTTTAAATTATTTTTCAGAAAAATCATATTTTAGGAAAAATCTTCAAATCTACATGAAAAACTTGTAGATCTTGATGAGAAATGGTTGCAAGTGTACACCAATCACTTGCAACAACATTTCCTAACAAGATCTAACCCATACACCAAGAAAAAAACAGAAAAATGAAGAAAAATGGATGCTTACCTTCAAAGCCCTGTAGAACCTCCAAAAAACTTAAAGAAGAAGGGTTGAATGCCTCCAAATCCACCTCCAAATGGATGCAAACTCACGTAAGAAGCCTCCACTTGTGGGTTTTTTGTTGAAAAAACCTGATAACGGGGGGGGGAGAAAGAGGGCTGCAGTCTGCTACGCTGCGAATGGGACTGTAGAGTCCCGATTCGCAGCGCATTGCCGACACCCTTAAGGGTGTCGGGCGGATCGAACCCGATGCGCCAGTATCGGGCCGGATCGGGGCGCATCGGGTTCGATCCGCCTGTTTAAAGGGGATCCGCCCGCATCGCCCGAGCCACGCATCGGATCCTCTGTGATCCGATGCGATACGCCCGAATCGGGCCGGCTCGATCCGGCACGCCAAACCCTAATATATATAAAATATAGATACATATATTTATATATATATATATATAACTCGCAAATTCAATTGGGCTCATTAAGATACTCGTTAAGGGATAGAACTCGAGAGTATTTAAATGAACCAAGCTTGAACAACTATTTTCAATACTCGATAAAGCTCGACCCGAGCTCAATTAAAAATTAATGAACAGAGCATGAGCAGCATAATACTCGACTCGACTCGCCTCGTTTACACCCCTATGGACACACCAAAAGAAAAGAAAACAAAGCCAAAGGCTAGAAGGCTGCAGGTACCACTATTGGCGGTGTCATGAATGCACCTACTTTCTCCTTCGATGCTTATATGATGATGATGAATTGATGATCATGATCAACTGCAGGTACCACTATCGGCAGTGGCATGAATGCACCTATTTTCTCCTTCGATGCTTATATAGGTAGAGGCTACAGTCATAGTAAAGGAGAACATGATTCATAGAGCACTATGGACATCACTCAAGTTATGGTCCTTATGGAGGTGGCCAACACAAGGCAAGCACGTATGAGTCATCAACTAGAATTGCAACTTCGGCCACTTCTAGCCAATAGCAATTATGGTGGGCCAGCATCCTCCTCTAATCCTAAAGGTTCTGCTTCTCATGTTGATTTTGGATTTCAATCAGCTGTAGGTACCACTATTGGCAGTGGCATGAATACACCTATTTTCTCCTTCAATGCTTATATAGGCAGAGGATACAGTTATAGTGAAGGAGGACATGATTCACAAAGGCACTATGGACATCACTCAGGTTATGGTCCTTATGGAGGTGGCCAACATGAGGCAGGCATGTATGAGTCATCAACTAGAATTGCAACTTCGACCACTTCTAGCCAATAGCAATTATGGTGGGTCAGCATCCTCTTCTAATCCTGAAGGTTCTGCTTCTCATGTTGATTTTGGATTTCAATCAAGTCAACAACATTATACTCCAAGAGAGATCCAAAGAGGCATGCACGACTTGACTGCATCATTGTTTGGTTACAATGAATATGCAGAATATATGCATCATTTTTATGGATATCAACGACAGTAGCCAAACGATGAGGGAGAAGCTTCTTCCGGCTATTATCCATCTTAATGCATCATTATTTAGGTAGGGATCATTTAATTTCTGTAACATTTACTATGTTTTTAATGTTTATTGTACTGCTTGAACCTTCACCATATTTAGTATGTAGCTAACATTAGTTTAGCATATCCAATGCATACTTCTAGCACTTAATCCAATTTAGTAAGTTACCCACACTCATATGCATGTCCAACAATTTTTTCTGAATTTTTTATTTTTTATAATTTTTCAGATTTTTTCATATTTTCTGAATTTTTTAATTGACTGAGATACGTTTCGGCCGAAACCAAAATCGATACCGTTTCGGTTTCGGACCAGTCCGAAACCGAAAGTGTCATCCTTGATCTGGACAGGTCAGGTTCGGTTCTGCAGGCCATCCTTCATATCAAGACTCAGACAGCATCAAGTTTCTCACCATTTTGCCATACTGCATCAAGTTCCACATGCAATGACAAGCGAGCACAACTTCACAGAAAATCTATCTTTGTTCCCTAATCTCCAAAAGGATGTTCAGTTTTCATCAGCAGCAGCATAAGGGTGACTGGTTTTTCTTCCCCTATCCAAAACAGGGAATCGATCTGTAAGGACTTCGCGCAGCCTCCTCTTCACACGGTAGCCTGGTCAAGGGGTGTGGCCCCTCTTCTCTTCCTTTGATGGTGTGGCCCATATTAAGGTGTTTTTCCAGGATTCCAGGACCTTGTTTTTCGTGGGCAGCCTTCACTTCTCAGCAGGCAGGAATCACTGTCAGGTCCGTCACCCTTCATTTTTATATCTTCTAGGTTTTTTCCTCCACCCTTGTTTTGGTAGGCAATCTGGGAGCGGGGATTTGAACACAAGTCACTACAGTGTACATGGAGGGCCTTAACCATTGAGCCACTCCTAGTGTATTTGTGTACTTTTTCTCTCCGCCTTATATTGTTAAGATTGTTGTCTATTTTGTCTCCAGCAGTGAGTGATGGTGATGGCACCTTCTTCCTCTACCGTCTCTCTTAAGTGGCCATCTTCAACAACCATTCACAGCAAATGACCACAGTTAAGTTGAATACGTCTATCTATCTTTCTAGTCAATCTCTGCTCATATCTTCTTAATGATCAGAAAAAACTCGGTTATGTTGATGGCTCAAGCAAACAACCTGCTGAAGACGATTCCAAACATCAGACTTGGGAAGTGAAAGACATGGGTTGGATCTTGAACTGTGTCAGCCTGGAAATACATTATCTTATCATGCACACTGAAACAGTTCATTAGCTGTGAACTCTACTTGAGAAGTTCTATGGTCGCCATAATAATGCCCACACTTATGACTTATCAAATATCATGTGAGATCCATTACTTTAAGCAAGGTGATCTGTTGTTGACATATTAATTTAGTGAATTAAAAATAAAGTGGCAGGAACTGGAGTACTATACTGCATATAAATGGTCATGTATCAATCACAAAGAATATCTGAAACATGTTGAAAAAACAAATATTTTCAAACTTTTGCAGGGTCGAACTCCCGTTATGTGTTTTTTACTACTTTTTGGTTTTCAGGATGAAACTTTTATTTGGGTTTCTTTCTTTTTTGTGCGTGTAATACATCCCATTCACCACTTAGTTGGACAAGTGCTACGTCCAGATAAGTACCCTGGTTGCCTTAACAACCATGCTCTATTATTACTCCAGTGCAGATTCCAGCCAGGGAGCAGCCTCAAAATGGAAGGAGAAAGAAGAGCTGGACAGGGAACCTGTGCATCAGATTGACCCAGATCACTTGTGCAAGAAATAGCCAACAACAAGAGGATCTAGGCATGGTAAGCAATCTCGCGAGATTCTCGCGAGAATATCGGTCTCGGCCCCTTCCCGAGAAACGAGAAGGCCGAGATCCTCTTCAGGTAGGGTTGCCAAGATCTCTTCAGGCAGGGTTGTCAGGATCCCCTTATTTACCTGAATATCATTTAAGTAGGATATTACATGCAAATAAGGAAGTACCCCCCATTTAAATTCAATAAAAATATCAAAAAAATCATATCTCTTACCAATAAAAAGTCAACTCTCACATCGAAGAAGAAAATCGTGATTTCGGTGATTTTAGCGAAATGCTAACTTTCTAATCTCTCATAATTTAGCTTATCTAAAAATTTGATAATTCAAATAAATCACATGGAACACTAAAAATTCAAAGTCCGGTAAAAAAAGTCAAACGTGCATGTGACTTCTCCAAGGGAGCCACTTTCCTACTGACAGCACTTAGTCTGTTTGAGACCTCTCAAGATTTGGTCAAACCTAAACTATCATCATCCAAACTCATGAGAATTCACTTTCTAGTTTCTTTATTTATTTACATGTGTTATATTAAAAATATATATAATGATCCTATGTGAATCGGACCGATCCATGCAAATTGGATCGAATGAGGGCGAACCCGATTCGGTCCGGATCGCCGCTCCAACAAACCATGATGTGAACCTATGTCATCCATGGTTGAGACTTGGGAATGTATGCAATTATCTATGTTCCTTAAGGAATTATCTATGTGAACCTATGTGATCCACACTTTTATGTTATCCTGATCTCCCGAGATCTCTCCAAGATCTCTTCGAGATCTCTTCTCTTTGACCCTCCCGAGACGAAGCCGAGATCCGATATGGCAAACCTTGGATCTAGGGACTCCTTTTTCTCACCACATATGCAGCAGGGGAGTTGATGTCATGCAGGAAACATCATAGACTATCAGAGGTGGGGAGCATAGCATGAGAAAGCCTTCAGATAACGTCCTCCTTCAAAGAGCGTTTCAGCCACCAAATGACAGTAGCAAGCATGAAGTATACATGACAATGTTGGGAACGTGGAGGTGAGGATGCAATATGATAGTACATAAGGATCTCTACTGGCCTACAAACTTTAGACTTCTCCCTGCACTTTCATCACTATCCATTTTAGATGTCGGAATTTAAAGTGACCTCACTACGACGATTTGAAAACCTGATAACCCACTGATAAATGGTGTTTATCACCCCTGATAAACTAGAAGGCAATTTGGTAAATCAGTCAAACTAACTGGTTATTAAGTGGGCCCAGTGACAATAACCCCTGAAAACCTTATTGGAAGGTGAACCCTCTGATAAAGTTATCTGGGCATTTAACAAGGGAGAAGCAGATAAGTACCTCCACACTTATCTGAGCATTTAACCTTTTACCAAAGTGCGATAAGTACTTTTTGGAGAGGAGACATCTCCAGATAAGTACCTCTTGTACCAAAGGCCAATAGGGTTATCACCTGTTATACTGTCTGTGGACACTGTAGCAGGTTTTCAAATCAGCCCTAAAGAATAGAGTATAGACTGGCCAAGCCACTACGAAAATCAAAGTTTTTGTGCGAATGAACTTCCAAATCTGCATTTCCTGACAGCAGATATTTCCACATGAATCCTGCTAAAATTAACACTTACAACTACAAACAGTTTGCAACATAACTCAATGGTAAATACCACATCTGTGTCATTTGCAACTTTGACCACTAAAAAGATGACTCTCAAAGCAAGCCTGCTAATGCCTACTGCATATCCACGCATAACCAAGAAAATTGCAATTAAAAGAACAACATGATGGCATCATGGTGGCAGGTGAACCAGAAAGGAGTATACATTTAATTAAATTAGTAGGTTTTGAATTTCATGAGACAAGCTATGTGTCTCAACACTTACAGGTGGCATCAACTCTGAGGGTCCTTGAAAAATATACAACCGTGAGGATCTGTTGAGACAATCACAACTGTCAGTAACATATACAAAGGCAATAAAAACGTAGGCAAGGTCATATACTGTCAACCGACCACAGACAGCAATCCTAGGAATCAGATGGAATAAATTTTCCTAATTAGCTGGAAATTTATTAATGTCAATTACCTCAGTCTGTCAGTGTAAGGAGCTCAAGATGTGCAGACAGGCACTCCATTATGTTTTCCTTTTTCTGGGCCGGTTGGAGGGCATGGGATGAGTAGTACCACTCTTTTGCAAAATGTAAACAGCATTTTTAACTGTGGAGGAAAAAAACTCCCCTACATGAAGAAAAAGAAAAACAGCCAACAAAATCCTACATTAACCTACCCAAAAGGCTATAACTGAAGAACTACAGTTGTCCATTTTACACAAGATAGAGCCCCAACCCACCAGCCATTCACACAAGACTGGCACTGAATCGTAAAAAAGTTGACAAGCTTGAAGGTTGGAAGAAAAACTCCTAGCTGCCGGAGGGAAATGATTATGCCAAAGCTGCATTTTTCCCAGGATAGCTCTAAACAGTCAATTTTCAAGATTCTCATTAAAACAGTTGATGGTGTGAAAAAGAGTTGATTAGGAGTGCTTTCGGGTGGAAGGAAAGGGACCTGAAGTGAGAAGCCACCACCCAGCAGATGGGGTTTTGTATGCAGAAGCAAGAAGGGAGGACTTGTAGGTCCAATTCCTATTGGCATCAAAAAAGGCTTCAGAGAGTGAGCACAGGGAAGGATACCATCAGGAAGAAACTTGTTAGAGAAGGTACTTCTGTGGGTGCAGGATATGGAAGCTGTATGTCACGTCCCATACTATATACCATCGAGGTATTGTCTGCTTTGGCCTACCAGCCTCACAGTTTTGTCCCCCTTGAGAGTAATCAGATCCAAAAAAATGCTTCCCAAGAGGTCACCCATCCCCTACTCCCAACCTAGACGATTAATCACGGAGTTCTTTACAGAACTGAGCCAATAACCCCAAAAGGCGCCTCGATGATATAGAGTACAATTTAACTATATTTGAGGGTGTTACATTCTACCCCTCTTATATAAGCAGTGTCCTCATCGCTGGGCCCATATAACACATAGTACAGTCAGTCAATCCCCTAGACAGGCAAAGCTCAAGAGGTGGCCCCCACAGGCTCAAGAGGTGGCTCTCACTATGTAGGACTTTGCGTCATTATAGATTCAAGAAGTGTGACTCCCATAGCGTAGCACTTTGCCATGTGTGGTACTTAACTCCCGCACTGGCTAGGATATTGCTCTGATACCAAATCTGTCACACCCTGTACTCTATACCGTCAAGATATTATCCACTTTGGTCTGCCAGCCTCACGGTTTTGTCCCCTTGAGTTGAGAGTAATCGGCTCCAGAAGAGGTGCTTTCCGGGAGGTCACCCATCCCTGGACTACCCCTAGCCAAGCATTATTAACTACGAAGTTCTTTACAGAACTAAGCCAATTACTCAAAAAGTCGTCTTGATGATATAGAGTACAACTTAACCATACTTGCAGATGTTACACTATATCTCTCCAATTTGGAAAGGAATCCAAGCCAATGAAGATTAGGTTTTGTTTTTTTCCATGAATCTGTGGATAAACTACCAATTTTACTAAAATAAACAGAGGTCCAATCAGGGATAGGACTGCCAACAGATACCCGATATCCGATATACTGTCCGTTTCCGCATTGATTACCACCGCCACTAGTGCCACCATCGTGCCACCTCCGCCACAGTGCTGCTTCTGGCACCTCCCTGCGACGGGGAGGTCAGCAAGGGCCAGGAGCTTCGCCAAGCACCCCTCTACGCCATCTTCCACATCGCGAGCCTCCTTTCCTCTCTCCCTATTGTGCGACCTTCCTGTGAGGGAGAGCCCAGCCCAGCCAGTGGATTGCGTCACCGCCACACTGCCCTGCCAGCACAGCACAACCGCCATCACACCGCCCATCACTGCCACCCAACCACCAGCCCTCTGGGCACCACCATCCAAAGTTGCGCCAGAGCAACCCTGCCCTAGCCGGGTCTCCACCCAGTCAACTGCGGACTGGGAGGACTGGGCCCATCTAACCAAGGACAGGATCCCCCAGGGTAGTTGGGCCAGCCCACCAGTCGGCTTGAGGCCATCCTCTCGTCAGCCCAATTCGAGAAAGCACCAGGTCAGCAATTTTTGCTGGTCCATCCATCTCGAGTGAAGCCAGATCCAAAACCGGGTCAGCCATCCTTGCCCCATTCTGCAGCATCACCAGCCCAGGCCCGTTTTCCTCAAGTTATCAGGTTATCCATGGGAATGTGGTATTATGTCTCGGAGTTTGACCTCCAGGTTGCACCTCAACGATGATGAGAAAAGAGAAGTCATAAAATTAACAGCTCTGTTGAATAATGTGCAGAGCAAGCAAGGAAAGATAGGGGATCAGTCACAAAGTTTAACATGCATGACCGTATCGGTTGTCTTGTGAAGGATTTCCATGAGATTGGAATTCGAGTTCACTAAAAGTTTTGGGATCTCCCAAGTCCCAAGTACAATAAAGATTTTATTCATTCCAGAGAATAACTTTGAGAGCACTTACGCCTTTTTCCCAATTTTGAGTGAAAAAGTCTCTGTCTGGAATTTATTACTGAAATGCAGAATTCCAAGTTTCCCCGTTTGTAATTATGTGGCTAGATTCAAAAAAGGATACAAGTTTGGCAAAAGTTTTCCCAATTGCCTGGCATGAATACATCCACCCTCTTGGAGCTCAACAAGGTAGTGACTTCTTCCCGTTCACTGTGGAAGTACAAAAAAGCCAAGCAAACCTGAGTATTCTGCTCAAACTTGGCTTGTGCTATTTAACCCAAGCTCAAACTGCTTGAACTCAGTCAGGTATCTAATACAGCCCTTTGAATGCAGCTCCTTGAAATACTCAACAAGCTTGAGCCTGCTCATCGAGCCGAATCGGGGCCAATACAGGTGAATCGGATCGAATCAGAAAATTTCCAATTAGATTCCCGATTCCAATCCGAACCTTGATCTGAAGCAACTGAGAAAGCCACCTTGCTTGGGACCAGTCAAAACGCATGTACACCAGCGATAGACAGATCCTGCATAACTGCTACTTAGATAATCTCTGCCCCACTTTCCTAGCCCCTAGGGATCCGACATGGGACTAACGTGGCAAGGCTACCTTCGTACTTGCAACAGTTTGTTTCTCTACATTCTGGGAAGAGTCTTGACAGAGACAAAAAACAACAACTATGAAACTGGACAAAGACTTGGTGGCGAGGCAGTAAACAGTCAAGCAGAAGAAATACATCATGAGAAGTGGATGCACTGCAGTACCCCACATTACAACTAACACATAAGACAGAGAAAAGTTACTTCCGTTAAAGGAAAAGAATATACTTACTGGCCAAATCGAACTATGTCACCAACATGCACTGCAGTGTAAACCTTTTTCTTGATCTAACAAAATATGAAGTCACAAGTGATCAATTAGCAAAAGCTGAAATGTCATTTAACATGACTACTGAGAACAAATTGTATTTATCCTACAAACACAGTTTTTAGGTTATCCTATAAATACAATTTTATATCCAGTAAATGATAATGTGACTTGACCTGGAAAAACATACACAAATAAAGATGACTTCACAATGACACCTTATATGCCTAATATAGACATAAATGTTGCCATAACCTTCTATGCCTAATATATCCTTTCTCTTAGATAAGCAATCGAATTATAAACAATAACATTGTAAACTAGTCAGACAACTCTACACAAATGCATTCACCTTCTATGTCTAGTATCTGCTCCCCCTGGATAAGTAATTGAGTTAATAAACACAATCATCCATATTTTAAAATTGTCAGTTCGACCAGTGCAAATGTATTTAACACCATATAACAAGAAACATGCACGACATACCTGATTCTTGTTGAGAAATGTGCCATGCGTACTGCCAAGATCATAAAGGAAAGCTTCACCATTTTTTCTAAATTGAAGCACTGGAAAGAAAGAAAGAATCATACTAGTCATGCAGTCCAAATTAACAGAATCAACTATTGAGGTGAAGAAAGAAGACAAACGATTCTAATGCATCTGCAATATAAAAAATGGAAAATTCATAAGAAATTATTGAAGGCACCTGAGAAAGGAAAGAGAAAATAGATCACAGATATGCTTCTCTTTCCGATGCATAATCACCAAGAACATATTTGTTTATTAAGAAGTGTGGTGCTTCAACTTGTCCCTAAGTACGATATGAAACATGTGATTCCATAAAGGAACAGCAACAACATAGATAACTCAAATGCTTCCAGAAATTTGAGCTGGGATGATGTCCATGTCAAAGATAAATGAATATCCCCAAAGATATTTTAAGATGGATGTGGCAAAAAGGCTAGCAGCCAGGCTAGAGGGGCATTTCGAAATTTTCTTGTAGTACTTTCACATGGAGGACATCCCCCCTGGTAACCTCCTTCACAACAAAGGAATTCTCATGAAACTGTTTGGGATGAATAAATGGCTCTCCTTCTCCCAAGATTCTTCACGAGCATTTTTTACTGACATAGCAATCCTAACATCTCCACATTGAAAACAAATCAACACAACCCAAAGCATGGAAGGAAGAATCGCCGGGATCGAGCCAGAATCGCTCGATCCCGGATCGGATCGACCCCCCAAGGACCGATTCCCCCTTGAAGCCCCCCAAACCCCACATTTCCGGCTGGATCGACCCAACTCAGTAGGATCTGAGTTGGATCGCTCGAGTCGAACCGGGATCGATCGATCCCGGCTCGATTCAGTCGATCCAGACTGATCCAGGTCGATTCCCTCAGGCTACCTTCAGGATCCTCTTCAGGCAGGGTTGTCAGGATCTCCTTATTTACCTGAATATCATTTAAGTAAATGTTAGTATTTGTAGTTTCATTTACTTAAGATATTACATGTAAATAAGGAAGTACCCCCCATTTGAATCTAATAAAAATATCAAAAAAATCATATCTCTTACCAATAAAAAGTCAACTCTCCCATCGAAGAAGAAAATCGCGATTTTGGTGATTTTAGCGAAATGCTAACTTTCTAATCTCTCGTAATTTAGTTTATCTAAAAATTTGATAATTCAAATAAACCATATGGAACACTAAAAATTCAAAGTCCGGTAAAAAAAGTCAAACGTGCATGTGACTTCTCCAATGGAGCCACTCTCCTACTGACAGCACTTAGTCTGCTTGAGACCTCTCAGGATTTGGTCAAATTTAAGTTATCATCATCCAAACCTCTTAGAATTTGGTCAAATTGAGCTACCATCACCCAACTCATGACACTCATGAGTTGAGTGATGATAGCTTAGTTTGACCAAATCCTAAGAGGTCTCAAGTAGACTTAGTGCTGTCAGTAAGAGAGCGGCTTCTTGGAGAAGTCATATGCACGTTTGATTTTTTTTGTTGGACTTTAGATTTTTAGTATTTTATTAGACTTATTTGAATTATAAAATTTTAAATATGTCAAATTATGAGAGATTAGAAAGTTGCTACTTTGATAAAATCACAAAAATTGCGATTTTCTTCTTGGATGGGAGAGTTGGCTTTTTATTAGTAAGAGATGTGATTTTTTTAATATTTTTATTGGATTCAAATGGGGGATATTTCCTTATTTACATGTAATATCTTAAATAAATGAAACTACAAATTTTAACATTTACTTAAATAGTATTTAGGTTAATAATACACCAAGTCTTTAATATTTTATACTTTTCTTGTATTATTATAGTAGTAATAATACACAAAATCTTATGTTTCATATATTATGAATGCATGTATGATTGATTTTTTATGCAAATATTAGTTCTCTCAATTTATCAGATTTTCCCTCATTTTTGCTGTTTTTTTTCTATTTTTTATGAATTTTCCTGAATTTTTTCCCCAAAAAAGCCATTTATAAAACTGGCCGATCCAGGATCGGCCAGACTTCCCTTGGATCCATGGGATCTTGCGATCCGATCCGATCCAGGATCGGATCGAGCCTGGTCGATCCCGATCCCGATCCCGATCCTGCCTTCCATGACCCAAAGTCTCACACTATTGACAGAGTGGGGGGTCTGGGGATCATGGAAACCCTGATGTTGCGACTACTTCCTCAGCCCTCACCGGTTGGAGGCCATGAAAAGGATTAATAGGGCCTGACTTTGCAATCTTTACATCTGTCGATGACCATGGAAGAAATTGATCAAGAGTGCACAATGTCCCCAAATTAAGAAATGCTATTTGGAGGCCATGGAAAGGAATAGAGCCTGACATTGCCACATTTGCATCGGCTGGTGCCATGGAGGAGGTTGATCACGAATGCACAATGCCCCCAAATGAATAAATGCTGTTGTCCCTCTCTATAAGACACTCCAAGCACAGGTTGATTTCTTTAGCTCCATCTGCAGGGAGAACCCCCCACCCCCAGTTCAGGGGAAGTGGAAATACAAACAAACACAGTTTCTTATCTGTATGAACTGCCAGATTTATTTATTCATTTATTTATTTTTGGGTGGGCGGGGGCAGATTCGAGTTAGAAAGTTAGCCTATTACATTCATGGAAGAAAGGATTGGATCGGCCTGGTCTGATTCCGATCCCAATCTGAATCAGATCGGGCAATCCGCTGGAATGGTTTTTTTTTAGTAGATAGTACCACGTGTATAATATTGAGAAGAAGAGAGAGAATGTACAAGAATAGGTGGGCGAAAATACCCAGAAAAGGAAGCTGGAATGTTTTTTTAAAAGACAACCAGGAAAAATCAGAAAAGTTCATAAAAATCAGGAAACATATGTCTTCAATATTTTACATATATATTGATGATATATGTAATCATACTCATGCATTTACCCATTAATATATGTATAAACATAATTAAAATGTATATCCTTAAAAATGTATACATTCTATATATATAAATTTACCCATATCATGTAAAAACATAATTAATATGTATATCCTTATATATGGTATCACAATATTTTACATTTATATTTATGATATATGAAATCATATGATTTTTTTTTTTGAAAAGTGGATAGTACCACCAATATATAAAAAGGGAAGAAAGAATGTACAAGTATGGGCCAACAAAAAGAAACCCCAAAAAACAGCCCTGCCAGCCTACAGTGCCATCGAGCTCTGAATGGACTACAAATCTCAACCACCACCACCACCACCACCCCGGCTCCAATCAAGACAAAAAGTGAGGAGTTAGCTTGATCCACATTACAAATAATTGATGCTCATTCCCTAACTTTACTACAAATCCCATCAAAAAGAGACTCGGCATCCCGAGCAGCCCTGGAAAAAATCCTCCTGTTCCTCTCGCCCCAAAACCATCCACAGAGTAGCATGCAAAATGAGCCACCAAACTGTCCTCTCACCCTTGGTAGGCCAATGTCTCTTCCACTTCAGCATCATCTGCTTAAACTCAAAATAGGAGGGGATGGTGCAATGAGTTCTTGCAGCCACCTCTCTCCAAATAGTAGAAGAGTAGGAATATAATATTTGTTAAATGTGTAGACATAATTAATATGTATACCTTTATAGTACATATATCATATTGATGAACACTTTATACATACATATATATGTGTTAATGTACATACAATCATGTATTAATGTAAATATAATAACAATATTTACATATATATAGTTAATGCATATATAATTATATATATGGCCAATCACAGCCCATATATAAGGAAACACCACACCAATATAGAGTGTCAACCTAACTCCCCAAAGACAAATCATATACATATATATATGTCTACATCGTTTGTGTACTTATATACAGAAATATGTAAATTAATGTACACAATCATATTAGACATATTAGTTTGTGTGTATAAATACTGTATACATATGCATAGTTGTCAAGGCGGCCGCCTAGGCGGCGCCTAGGCGGCGCCAAGGCGGGTTTCTGAGGTCGCCTAAGTGGGCCGCCTACTTGGGTTGGGAAAAGGCGACCCAAGGCGACGCCAAGGCGCAGAAGGCGCCCAAGGCGGTCAAGGAGTGCGCTTGGGAGCCTTAAGAGGGCTTCCGGGTCCATTTGGATCCTTTTAGTGGATCGGATCCACTTAGGGGATCGGATCCCCACCTACATACCCCCCTCCGCCCCGATCCCCTTGGCAAGTCAACCCCCGTCTCCCCAATCCCTCCCCCGCCTCGCCCAAGAACCAGCCACAGGTAGGGTTCCGCAGCAACCGGAGGACCGGAGGAGCTCTCGCCGGAGGAGGAGGAGCCGCTGCCGAGCTCTCGCCGGAGGAGGAGGAGCCGCTGCCGTCGGCGTCGCGCCGCCGCCGGAGGATGTCGCTGCCGCGAGAGAGAGGTATGCTCTCCCCATCTCCCCTTCCTTCCCTGTCACGCTCTCCCTCCCCTTCCCTAGTTCCCGGAGGAGGCCGCCGGAGGAGCCAGGAGGTCACTCCCCTCTTTCTCTCTCACGGTCACACACACCGGCACCCCTCTCTCTCTCCCTCTGCCTCTCTCTGTCTCTCTCTCTCACGGTCACTCCCACACACCGGCACCCGTCTCTCTCTCTCTCTCTGCCTCTCTCTCTGTCTCTCTCTCTCACGGTCACTCCCCTCTCTCTCTCTCTCTTTGTCTCTCTCTCTCTCTCTCTCACACACACACACACACACTGTCACACATGACAGTGTCCCGCCCCCCTCTCCTCTCTCTCTCTCTCATGGTCACACACACACACACCGGCACCCCCTCCTCTCTCTCTCTCTCACTTCACACACACCGGCACCCCTCTCTCTCTCTCTGCCTCTCTCTCTCTCACGGTCACTCCCCTCTCTCCCTCTCTCTCTGTCTCTCTCTCTCTCTCTCTCTCTCACACACACACATAGAGACACTGTCACACACACACTCCCGCCCCCCCCCTCTCTCTCTCTCTCTCTCACGGTCACACACACACCACCGGCACCCCCTCCTCTCTCTCTCTCACGGTCACACACACACACAGTCCCGCCCCCCCTCTCCTTTCTCTCTCTCACGGTCACACACACTGTCACACACACACACACACAGTCCCCCCCCCTCTCCTCTCTATCTCACACACACTGTCACAGAGTGACAGTCCCACCGGCACCCCCTCTCTCTCTCAGTCTCTCTCACGGTCACACACACACAGTGTCACAGTCACACACACACAGTCCCGCCCCCCTGTCCTCTCTATTTACAATTTTTTAAATTAGTTTTGCAGTGAGAAAATGGATTCTTCTTCCTCAATACCCACAGCAGATTCAGAATTCAAGAAAGCGAAATCTAATGATCCAGGATGGAAGTATGCTTATTGGCCTGATGAGCACGATAAAAATAAAGTGAAATGTGAATTGTGTGGTTTAGTGACAAATGGGGGGATAAAGAGAGAAAAGGAGCACTTGATTGGAGGTTTTCGTGATGTGAAGAAGTGTCCTAAGACTACAAAGGAGATTGCTGCAGAAATGATGGTGGCTTTGAACAAAAACAAGAAGAGGAAGATGGTAAGTGCAACAAGTGTTTATGAGAATGTTGTGAGCTCATCTGATGAGGAGGAGTCCGAGCCAACAAAAAAAACAACTACTTTGTCAATTTTTACAAAACAAAAAAAGGAGAAGGGACCAATGGATGCATTTGCAAGGATGAATGTTGATGATTTTATCGATGCAAGAAGAAGCGGGGAAAAAATTCAGAGCACTATGTCTAAATTGAAGAAAGAAGAGAAATGCAATCTTGATCTTGCTATAGCTAGATGGTTTTATGATGCTGGCATTCCTTTCAATACAGCAAAGTGCAGGAGCTTTGAAATCATGGTTGAACTTATAGGCCGATTTGGACCATGATACAAACCACCTAGTTATCACATGTTGAGGTTGCCTCTTCTACAAAAAATGGTAGAAGAAACAAAACAAATGCATGCTGAATATATAAAACATTGGAAGATTTATAGGTGCACTATAATGTGTGATGGGTGGACTGATAAAAGGCAAAGAAAGTTGATCAACTTTTTGGTGAATTGTCCAGAAGGAACTTATTTTATGGAATCAATTGATGTTTCAGATCAAAAAGAAGATGCTATCTTGTTGTATGACTTGTTAGATAAGATGGTTGAAAAAGTTGGGGAGGAATATGTGGTTCAAATTGTTACTGATAATGCATCTTATAATATTGCAGCAGGAAGGTTGTTGATGGAGAAAAGGAAACGATTGTTTTGGACCCCTTGTGCAGCTCACTGCCTTGATCTCATGTTAGAAGACATTGGAAAATTGAAATGCTATGTTGGCGCCATTTCAAAAGCAAAGAAGTTGACTGCTTATCTATACACTCATACACGGCTTCTTGACCACATGAGAAGGGAGACAAAGGGGAGAGAATTGGTAAGATTTGGAGTTACAAGATTTGCTACAGCTTTTCTTACCTTAGAAAGATTGCATGATGATGTAATAAAGAGAGCACTGCGTAGGTTGTTTAGTTCAGATGCTTGGCATTCTAGTGCATGGTCAAAAACAAACATGGGAAAGAATGTAGCTGCAATTGTTTATCAATCAAAATTTTGGAATGCAGTTGAGGAGATTTTGAGGGCTTCCCAACCCCTCTTGCAAGTGTTAAGGTTGGTTGATGGTGATGAAAAACCAGCAATGGGCTATATTTATGCTGCAATGGAGTTTGCAAGAAGCAAATAATTGAAAATTTCAATTCTAAAGAGAGCAAATACCAACCTATTTTGAAAATTGTGGACCGTCGTTGGAAAGATCAAATGAATCGGCCTCTACATGAAGTTGGCTTCTTCTTGAATCCAAAATTATATTATGAAGCTCGAAGCAAAGATGCATCTTTGGTTGCAAAGTTTGAACATGCTTTTATGACATGTCTTGAAAAGATGGAGCCAAATATAGAAATGCAAGATAAGATTGGAGATCAAATGATGGAGTATTCATGTCAAAGAGGTATGTTTGGGAGGCCAATGGCAAGTAGAGCTTATGAAAGGAGGCTTCCATGTGAGTAATCTAATTAATTTTTTTCTTAGTTATATATCTTTATCTCCTTCTTTTATTAATATTTTGAATTTATTACAGGTGATTGGTGGATGCAATATGGTGTGGAGACACCGGAGTTGAAGATGTTTGCTTTAAAAATTTTAGGACTTTGTTGTAGTTCTTCTGGATGTGAACGTAATTGGAGTACATTTGAGTTTGTAAGTATTTGATTTTATATTTCATATTTTAATGTTAGTCATTTTTAAGTTTAACATTTAATCTTATTTTTATCATATTTGTTCTATTTAGATTCATACAAAGAAGAGGAACAGGTTAGAGGCCAAGAGACTCAATGATTTGGTCTATGTCCAATACAATCGACGTCTTCGTGAAAGATTTCAAGAAAGAAAAAAACATCCAGAAAAATATGATCCCATTTGTTTGGAAGACTTAGATTGGGGAAGCTCATGGATGACAAAGCATGGTGAAGATTTGGTTCATGAGGGAGATGATCTCACTTGGGCAATTGTGGATGAGGCTATGGGAGCATCCGAAGAAAGAGCTAGAAGAGGAAAAATGCCAATAAGAGGGAGCACTTCACAAGGCACAAGGAATGATGATGAGGATGAGGATGATATGATGAGTGAAGAAGAAGAAGAGACAGATGATGATGATGCTCCATGGGAATCAAATAATGAAGATGGTGATAAGGATGATGAAGTTGAGGGTGATAGTAATGATGATGGTGGCATGGCTCTTCAAAATGCCATGTTTGGTTTTAAGCTTTAGATGTTTTTATTTGGAGTTGAACATTTTATTATCTTTGAAATTTTTGGACATTGAATTTAATAGTTTGATGTTGGACCTTTTGGTTGGTTATGCTAATTTGTTTTAGGTAATAGTTTGATGTTGGACCTTTTGGTTGGTTATGCTAATTTGTTTTAGGTAATAGTTTGATGTTGGACCTTTTGGTTGGTTATGTTAATTTGTTTTAGGTAATGTTTGATATCCATTATGATAGTAATCTTGCTTGATATATTAATGTGATGTTGTATTATATTTGTCACAACTCTTATTTCTAGATTTTAGAAGAACAAAGGAACAAATTTCAGGTTAGTACTTGCATTTTATATTTTTATTTATTCAAGTAATTTTTCTTTCATATGTTTAATTTTGGTGCACTATTGTAATGGCAATTTTTTTCACATTGTATTTATAATGTCATATTTGTGTAGGTTTTGCTAGATTTAATATAGGATGTCACTCTTGAAATAACCTAGACTAGACGTTATCTTAAGCGCCTAAGCGGCGGCGCCGCTTAGGCGGGCGCCTAAGCGCTTAGGCACACAATGAGCCCAAAAACGCCTTGGTCGCTTTGTCGCCTTGACAACTATGTACATATGTATTAGTTTATATATGAGAAATGATGGGTTTAGTACATGTATTAATTAATGTATATGAAAACATCAATACAGAATCGGCCAATTCTGCATTCCATGATTACATTGTCCCTTAGAAAATCCTTATGAAAACAGCTCACAATAGAATTTGAACCTGAGACCTCATCCTGGTGTACATGAAGAGCTAACCACTAGGCCATTCCTTGAGTACCTGTGTGAATGGCCAGATGATCAGAGGCACTTCAGAACAAGCTCCCATGCATCATATATCTGAAACTTAAGAGAAGCATCAATCTTCAAGATTGGTATGCTGAGAAGATCGCACAACAAAATGTGCACACATGTACGGGTTTGGATAGGATCATAGGAATAAGCCATCTTGTGGCTGACCTAAAGATCCTTACCTGATGCTAGATTTTGGAAATCAACCAAGGTATATGATGATAAATGTGGTTTTCCATCAGGATAACCTTTTCTTTTCTTTTCTTTTCTTTTTTGAGGGGTCTGCCACAGTGGAGGAACCAATTCAGTTTTAAAGAGGGAAAATTCTCACCACCCAGGTTTGAACTTGGTGGTTCCCCTATTAACCCCCTACACTGTGCCACTGGCTTCCTGGAGATAATCAATTACAGAAGATATCTCTCGTACATAAATTATAAAAAGATCTAGAGAGAACAACATGGGTTTCATAGGATAAATAATAAAAAGATATAGAGAGAACAACATGGGTTTCATAGGCTCACAAAAACATAAACTGGGTTCCTGGAGATGTTATATCATGAGCTATGAGAAACAAGAGTAACCATAGTCTATATTCATGACAGATTCAGATAACATTCCACAGAGAGAGAGAGAGAACGCTATCTCAAGAATCAAGAAAGAGTTCACAGTGACAAATAGAGGATCAAAATCAGCATGATGTCCTTATATGTTTTTATCATGGATGCTGTGACAGTCGATAACCAACTTTTCTCTAAAGCTGATGTATGCCTGATGTTCTTGACTGGAATTGTCTCCATGAGGAAATCCCATGAGAAACTAATTGTTTGTCAGACAGACATGAAATAGTTAAGCATATGACGGGATAAGGCTCGTGATGGATAAAAAAGGATCAAAATTCAATATTAAGTCCTTATTCATGTGTTCTTAACCATGGATGTTGCGAGAGTAAACCTGTTGTATGTCTGGATGTGCTTTACTAAGTTGTCTCCATGACGAAAACATGAGAAAAATAATTGCTTGTCGGACATAAGAAGGTTAAGCATATAATGAGGTAAGACTTGTGATGAATGAAAGAAGAACATATAGTTGTAAACACACTCAGACATGTATGCATACCTGCATGAAAGCGAGAAATAGTGGGGTGTTCAAGCACAAAATCACACAGATCTATGCGACCAAACATGTATGCCCCTTTCTCAGAACTGCATAGAATAAAAGAATAAAACGGGAACATCAGAACCATGGGGCTACAAAATAGTAAGAAACCAAATATGCATTTCAAATCTTAAATGAATTTGCCTATAGTGAGGAAATAATTTTGAAGGTCTATATATAAGACCCATGTCACTATCTAACAAATGTTTACAACTTTAGCAAACCCGCCCAAGAGACATACCTGAACAATGGAACCTATTGGAATGATCATCTCATATCTTAGTTTTCATCTATTCTTGTCTTTATGTATTGGACTTCAGGGATTTAGCTATGAGTAAGGCGAGGGCTTAATTGCAGACTTAAAATCAAGAAACAAACTAGGGCTGTTCAAATTATGGTCCAAACCGAAAAAACCGAACCGAACGGCCGGTTCGGTTCGGTTCGGTTGGAGGATCACACAGTTCAGTTCGGTTTCAAACTTGGAAACCGAAATGAACGAATATATATATATATATATATATATATTATATATATATATATTATAATTATATAATATAATTATATAAATAATGTAATTAAACAAAAAAATGCCGGTAGGCGCAGTGGAAGAAGGCATCCATCGCGCGGGGGTGCGGAGGGCGCGCAGCGGGTGGTCGCGAGTTCGAACTCGTTTCCGCCTGCAAAATCTCCCTTTTTGCCTGTTTTTTCCAGGAAAACGCCACATTCGCCCGGGAAATGGCAGACGAAACTGAATTCGGTTTGAACCGAACCGAACCGTCGGTTCGGTTCGGTTCAATGAAGGGATTCGGTTCGGTTCGGTTTCCCCAATTTTTGGGGAAACCGAACCGAACCGTTGTACACCCCTAAAACAAACCACATGATTCATCCTGAAGTAAACATGTACATTTGCTTAATAAGCTGACCTTCCTTTATCTCTGCCACACTCTGTTTTGATTCCAAATCTCTCTTGTTGTGTTACATATTGCTTTGGAAACAGACATTACAAATCCTTCTCTTCTTGAAAGAGCTCTTCCTTAACTGATGCCACCTTGGCCTGAGCTGCCATTTGGTTCTATTTTCCAATCCCAATGTGCTAATCAGCATGCTGGAAAACATTTCCTGCTGCCTTCAAGTTATGAATCATGCTGGAAATCACCTGAGATGCTTAGTCACATGGGAAAGCAATCTCGCAAGATTCTCGCGATCAGCGCCTTCCCGAGAAACGAGGAGGCCTAGATGAGTAACCAGGGACAGGATCCTCTTAAGCCAGGGTTGGCAGGATCCCCTTATTTACCTGAGGCCGAGATGAGTAGTCAGGGAAAGGATCCTCTTAAGCCAGAGTTGGCAGGATCCCCTTATTAACCTGAACATCATTTAAGTAAATGTTATAATTTGTAGTTTCATTTACTTAAGATATTACATGTAAATAAGAAAGTACCCCAATTTGAAATAAGAAAAATATCAAAAAAAATCATCCCTTACAAAAAAAAGTCAAACTCTCTCATCCAAAAGAAAATCGTGATTTTGGTAATTCCATCAAAATATCGACTTTCTAATCCCTCATAATTTGGCCTAACTAAAAATTTCATAATTCAAATAAACCAAGCGAAATGCTAAAAATCCAAAGTCCAATGACATAAGTCATGTGCATGTGACTTCTCTAAGGGACTCACTCTCCTACTAACAGTACTTAGTCCACTGTGATATTTAGATAAATAAGATATTTTACCATGGGCTCCCATGTCATGAATTAAAATTGTGTATGCTTAAAGTAAAACTCTACGGAGAGAAAAATGAAAAACGCACATCCCGAATCCCAATTCCCACACTCTTGTTGTAAGATATAGTGAACCTATGTCATCCATGGTTGAGACTTGAGAGTGTATGCAATATCTAGTTCCTTAAGAAATATCTATGTGAACCTATGTGATCCACACTTTTATGTTATCCTGATCTCCCAAGATCCTACCGAGATCTCTTCTCTTTGACCCCCCCCCCCCCCGAGACGAAGCCAAGATCCGATATGGCAAACATTGCTAGTCATGATTGGCGCAGGTCCATTTGATGGATATCAATTTCCAAAACAAGAGCCTTTAACCTAATGGTGGAAGCCCCACCAAATGGGAATTTTCAGTTGATCCAATTTGTCCTTGGCAATGCAACACTTCTCCAATTCACCAATAAAATTGTCTTGCATGATGCTGTGCATAGTAAAGCGGGACACATACTAAGATCTTCGTCACCTCTGGTTAAGTTGTCTGAAAATTAAGTGATTGTCTCAGAAATTAAGAAAAAATTGTATCATTGAATCTTTACATCCATGGAAATTGCTGGAATGTCATAAATATTCATGCAGAATGAAATATGGTATCCTGTTAGTAAAAGATTTTTTTTTAAATGGGATGGTGTCCACAAAATATATTGATAGCAAAAAAAATGGTTAGTAAAAGAAGTTAGTTGCTCTTGTTCCAAAATTTGTTTAAAATTATTATGAACTATTAAATTATCTTATATCGATGAGAGATTATTACAGCGGCCTAGACCTACTTTTGTTGTTTTCCCACTACTCAACCCCCAACCCAGTCACAACCACGTGCAAACCGAGTTGTGGAGTGTTCAGGGGTGTTCATAGGTCAAACCCACCATAGGGATCCTACTACAAAGAGCGCATAAGCCCACAGGATCACAGTTCGACACCATTCTTCCCACAAGAATCGACCTCATGACCTCCGGTTACCAACCAAATGTCTTGACCAAACCCTCACAGGGGCCACAGTTGGTTGCATTTCAGGCCTACTTTTGATCTTATATTAGATAACTTGATATTTTTAGTTTGGATTTGTAGAACATTGTTGTGTAAACAACATTATCTTAGCTCTAAAACCAATGACAAATGTCTAAGAATAGAGAAGAACAGACACAAGGAAGACCATGAAATACAAAAACACATCCCATGATGCTGAGTTCCTTCGCTTAGATCGACACTCCAAGCCCATATAATTTTTTGTGACATGTAGAGGGAAAACAGGAATAAAAGAGAACTCTCCGGAATTCTCCGTCATGAGAACACTTGAGAGAGGAAGAAAGTTGCAGAAAGGAGAGGAGGATGAGGGCAGTTAGGAAGGGAGAGATCCATGTGTGCTCTCATCCCATCTCTTCAATGTAAGGAGTGTGCTGGGAGATGCCTCGTCTCCCACCCCCTCCTGCAAGTCGCAACCAGCGCATGACAACTTCCCTGGGAGATTCTCTTCTAGATGGGATGCCCTAGAGGGCATGCTATTTGAGCCCTAGACCAGGTCACCTGTATAAGATAGAACATTCTGCACCAGTTTAGTTTTCTTGTTGTTATATACAAATACATATTAGCCCAAGTAGATACGAGGAAAAATATAAATTGTGCACATTACTAGGAGTTATTGGTCCTAGTAGCTCTAAGAAAGACAAACTCTTTATTAGAGCTTAATACATGTGATAGACCACTGGTGTGAAAAAATTCACCCACACGATAGAGCACATAGGTTTTGTTCAACTTCCAGCTTACAGTATGAACTTTCACTTCGAGTAACTCCACGGAGTCCCTTCTATGTCTAGGATTACAAAGTTTTACAGATGTTTATGTGAAGTTTGTTCCACTGAGATGAGTGCCAAAAAAAAGGACTACCTCTGAACATAATGCTTTCATTTTGATAACATATTTTCTTAAGAATAAACCATTGAGCATGGAGAAGATATGGCTGCAAAAATCATCAGTTCAGGATGTAGTTCAACAATGGTTGGAAATGAGCAATGAGGCATCATTCAGGAACCAAGACTCTTTCTTTGAAGTAAAAGTTCTGAGAAATGCTATTAAACTTTGGGCAAACACTTTGAGAAATAGAAGATAGAACTACCGCATGTTTGGGACGAAAGCAGGTTAATGCTGAGGAATAGCAAGGGGGAAAAAATCAAATAAACGACTCGTGATAACTTACTATACTGATGTTTGTTCCCAAGAGAAAAGTCAGTTTATCGACTGAACGATTATTTGGCAGATGAACGGTAAATTGAACACCTAGGACACATCGAAATGCGACAACGCAGAGGTTCTATGGCTAATAAGGGACTTCGTTTCTTTCTCTTTAATCACTGTATGGGCAGATTTAACTACTGGCCAATTAAAATTTTTGCGCGCGATATGGTTCTGACACACAACAGCAACAATTCGCAGCCCAGATTGGTGGGCGCAGGAAGAGGTCATAGGAGACGACTTACACATGCAATTGCTCGATGATGGCGCCATCTTTGAGGACCTCGAAGTAGAAAGGATGCCCTGGAGCCTCGCTCCACGGCGGGATCTCGTAGGGCACAGCCACTCCACGGCTCCTTGGCACTGGCTGGGCCGAACTCTGACTGGACGCCGGTTTCTCCGGCGGTTCTTTCCCTTCGGACGCCTCTGACACCTGGGCGCCGGTCAGGTCCTCCTCCGGCCGGCCTTGGGCGCTGACCTCGGCTCCATCCGGGGAGGGCGTCGCCACGGCAGAGGACTCGCCGTCGGAGCTCGGGTTCGGTTCCGGGGGAGGGCTTGGGATCTTGGAAGGGGGAGGACCCATGGGAACCTTCATCTCTCTCTCTCTCTCTTCTGAGGAGAGCCAGGAGCGAGCGCAAAGGGTTTAGGGTTTGTTTATTTGAAACGCAAAACGGTAGAAATGACGTCGAGAGTTGAAGAAACTGGAGCAGAGGAGAACTTGAGGAACGAGAGTTTGATATTTCGCCCCGCCCGCATTTACTTGGTTTGTCGGTTCTCCATCTCATTTCTACCTGGTTGAATTTTTAAAAAAAATACGAATAATTTATTATTACATTAAAATTATAGATATATAAAAAAATAACATCTAACTTTATAAACTTGCATCATGTTGGTAACTGAAGTCATCTTATATGCACACGGAGGAAGATACCAAAGAGGTTCAAGAATGCAAGAGTGGAGGAGCATGTAACTCCATGCGATCTCCTTATCCGTTTGGATAATAAGAGAAGGGAATAGGCATAACACGAGCAAGGTTGAGTTATGCTTATCCCTTATCCCTTGGGTGCGTGGTAAGCACCAAGATATCCCTTGTTTTAGTTGTATTCCACGTTTGGTGTAAATAAAGATAGAGAAAATTTTATTACACTTTAATTTTACATTTTACATTATTTCTCTTTTTCATTGGTCACCGTACAATTATCTAATGAAAAGTAAAAAATACAAATACAAAACTCAAGCACATTAAATTTTTCTCACGAAGATATACTTGAGGTGGTCACCTATTTTTTTTACCATTTTACCCTATTATCTCGAGGAAGGGTATGCCTTAAATGCCTGTTTGATAAGATGAAGGATAGGAAAGACGTACGATGGAACTTTGAGACAAATTTGTCATTTTAACTATGTAGAAAGTAGACATAATATTACTGCAACTTCCTTTATAATCAAATATTACATGTATTGTTGGTCAAAATTAATCAATTGAACATTCATTCCGCAACATGAATGTAAATATTACAAGCATTTATGTTCATAAAATATTACATACTACTGTCATTCTTGTTCATAAAAAAGTCATGTTACGGTCTATGTAAAAGTGATGATTCATGCTTGGTGCTAATTTGTGCCAAATTGTGACCGAGTCAAGTATGAAGGTAACCTATGTGTAAATGATGTAACACCAAATGTGTGTGAAGGTAACTTGTGCGAGATTGATCCATGTGTATGCCAACGCAACGCACCTTCCTGTAACATGATTATCAGCTGGCAACAATTTTATATGTAGACTTTATAGTTTGAATGTAACTTGTATGAAAATGTATAGTATTAACTTGAAATGGGTGGGAGAAATCTCCTCTAATATGCAGACATTATACAGTTGTCTCTAAAGTAGTGTTTGGTAGCGATTTTCATAAAGTGAAAATCAGATAAAAGTAGTTTTCGTTGCACCATGACGTTCTCTAATTACTTTTGGCCTCGACGATTGTGTTTTTTCGTTGTACGGATGATAAAGTCTGCAAAAGTTTTTTTAAAAAAAATCCTGGGCGGTGTTCTCCTTTGTCTATCTCTCTTTTATGATTTAAAAAAAAAAAATTAAACGACTCTTCATCCGCTTTCTAACATGCCTTGTTTTCTCTCTCTTTCCCCCCATTATGCAGGATTTCAAAATTAAGAAGAAAACCTTATCATTTGGAAATCCCGTGGGTCTTATCAAAAATTCTAATTTTAAACTTATTTATAACATGTTAAGAAACGCTGCCTAAATTATGTTGAATTCTGACAGCACCAAGTTAGCAGGCTAATACATTTCACTTAACATTGCGTAAGTCTACTTGCACTCTTTTACGTGATGGAACCAACGTTGCATTTCGGCTTTCAACTTTGCACTCGGTTTTGAACGAGGGAGGTGCTACAACCGTGAAACGGATTAGACAACTATTCTTTCAAATGGAATAAACACATAACTGTATACAAACACACAACTGTCATCTGTTTCCAAATTTGACAATTTGGTCTGTATTACATGAGATGAAAGCGGACACCAACTAATAGGTCCGTTGAGCAACACTGCTCATACGTAATTTATTGGAAATATTTAGATTTCAAACACGAACAACACACATTGGCAAAGCTGAACATCACTCTCCGCAGCGTATAACTCCATCTGCAATGTTTGATAAGCAATGGCAAGGGGATCAGGAGTATGCTCGCCTTCCACAGGTTCCCTGGCCTTTTCTTTCTCCTCCTTGCATTTGAAGAAGCCACAACTAGTATTGGGCTGTCCAACCTGCCAACAAATTACATTTCATGGAATTTAGCATGGTATGAACACAAGTTTAAGGAACAAAACCTGCTATGACATACCTTAGATTCTGGGCAGACTTAGAATGTCTTCCCCTTTGAATGCCTCAAAGTTGAAGTTCACTTCTTACATGGTCCCTTCCCACAAGGACATTGGAGCAACTCATCAACCCACTGAAGAAAGGGTTTTCTTTAAAAATAACAGACTTTGAAAATTTTTAAGGAAAATAGCACAGTACAAAACTTATTTCGCAAACTAACACCCTTTTGACCGGTCAAAGTGTTCGTTTAAAAAAAAAACTTAAAAAATAGCAAATCAACAGCACCCTAACCGATTTGCAAATCGGCTAGAGCGCTGCTGATTTGCCTTTTACTATCCCCACCTACCACCCTTTCCCTTTTCCCCACTCGTGTTCCCCTTTTCCCCTTCCCCTTTCGAGCTGTGGCGGAGGACGGAGGTTGTCGGCGAGGAGGGGCAGCGATCCGACGACGGCGAGGCGGCCAGGGGCAGCGATCCGACGACGGCGGCAGTGACCCGGCGGTGGCAGCAGTTGGTAATATGGGTTTTTTATTGTGGTCCCCCTTCCCCTCCCCTAAGTCGGCACATTTGGTCCCCCATGTCCCCTTCGTTTGGTCCCCACCTCCTCTCCCCACATCTCCCACCGTGGGAGGGAACCCACGTCCACCATCGCCCCTACCCCAGTGTGACCCCACCTCCATGATCTCCCCACATCTCCCACAGTGAGAGGGCAACCCCACCTCCACCATCGCCCTTTTCCCCCTTTGGCTGTGCATTTCACCCTCTCTCCCCCCACATCTACCGGACCCCACCTCCTTGATCTCCCCACATCTCCCACCAGGGCTCCACCATCTCTCTTTCCCCCCCTTATGCCTCACATTTCCCCCCACTCCCCGAACAATAAGAATTTTCAAATTTTAATTTTAAATTAAAATTTTAAAAATTAAATATTTAATATATATAAATTATTGCTATTGCAATGATTTAGTTATAGTTTTGTTATTTATTTTTTGCATTATAATTGTGATCTTTATTGAATGCATTACATTTTATTTGTTAAATTAAATAAATAATACTCGAAAATAATGATAAAATTAGTTCATTTGTTATGATCTTGCTGGTGTGACATCTATTAAATTAATAAGATGTCATCTACAAATGTATTTATGGTCATTCTTTATAATGGAAGATTTTCTAAGAATAAAAGAGTGGCTATATACGAGGGAGGCAATGAAACAATCATTAGGATACCTTCACGTTGTTCGTTCAATGAACTCAAGAGTATAATCTATCGTGCAACAAAGATTAATCCTCTTGAGTATGAGTTGAAAATTCATGTTAAGGTCCCCAATAATGATGATTTTTCTATTGAAGTTGATGATGAAGAAAAATGTTCTATAATGATATATTTATGTGTCTCTGCACCATTGACTATTTTTATAGAAAAAAATGACACATAATGTCGCATTTAGACCATCATCTTTATTGAAAACATCAATGGGTTATGAAGCACTCACACGTCCAGTTACAACGAGAATATTAAATTCTCAATCGGATGTGGTCCCATGTACACCGACACATGAGACAAATAATTTGGACATTAATGTTTGTCTTCCTTTAGATAGTCAAAGAGATGTGCACCCTTCATAAGTGTTATATCATAATATAAATTACATCTTTATTATTTTAGTCTAATACTCAAAATTTTACAAATATTTGTTTACTTTAGTAGGTCTCATTGTGAAGAAATTATGAATCAGTTGTTAAGTTTCTCGACTAGTTATCCATGGTCTGCTATGAATGAGGCTGATCCAAGTCACAATCTCAATGAAAATCTTGGGTTGCACGATACTCCAATTATCAACGATGAAGTCTTAGATAATAGTGAGAGTGATGGTGATGACGATAATGACAATATTCAAAGTTCATCTGATGATGATGTGAATGATAATACAAATATGAATAGACCCATCACTGATAGTTTGCATGTTGTAAATGAATGTGTCTCACGAGATATGACGAATTAGATACATAATGCAGTAGCTAATGAATATTTCATTGAGAATGAAGAGACAGAATGGATGCGTACGACAACTGTTCAAGTGGATAATTTGAATGTATATACCATATAGTCAAATGAAGAACTTCATGTTGGAGATTTGTTTGCCAGAAAAGAAGATTTGGTGACGAAAATATCTCTATGGTTGGTCAAACGAAATGTCCAGTTTTGTACTGATCGATCGACTTCTAAGATTTTTAACATTGGTCTGTTATGCAAAACCTCAATGTCAATGGCGTCTACATGCTTGTTGTAGTAAAAGAGCTGGAGGAGCATGGAAAATTACAAGTTATGAGTCGCATCATTCATGTCACACTCCTATTGAAAATCGAAGACACCGACAATTGACATCGTCGGTAATATCAAGATTGATCCTTCCGGTTGTACGTAAATCAGAGATCTTGTGTCACTATCTTACCATGGCAGTATCTCTTACATTAAGCTTGGGACAGTCGAAGAAAAATATTCTAAAAAATATTCGGAGATTGGAAATCATCATACACAAATCTTCTCAAGTATATGGAGGCTGTAAAAAGTATCATGTCGGGTACAGTGTACAGTTTTAAAGTTGAGGACAACAAAACAAGCAGAAATTTGCAATATTTTTTCTAGAGTTTCAAACCGTCTATTGATGGATGGAGACATTGTAGGGCAATTCTCAGTGTGGGCGGAACTTTTCTCCATGGCAAGTACTGTGGGGTTCTTCTTATTGCATGTGGGGTCGATGCAGATCAGGGTATCTTTCCATTAGCCTATGCAATTATAGATGTAGAAAGTTCAGCATCGTGGTCTTGGTTCTTCCATGAGCTTATCAGTCTCATTCTGCTGGTAAGAGAACGTCAACATGATATTTGTATTATTTCAGATCGGCATGTTGGGATTAAACATGCAGTGCAACAATATCTTCCACATGCTGCCCATCGATATTGTCTTCAACATTATCGAGAGAATTGTGAAAAGCATTATAGAGTTGCTTGCTTACACGACAGGATATGGAGGGCAGGTATGGCTCATGATTCGCGAGTGTTTGAATATGAATTGAAAGGTATACGCGAGAATTGTTGTGCTTATGCATGTGATTGGTTACTTCAAGTTCAACCAAAGTATTGGGCATTGTGTGCTGATGAAGGAAGGCGATTTTTTATCATGACTACTAACATGTCAGAGTGCCTTAATAGTGTGTTGAAAGCAGCACGAGGAGTGCCCATACACGCGTTAGTGCACATGACATATCATCATCTTCGGTTGTTATTTTTCAAACGTCGGCAGGATGCGGAAGAGATGTCCACTTGTTTAACACCATGAAACGAAGAGCTAATGACAAAACGTCAAGTTGAATCAAGACAGTTGAGAGTTCAGGCTAGATTGAATTATGGTGAATTTGAGATCTGTGATATGAATGGAGAAGTGTACCGCATCGATGTGAAAGACATTAGTCAAATTTTTTGCACATGTAACTTAGCTCAATTGCAACATTTTCTGTGTGCTCATGCACTATGTACACTAGGTCATGTAAACTGGCACCGATACACGCATGTGTCAATTTGGTACACGTCTGCAAATATAAATTGACATATGAAGGTCAGTTTCACAGTGTACCAGATAACCGTTCATGGGCGGATTTTAATCCCCAGTGTCATGTCATTCCTCTACTCCCTCCAACATGTACACCAACTCGAGGTCGACCCAAAAAAAATCGAAGACGAATGACCATAGATTCAGATCCTAATCAATTACATTATCATTGTTCATTATGTAAAGAATCGGGTCATAATAAGCAAACTTGTGAGATAATGCGTCGGACGTAAGAACATTTCAACACACTATTACATGCACTATATTTTACATTACTTCTTTTGCCGGAATGGGTTGTTTTAACATTAACATGTTGTTGTAAACTTTTTGCAGACATGGAGGGAGAAGATAATGTACTTTTATATGCACAAGAGTCGCATAGGTCTAATGACCCACTGGTATTGATTGTTATTTTCTAATGCTCATGATGATTTGTGTAAATGTCATGATTACTTGTATTGGTATATTATTTTCTAATGCATTTCATGATGATTTGTATAGCGCGAGATTTATTTATTTGAAGCATCACACATGTTGGGGTTGGATGATTGGCAGCCTACTGATTCACGTGTTCTTACTTTAATTCGTCGAGCTGGTTTCAATATCGTGAGGAAATGTTCATGGGTTAAGTTGGATCAGCCATTACTTACAGCATTAGTCGATAGATGGCATCCAGAAACAAATACTTTTCACTTTCCGCACGGTGAGATGACTATTACTTTACAGGATGTATCATGCATCTTAGGTACAGGTTCCAACTCTTAAGTTGTTCGAACTTCATGTTATTTGTTGTACATTCATTTTTTTTAGAGGTTTTATTTATGTTGTAGGATTACGAATTGATGGAGAACCTGTAGTTGCGGCCCCTCAAGTTCCTACAAGATGGCAATCATATTTGGACATGTGTCAAGATTTACTTGGTGTCGACATCCTAAATTTGAATGTATTGGGTCAATCTAAAACATGTTTGCAAATGACATTTCTGCGAGATACTTTCTCTCAAATGAATTTACAGGGACATAATATGCACATTGTTCGTTGTTATACCCGACCATATGTGATGTATTTACTGGGTAAGGCTTTAATACTGGACACATCAGGAAACGAGATCCACATGCAATATTTAGGATTTTTGGAGGATTTCAATGCTTGTGGAAAATTGTCTTGGGGGAGTGTTGTATTGGCATATCTCTATCGGCAGTTAACTTGTGCAGCATTGAAAAAAAAGAGAAAATGGATGGGAGGATGTCTACATTTACTACAGGTACTTGCATTGGACGATAGAAATGTTAGTTGTCTTTTCTTGTATATATGTTAACTACAATTATCATGCATGTCTTTGTATAGTTGTGGTGTTGGGAAAGGTTTCATGTTGCACGGCCAATCCCTAGACCGCCATTAAATCCAACACGAGATGCATGTTTTGGCGCGAGGTAAGTTTGTCATATATTACGTATAATTTTATTATAAATTCACTCATAATCAGTACAGGTACACATAATCACTGACATTCCTTAACTTTAGGTGGCATAGAAGATTATCGCGAGAGGCGCCAAACTGTACACGAGAATTCTATAGGAATGAGTTTGACGTTATTGAGGAAAGTCAGGTGATGAGAAGTTATTTATAAAAGAAAAGAAAAGAATGGAGTTACATATGACTATTAAGGAATTTCAGTGTTACTTATCACATATTTCTTTGTTTAGATTATTTGGGAGCCGTATGCTTTGGAAGATTTACCGAATGTTGCTGCAATTTGTAGAGAGAGCTCAAAACTGTGGCGAACACATGTACCCATGTTTGTATGGCTGTTTTGGAGGTGCATATGCCCGAGAGAGTATGGCGCCAATTTGGTGCTCCTCAAGTAATAACACCTGCACCGGAACGATATGATCGTAAAGATGGTCGTGGACATACAGGGAAAAATTGGTTGGTCTATCATGCTATAAATATTGAAAGGTGGAATGCTCGTGCAAACACTATTCTGGAACCTCCAACACAAGAAGAAGATGAAAGTCAATGGCGTCAATGGTATGAGCGACAATCAAATCTTTATTTGACACCATTCTCCGAGGAGCCACCAACGGAGTATTGTCCGAAGGGATCTATTGAGCGTGCATTAGTAAGTACTCATTTATTAATTTTGTAGTTTATAGAAAAATTTTGTTATACTTAAATGTTCATTTATTTTTAGGTAGACGTAACATTCCGCATAAGAGAATTGTTAATAACAAACCCCGAAGCATCTTATTTGGATGTGAAGAAAGAGATTTTAAAGCTCTAAGAAGACACGTTCAATAAGCTTCGGATAAAGATTCCAAAATATGAGCAACCTTCAATTCCATCTGGTGCAGAATATACTCCAAGAGAAAGCTCAGAAGGTCCAAATACATGGGCACATCCTTGGACATCAGAATAATGGCCAAATGTAGATGATGCTCAGTCTCGTGGCATTTCTCAAATGGACCTTCAAATGTCACAATGGACATAAGATTCTGGTGTTTTAGATGCACTTACTCCGGTTTGTGTACCGACACCTCCACCACATATTATTGGCGGAGTATATATACATGATCAAGACACTCAACTTACCCCGCATATGGAAGAAGAAGATGAAGACAATGATGACACACAACCATTGCGGCGAATGATTAGAGGTCGAGGAAAACGCGTGATAACAAAGAAGAAACATTGATTTGTTGTGAATATTTTGAGACAATGTAAATATTGAGTGGTTGAATGTGCACAATTGATTATTACCATATTATGAATGTTTGTAATTGTGCAAATATTATTTCACATGATGTTATGAAGATTGCAAAAGATTATAAGTGTGGGTGATTGATTTGAAATTGTGAAATTTTGTAAATTTTATGCCTCAATGTTTGTATGCCTCAATTTTTGTTTGTTTTTTTTTCTGCCAGGGGGCAAGTCGGCCAAGGGCAGACCGATTTGCAAATCGGCCTGCCCTTGGCCGACTTGCTTCCTGGGAGGGCTGGCGCAAATCGGCCTGCCCTTGGCCGATTTGCTCCCATGGAGGGCTGGCCTGGGGGTCCTCACAGTGAGCAAATCGGCTAAGGGCAGGCCGATTTACTCACTATGAGGACCCCAGCCCACCGTGCGCCCCCTCGTTCTGCCTCCCTCCTTCCAAACAGAAGTCAGACGGAGGCTGAACGATTAGCAAGTCGGTGGCTGCACATCCGACTTTCTATGCAAATCATATAGCGCGCGCCCGATTTCTTATTTTATTATTTTTTTAACACGAACACGGTCCACGGTCAAAAGAGTGCTAGTTTGCGAAATAAATTTTGTACTGTGCTATTTTCCTTAAAAGCTTTTCAAAGTCTGCTACTTTTAAAGAAAACCCCATGAAGAAACGACAATCTTTTCCAATTTTGGCCTCCAAATGATAAGGGAACAAGGGATAATGTGCAAGAAGGACATGGAAGCCATACCACAAGAAGACAACAGTAGTAAGGTCGTCGTGGATTTGCACTTGTTCGTGAAATCTGAACAAGGCACCACTCTACCCCACAACCACATAAAACTCCTTCATAGCGCCCCCCCCCCCCCCCCTTGAGTAGACATTTCTGCTATATCCTAAAATGTAGATGAACAAAGGCCAATAGATGGATTGAAGTACTTGTAAGAAATGAAGTGTGTTGTATTTTGTAGAGTTTCATGATCATAAAACATTAATGTTGTGCATGTTAAGAAGTTCACAAAACATCAATTGTTATTCATGTTGGTAAGATCGCAAAGCACCAAGTGTTACTCATGTTGATGACCCGAGTAATTGATTTGTTATATTTAATTTGAGGGCCAATTTTGTGTGTTAAGTGTACAACAATATAAGTCCAGTTCATCTTGACAAGTGGACATTACAAAGGTCAAGGCTTTGACTGAACAAAAGTGGAAAAGATGCTGGAAAATCACTAAAACTACACTTTAGTCGACCAAACTATGGGTTTCAGTCGACCAAACCTCTCAGAGAATCCAAGTTCAAAGACTAGAGTTCAGTTGACCTATGAACAGTGTCAGGACATTCAAAATACAAGTGTTTAAAGAATGGTTGACTGAACAGAAAAAAAACTTGACTGATTCCGACACGAACTTTCCTAAAAAGAGTCCTACAAGGGTTGGATTCCTTCCAAACCTTGAGAGGCCTTTTGGGACTATAAATACAACTTGATTTTGTGATTTGGAAGAGCTCTCCATGCACCCAAGAGCCTATCTTGTTCCCTAGAGTCCAAAACAAGGGTTTCTTGCCCTAAAGAGATCATGTAAAAGCCCTTAATAGCTAGAAGGTTGGAAGATGAGTTCTTACTTATTCAGAAGACTTCCAAACATCTGAAGGATCCAATCTTCATTAGAAAGACGTGGGCTTGCGCGATTAGATTGTGGTTCTTCACCTTGAGAGTTCTACATCGGCTTGTACATCAAGTTGACATTGTCGGGCAGAGACGACCACATCAGTCGATCCTTGTGATATGAGGAACCTATTCTCAACTATTTACTTTGTTATTTCCCTTGTCAATGTCATCATTTTTTATATTTGAACTTGAAAGAACTTGTGTGTGTGCTCATCTTGTGAGCACTGCGTGGGTTATCTCATCCTCTGACACAATGCGGGGTTGGTGTTGTCCCCAGAAACAACAGTGTGTGTATGGAGGGGTATTGGCTTATACCCGACAAACAAGTTAGGAAGAAATTCTCACAGGAGTGTGGGGTAGTGGATGTAGGTGCACGTAATATGTGGCTGAACCACTATAAAAATTCTGAATGCACTTTGTGGTTTAATCCTTGTTTCTACCTTATTTTATGCACTTATAGCTATAGTCGACAACATGTGGTTTAGCCTTTGTTGATATTGCTTCCGCTATGTCAAAGTGTTTAGTTCAAATCTGTCATAGGCATATATATATATATATATATATATATATATATATATATATATATATATATATATATATATATATATATTAGGCGTAGCAATTCACCCCTCGCCTCTTGCTCCACCGACTAGCCATGTTTCACTTTAGTACATGTCAAAGTCAGGCTCAGAGGGTAATTCGCAACATTGCATAAATAATCACTGGTCTGAGATCACATTGTATCCTAACCAATACCTCGCCATCAACCATACTATTGTAGTGGTTGCCACCCGATCAAAAGGTCATCCTACCTATAATAACAAGGAGTGGTTCAAATAAAGGGTTGCAATGTGATACATCCTAGTGAATTCTCATACGTGAATTTGCTCATTCACATCATCATAGCCCTCAAAGGGGGAAAAAAACACCTACAAAAAGATAAGAATCCTACTTCACACGGATTATATAACATACAACTATACAAAAGAAGTTATAACAAGGCAAATACATTATTTCATAAATAACCTTTGCCAAGGGCCTCCATATAGAAGTATATCAATTCGGGCAACATGACACAAAAGGGTAGCATGTAACATCTTGTTAGTAGCATAGTAACCAGTGGCAAAAGGGATGCACATTCCTGAACAAAAAGTGTCATCCACCACATGTCTTCACAAAAGGCTGTTGTACATAAACTGAAAGTCCATGTGCATGTCCAAAAGGAGAACCCCATATATGTTTGTAAGTTAAGGTAACTTGCATTAAAATGACATGTACGATAGGAAAACAGTGGGGAACATATATGCCAATTCATTATAATCACATTCACCGTCAATGACCCGACAAGGAAAACACGCTGATTTTAAGTACATGTAGTATGTAATGTCACAACAATGTCACAAACCAACGGTAAAGTTTTTTGTGCCTTAATCATAAGCGACAAGCACAAAAAAATGTTTGATAACAATGGCTTTAGATTGAAAACACAATAGTAAACATCTGAGCTCTTCCTCCATAGTGGCATGTCCTTTGGAAGCCCTACAAGTAGCATGTAAGGAGACCAATTTCAATAGTTGAATATTATGACAAACATAAGTCACAAATGGACATGAATGTGATGAAGTACCCTCGTCTAGTGTGCTGAGTCCATAGATAGGTTGCTAATTCATTTATGAATCTATCACCTCTGGTAGACACACTCTGTGGAATCACATCAGCAGGTTGGACATCTTCATCTCCATCCGTTGTTAGGTCACTACTGAAAATGGTCTACACCTCCTTCCATCCTTATGAAATTGTGGAGCACACAACATGCCATGGCTATCTTCGCTTGTGTTTTTTTAGGATAGTTGTGAAGTTTCACCAATATAGTGAAGCGTGCTTTGAGAACACCAAATGTATGCTCAATTACATTATGCAATTGAGTGTGTCTATGGTTGAACAAGCCCTTCTTGTTCCCATAACATAGTCGTGTGCGCCTTGCACTACTATACTCTACTAGATGATATTTTGTCCCACAATATGGTGCTAGGAATTGATCAAGTGTGCTAACATAACTAGTATCCATTGAGAAATATTTACCTATGGTATCAACATTCTGACTGTGTAGTTATCATAACTATGAGTAGGGTTATTGACAAAGAAGTGAGTTTCCTTTGTGGGATGGTGAAACCACCATTCTCGATGGCCCACCTTAGTACTCTCATGTCTACAACTAAGCCCTCCCACCTGACGATGACACTCTTGAGTAGCATGTCAAAATCAACACAACAACTCGCCACATTTTATGATGTTTCAGCTTTCCAATTCCGAAAATGGGCCTGGTCTATTAGCGAGACTTTGGTGGATACATGGGTGCCATCAATTGCACCCACTGCATTCTATGATGATATGTGAATACTGTTAGAATATGGGGTCCAACAACTCTCTTAGGATTTCGTTGTTACTACATACTGACCCGGGATCGAGTGTGTGTAGTGGCAGCCCTGTTACTACAGCCCAACCTGCCACAGGAACTAACTGCCCTGTGCAAAGCCCTTTAGGCGGACCACAATGTAACATGGGGTTATGCGCTGCCATAAAAGAAATACGGTTCGCCTTCACTATCAGCTCGAGCTTTTGGTGCAACGGTTGGGGCTTGATCCAACAAGTGGTATCAGAGCGAGGTTGTGGATTTGAATCCCCCGGGTGTCGCTGGGGGGGGGGGGGGAGTTTGTTGGATTATGGGGTCTAGCAACTCCCTTAGGGATTCATTATTACTACATGCTAGCCCGGGATCAGGTGTGTGTAGTGGCATCGGTGCTTGACAGCCCAGCCTGCCGTAGGGACTAACCGCCCTGTGCGAAGCCCCTCAAGCCGACCACAGCGTTGATGTAGGGTTCTGCGCTGCCATAAAGGAAAGGCGTATCAACTCAAGCTTTTGGTGCAATGGTTGGAGCTTGATCCAACAAATACATGTAAATGAGCAGTCATTAATTCATGGAATTTGAGCTCTCATGTGAAATGAATATGAATGTGGTATATGTTACCTTAAAAAACAGATAGTATCTTGGATCATGTCGAATCTTTAGGTGGACAAGGGTGTCTGCAGTGGGCATTGTAATATAATCATGTCGGATGGAAAGAAGTGTCATTAAAACTTTATTAATGTGGCAGCTAATTGTCTCCCCAGAATGTTGGAACAACTCTCATAGAAGCCTATTCCCAATGCCATGGCCCATCTCTAGTAAAAAAATGGCTAACTATTCACATGTTTTTGGTGTCCTGAAGGACTCCCCTTTCCATGAGGGTGTTTCTAAGTTTTAAGACTACTTTAGGACCTATCCACTAGGGTGTTTGAGAACGTAGTCGGATTTGAAGGCACATTCTTAAGGCGTATAAAAACCTCGACGCAACCACTTGATGGTTAGTGTTTTGGTGCATGTGCGATGCGTGGCGCACTAGAGAATGGCGTGTGGAGGTGCGTTAGTGAACACGAGCACTTGATAGGGCACGTTTTCGATTTTAAGACTGATTTCTTTAACTGAGCTGGGCATAAGCCCTAGCTCAGCCAAAGGGGCTTTGCTCCGACAACTTTCGAGGGTTTTTGCCAATTGGTGCTCTAGTCAACATAGTTTTGGTGCTGGAAGAGTGTTTGGATCATGTGAAAGTCTCCCCGAGCGCCGTTCTTCACGGAGGTAGGGAGATTTTCCCTTTCTTTTGTGTTTTACGTGGTTTCCTCGATGGTTAACATGGTGAAGGGATCAATAAAAAGAAGTTTATTATTGTTTAAGTATGAGATACGTGTTATAGATGTTTTAATTGAGATTTAATGGATAAAGGTCTCGGCGAGAGCTTGAGTTGGTATTTGGGGTGTCCATTTTAAGGATTTTAAATCGTTTAAAAGCATGTTTGGATGATATTACATAGTTCAGATAGTGTACAGTAGGTTACAATGCTTTGGGAATGGTTGAAAGTGGCGTTTTCTGGGGTTCTTTTTTGGGTGAAATCAGTTAGTAGGGTCTTCTATGTGCGAAGGCACCGTGGGTGTTGGACGCATTGAGAACACACCGATGATCCCCATTGCCTTTAGCTTCTGGGAACGTGGACTATCCGGTCGCCAATTTCTTAATGCACCCAATACCCTCACCGCGTTCAGATTTCTAGAGTGTTCTTTGCTGTGCAATGTTTGAGTGATGACCCTTTGGTCAGTGAACCCTAATTTAAGTTATCTGATGGATCTAAAGTGGGTTAATAATTAGTTTGGTGGTTGATTACTAGTTTCATATAGAAATTTAGTATTAATAACTGGAACGTGAGTTGGGCATTATATATGTGGTTAAGTGGCATTATGTTATGTTAACAGAATATGATGGATTGAGCATGAGTTTTAATGTTGTGACTGTGATTTATCGAGTTCCGTGGTCCAACGCTTATTTTAGAATACCTCTCTAGTCGGGTACTTCGAGTTCTCTGTGAGTTAGACACATGTGTGCTTGGGGTTAGTCCTGGTACAGTGGTACCATCAAGGTCTTGTCGTCTTTCTCGACTCTCTTACTCTTTTGTGGTGAGTTGTCATCCGACTTTGGGAGAGACGACGATGGGGCAGTGATTTATGATGTGATTGCCTTTATTTTCAATCGCTTGTCATGCATTCATGGTTGGGAGAGCGGACACCAGCAGACATGTTAGGCCCTAGCTAGTCTATTGTTTTCACAACCTCACTTTACGGGCCTTGGAACTCTTAGAAGTGTGACAGATGTAGGTTTACAGTCCGGCCAAACTATAGATGGTGTTGGTTGGTCTCCACATTTTATTATTTTTGTAGAGGTGGAGCTGCAGTAGGATCTACCATCCATGGCTACGAGACTGAAAGGCTTTTCTGGTGTTGTTTGTTCGGGTCAAATTCTTGCATCATGAACCAGTCTTCGTGACCCGAGTGGTAGCGTTATGTCTTTCCGACTTGGATGTCTAGATATTGTAATAGTATGCTAATCCAGAGTTAATTACTCATTTCTTCAGTTTACAACATTTCCTATCCGCCCTTCAATAGATTACTTTTAGTTCTTACTTAACAGTTGCGTTAGCCCAGTTGCTTATGTGATTAGAGCTACTCTGCGGTTTTAGAAATATGTATGCATGGAATAAAGGCGTGATCAATTTACTTTTCTGTTAACCGTTCTTTACTATCTATCAAACGCAGATTATATAAAATTATTGCATATTAGTTAATTAGCTAGTGGAATTGTGTGTTGCTCGTCATTTTTTGATATCTGTTGGTTCTGTGTGTTTGAAAGTTTCCATACTGAGCCGGTGAACTTGTGAGGCTCATACCCCTACACCCATTTTAGGTGATTGGGAACAAGTGGGTTCTATTAGGTCCTCGTGGTAGCGGAGGTAGACCTGTACCACTAGTAGTGTGAGCTTTTGTTCCAATTGTACCCATCGTGATATGCCATACGTTGTTGTACTTTTTTTTAGACATATGTTATTGTATTAGGATAATTTAATTTCACGTAAATATGTATGAAAATTATGTAAGTTTCGTGTATTTTTATACATGTTTAGCTATTCTTTCTACATTCTCGCTGGATATATGTGTGGATGTCCCTTGCAGGTCTTAGTGGTTTGCAGTGGATGAAGTTAAGTCGAATTGCATCTGGAATTCGGATGGCGAGGACTACCACATGCATGGCCTAGTTAAATAAGCGAGTCACTTAAGTCAAATATAAAACTCAACATTGACTTGCTTGGTCCAACTTGTCTCAAGCAAATCAAATCTTATTTTTTCAAACTTATAATTATTATTATATTCAAATGATAGATATGTTAAAAGACATAGGTGTCCAATTTCTAAATTATATAACAATATAAATTATTTAATTAGTTTATTAGTATGTTAAAATTTGTTCACCTACTGCAATAATTTTCATTTTAACCTTTTCAATTGTAAGACAAAATGATCCAGATAAATAACACAAAGTAATGAGCTTAACAAAAAATATAAATAAAAATCATAATAACTAATATGGCATGCAATTTAGGGTTTCTTTGAACTAAAACAAATCTTAAAAAAAACAACGTTTACATTTTGTTGGAATAATATGAAAAATACTCCAACTATGTCTCTCTCTCCATGTTTAATTTGGTTAAGATTTGAAAAACTATTCTTGTTTCATCCTATGTCTCTAGGGTGTCTTTAACTGCACTTAGAATACCACACTAGAATTTACACTTATTTTGTTGTCTCAAATATTAAATTTAAAGTTTTAGCCTACCAAAGTTTTGACATTTATTCAAAAGTTTCAATTATTTTCTCAGACAATATCTAAGATAGGATTTTGGCAAACACATTTTGTGAATCGTACATCTCCATCTGAATTTTCATCATCAATTTTCACCATTTTAATCTCCATCACGGCTATCTTTGTGACAATATCCATTACATATACTCCATGTCACAACATCTCTATTCTAGGAATATATTTTCTTCAATCTTTACATCTGTTGACTAATGAAAATCATACCACTAGTGGTTCTGTTAGTCGGGCGGTGGGTCTAAACCACCACACCGCTTACAAAAAAAGAGAGAGAGAAGAAAATCATACCATTAGTAATATGCACATATAAATCATTGTATTGGCATTAATACGATATGAAATGTAGTTTTTGTTAGAATTGAGTGGCATATGAACCAATCATATATATCTTGTATATTATACTTTGTATTCTTATAATAAAATTACTTTATTCTTATATCTTTAGTGAGCATCTAGATTATATATAGAAGTCTTGTTTGTACACATATGTAATAAAGATTGAATCATGATGAGATTATTTTCTTGTAAATATATGTCTTAAATATTTTGATTAGAATTATACAGATTAAAATATAGGTCATTTTACAATATATTATTTTTAATCATGACAGTGACACGATGTGATAATAAATGATAATGACTTTGTTTGTGTGAAATTTTAATGAAATACGAAGTGCTACTTCAGATAAGATGAAGTGGGACTTCGACTGGTTTAGAGTATAAGACAATTAGTCGATGTGGGACTTCGGCTGGTCCAAAATACAACGCAATCAATCGAAGTAGGATTTCATATATGACGAATTGAAATTTTGGATATGACGAATTTAACTTCGTATATCGACGATATAAACTTCGCATATGACATAGTTAGTTTCGTATATCGACGAAGTAAGCTTCGCATATGACGAAGTGATACTTCGATGTCTGTAATTATGTTTGAAAATTAGGCAAAGATAGAGGTTAGAAAATTCAATAATTTTTTAAAATATTATTTTTATTTTGTCATCATCAAAACTAATTAAATATCATACTTTGATTTGTGAATATTTCAATATGTTTGAACAGTGGTTCAACAGTGAAGAGCTACAAGTTGAGCTCTTCAAAACCACCTCATACTCTCCTCCTCCTTTCTCCATCCCGTAGCTCTCTCTTGAGCGATAGAGAAGAGAGCAAGAGGGTTCTTCCCTCCTTGCTTCTGCTACTGCTGCTTTGGTGTTGTTGCTTGCTACGACTGTTGCTGTTGCTACTCATATTGCGGCTTTGTTGTTGCTGCACCTTGGAGGTACAAGTGGAGAGGAGGTGTACGACGCGAGGAGTAGTCGTCGTCGCCGATCGCCACCATGTGGACACCATTAGAGGGAGGACATGTGAGCTCTTTCATCCACATGACTAATTTTATGCTTCAGAGGATATACGAGCTCCTATATATGAGAATGTCTCACCCTTGAATAGTTTGCATGAGAGTCATACACTCGGACATCATCCTGGTTCGATAAATTCTTGTAGGAAATATGTTTTTATTTTTAAATTTTATTCTACTGAGTATTAGATGTTCTTACACATTTTCCTATAGTTTGCATGAGAGTCATACACTCGGACATCATCTTGGTTCGATAAATTCTTGTAGGAAATATGTTTTTATTTTTAAATTTTATTCTACTGAGTATTAGATGCTCTTACACATTTTCCTATAGTGGGTACACGTGTTAGACTACTATGAAGGGATTCTAGTTATGGGTCCCCAGTCAAATCTATGCCTAGATCTAGGTCTAGTTCATCATCAGGCAGAGGTGTGTCATCTTGGACATCCAAGTAGGAGCGACCTATATCACCAACAACCATATCCCTCCTGGCTATTGTACTTGAACAAATTAATTCCAATTGTTCCATGAAGTTAAATGACTTCCCATGTTTGTATTTTCTATTACTCTAAAATTTATAGATAAGAATGTCAATATTTGAAAGTGAAGCTCAAATAATACAGTTTTAGCCATTATGGTTAACATACCGCTAATAACTCTTCCCATGCATCCTCATATGGTGGCACTGGCATGTTTTTATCATCATCCTAACCCCAACCGGACTTCTTCTTAAGGTTAACCAGTAGGCTGTAGCATTTCTTAAAATTCTTGAATCTATTTTTTGGATTGGTCAAGGTGTATCCTAGTCTGGTGTTCTCATTGAATTTGACACTTGAACGCTTCTTTGGTGAACTTCCCACGAACAAACCCGTCATTGTTAACTTTGTGCTCGACCAATATGTCTAATAGAGCTTGATCCACATCATCCTTCCAAATTGGAATTCTTGTTTTCCTTGGGTTGCCATTGCCTAGGATAGTATACTATAGTTCTGTTAGTACACATTAAATAGGATTGCCAGGAATTCCTAAGAACTCTTTAACATGAGGACACATAATTCAAACAAACTCAAACAAGATTACATGAATGTACACATGGATCAACATGTAACATAGACGGGGTTACACACGTTAGCTCAATTCAAAATCTCACTTAACCATCAACCGACATACAAGTAGGTACGTAAATGTATACATAATCAAAGAACTAATGCTTGTGGAACTGTAGTAAATAGAGCACAACCGAACACTAGTAGGTTGTAATACGAGTAGACTATACAGAAGCACATGCAAGGTATATAAAACATGATGACAATCCTATATTTTGCAGTGAAATAGACAACACATTCCCACGGAAGGATCCTCTGACGACGGTATTAAGAAGAGCACTGCACTGCGTTAATGGGAAAGGGAAGGAATGGGCAAAGATTGCCATCTTTAAACAGTTGGCTCCAAGCATCTTCCACGCCACATGCACCTGTATCCTCACATGAGACAAAAGTCTATAGACTCGCATGAACCATAATAAAGAACAGATGAACAAATGCTTGCACGGCAATGGAGCTCACACTATCACCTCAGGAGCCGCTTTGAAATACAACTGAATAAACTTAAGCACTGCGTCTAATGGTTCAAAAGGAGATGAAGCACACATCATCATGTTTACAAACTTGGGAAGGGTCATAAAAGCGTTGTATGTAGGAGCATGAAAAAGGAAGGAAATAGAGCGCTTTCTGGCGCAGACAGAGAAGGAGACAAAAGGTTGCTCCATCGCCGGAGCAAAATGGCAGAGAATACAAGGTAGGATTACAACCGGGTCGGGTTTGGAATTGGAAATATAATTTTCTATTCTAATTTCGATTACCGAAATATAGTTTCGATTCCATTTCAATTCTGATTATATTATCGGAATCGAAATTTTGATAAGCTAAAAATTTTACCATGCCTTTGTTTTTTGAGTGTATGGATAATTTATCGAAATAATCGGTATCGATTTCAATTATTTTTCAATTCAAGTTCTGATTCTAATAACTTATCGAGATATTCGATACCGATTCTGATAAGCTAACAATAGAATTTTTCAATTTTGAAACTAATAATTTTTATCAGAATCGGGTCAAAATATCGGGATTGCGAGTTCCGTTTCCAGCCCTAATACAAGGGGAAGGAAACCACAATAGTACGAGTAAGAAGCACATATACAATGCACAGAAAAATCAGCAAAAGAAGCATTGAATATTGGAGAGAAAATATTCAACATTACTTGTAAGATCACCAGAAGGAAGACGTAAATAGAGGGAGGAATGGAGACGATGGAAGATCTCGTGCACGTAATGTACCTTGAACTAGGGATCGTCACCAGCCGGAGGAGGAACACATGGATGGAAGATGTCGTGCACAGAAGATGACTGTCTTCTAGGTAGAAGAGCAGTCAGAGCCAACAAACCACCTGCTTCGCCCCCTGATGATCGGTGGAGGAAGAAGGGAATAAGAGAGGAGAGACGAATAGACGGGAGGGAAGAGGTGAAATGGGCAAGAGCGAAGTCTCCAAAAAGGTCCCCCCCCCCCCCTTTGGCATTGGGAGGTGCAAAATGGGGTTAAGGAACTGGGCGTAACTCATTCCATGGGTCCCCATGAAATGAGTTACCCCTGGTTGTTGTAACACCTCAGTTTTATTTATAGAAATAATTGACCATTTGCGTGTAATGCACGATGACGTTCCGATTAGTTTAAATATAACGCACACCGCCAATTCTAAAATCACACATGTGTTTACATAAATTAATAAGTGAACAAATAAAATTTTATTGATAAGAAAGGATTAAAAAGTAAATGTATTACATATATATGTATATATATAAATTTATATGATTTTTGGCACAGTGATTACATAGGTTGATCACTGTTCACCTATGCAAGATGGATTACGTATTAACCCTCCTACGTGTTTAACCCTGGTGAAATCTCCCCGAAGATTTCATCGCCATCGTCCAGCTGTTGTTGCAATCTCGCACGCAGATAAACTCTACAAGATCTATAAGATCATATTGATCCTTAGCCAGAACTGGCTACTTGCTGCTGCTGTTTCATCTGCTGCTGCTGCTGCTATTCTCAGCCGAAGAGCTGAGGAAGAAGGAGAAGGAAAGGAAGCTAGGTGCTGGTCGGAGGGAGCTCTGAGATCTCTGTTTCTTAAGAGTATTGTCATCACCTTCTCGCAGAGGTAGGAAATCTTGTTTCCTCTTCTTCCTTTCCGAGTGTTATACTTATCCAAGTAGCCTTATTCCAAACACTTGAAAATAAGGGACTCTTGTACCCAGTTACACGCTCAACCTCTCATTTAAACCCTCAACTCATCATTTTAGAAAGATAGAAACCATTTTGTAAGCATCACTGGAATCGGTTGACGACCGATATTTCGGTCGACCGATCCCCTCTTTTCTACTTGCCTGAGAGTGATAGGGGGCTTGTAGCCTTCCACTTCCCTTGAAAGTATATACAACTATAGACTAGTCCATGCCTGTTTATTTTCATTCCTAGGCCAGAAAAAGTGGTGTGATTTTGACCTGTATATTTCTGAGTTTTTCCAGAATCGGTCGACCAAAACCAGATATCGGTCGACCGATCCCACTCTTCCGGTCGACCAATCCCTCAATCAAACCTAGAAATAGCTATTGGCTAGGTCGGTCAACCAACTTTCTCATTCCGGTCGTCCGATTTCACAGTCAAACCCAGTAATAGCTACTGGCTAGGTCGGTCGACCGATCTTTCCTGTCCGATCGACCGATTTGGTTATTCCGATCGACCGATTCCTTTTGTTTGGCCGATCGACCTTGTGTTTTTCAGACATGACTGATTCTTCCTTAAATGTCAACATAAACCTTGCGAAACCTAAACTCATACCTTAAGATATTACATGTAAATAAAGAAGTACCCCCCATTTGAATTCAATAAAAATATCAGAAAAATCATATCTCCTACTAGTAAAAAGTCAACTTTCCCATCAAAGAAGAAAATCGCAATTTTGGCGATCCATCAAAATAGCGTCTTTCTAATCTCTCACAATTTGGCATATCTGAAAATCTCATAATTCAAATAAACCTACTAGAATGCTAAAAATCCAAGGCCCGGTGAAAAATGATAAACATGCATATGACTTCTCCAAGGGAGTCCCTCTCCTACTAAAAAAGAAGTCAACATGCCCTACCCTTCCAGTCGACCGATTTCCTCTTGAATTTGTACATACTATCCCAGCTTGTCTTTTTCCAGATTCTTATATAACTCTATATTACTTAAACATGGACCAACCTAACTAGCTAGCCTTACTTTGGCTTGCTATCATTGTATTCTTGCACTCGTCTTTCTTTAATATTAATGTTATTTTGAGAACTACCTGAACCATATTAAAAGACTGATCAAATGGAAATGATGACACCTTGGGTCTTCGGACTCTACTGGACCAATGCCTGTGCAATGGGGCCTATCCAGTCTGTTGCCCAGTTGACAAGCCCAGAGGGGGGGGGGGGTGAATGGGTCTTTAAAAATCTATCTAGGTGATACCTATACAAAAAAATCTTCGATGTTGGTTAGCAATGGTTAGTGTGAATAACAAAGCCACAAAGAATCAATCACACAACACAAGGAATTATCCTGGTTCGGACCTCCTTTCCTTAGGAGTCCTACGTCAAGTCCCTGAGCAACAACTCAGGATTTTACTAACTAGGGTACAGTCCCTCTATGGACACTACAACACCCAGCTCCGCTGGTCTTCCTTCACACCAGAAGGGAACAACAGCACCCTGGATACCCCACCAGGTCTTCCTTCACAACCGAAGGGAAACAGCACCCTGGATCCCACCAGGTCTTCCTTCACACACGAAGAGAAACACCACAAAGAGAATAGAATGAATTCAAGCCCCTAGATCAAGCTTTTACAAGCCAAGATCTGAAGCAACAAGTATTGAGAGCAAAAGATCTAAACAAGGTACACTCTCAGAACTACACGGGCTCTCTTAGAAATTCTGTTACAGCACAGAGAGCAAAGAGCTAAGGATGATGAGGAATGAGATTTTTAGCTCTAGACTTCTTGCAGAAGAATTTGAATGCTTGAATGCGAGATGCTTGTTCTCCACTCCGGTTGCTTTTTATTCTTCTCTTCTGTCTTGTATTTATATCTCCTTTTGAAAATACGGCCGTTGAAGTAACCGTTGTCTCTTAAATTGATAGACGTTAGACTGCTTGACATTTGGAAGCTTTAACACTCTTTTATCCATTTGAGCACGCAAAGAGATAGGGTCTTCTGGTGTCTATATGGTCCAACGTTGTATGACAGAATGTCTTTAGGACCCTGCACACATTAAATGCTAGAACAGTAGACAGCTAGGCTGTCTCTTGTTGTCAGTAAACGTTGACGTGAGTATTCACCAAAATAGCAATGCCAAATAGCTTGTTCTAAAAGATGTTGACAGAATATGCACAATAGGAAAAGGATATCATCTGCATGCATGCAGAGATACGTTCTGTCTTTATTAAATGCACAACAGTCAGACAGATAATAGAAGACTTTAACTATTCAACGATTTAAAATAAATGTCAAGTCGATATAAATCATAAAGTCGTTGTCTATATGACTTATGAAATCGTTATGATCACGTCAGTTTGACCAAGTCGTTATGAGTCATAGCAAATCGTTATATTTACTGAAGGATTCAGTATGGACACTTAACAAATCGTTATAGAAAGCAAGTCGTTGTGTTCATCGAAGAAATCGTTGTGAAACACTTAACAAATCGTTATGAGTTTTAAAGAAATCGATGCGCGAAGCAAATCGTTATGAGTTCTAAAGAAATCGTTGCGCAAAGCAAATTGTTATGAGTTCTAAAGAAATCGTTGCGCAAAGCAAATCATTATGAGTTCTAAAGAAATCGTTGCGCAAAACAAATCGTTATGAGTACTAAAGAAATCATTATGATAACTTACGAAATCGTTACGGCGAGCAAGTCGTTGCGAATTCAAAAGAAATCGTTATGATAACTTGCGAAATTGTTACGGCGAGCAAATCGTTGCGAATTCTAAAGAAATCGTTATGATAACTTACGAAATCGTTACGGCGAGCAAGTCGTTGCGAATTCTAAAGAAATCATTATGATTACTTAGGAAATCGTTACGGCGAGCAAGTCGTTGCGAATTCTAAAGAAATCGTTATGATAACTTAAGAAATCGTTACGGCGAGCAAGTCATTGCGAATTCTAAAGAAATCGTTATGATAACTTAAGAAATCGTTGCGACTTCTAAAGAAATCGTTATGATAACTTACGAAATCGTTACGGCGAGCAAGTCGTTGCGAATTCTAAAGAAATCGTTATGATAACTTAAGAAATCGTTACGGAGAGCAAGTCATTGCGAATTCTTAGGAAATCGTTATGATAACTTAAGAAATCGTTACGGCGAGAAAGTCATTGTGAATTCTAAGAAATCGTTATGATAACTTAAGAAATCGTTGCGACGGGCAAGTTGTTACGAGTTCTGAAGAATTCGTTGCGATGACTTATAGAATCGTTGTGAGAACGATTTGTTTGTAATCAAACGATGTCACAGTAAAGAAGTCGTTCAGACACTTAAGAAATCGTTATGAATTCAAATCGTTATAGCACTAAAGGAAGTCATTGTGACTTTCAACAGAAGTCGATGTGGGCTTAGAGAAATATGATCTTGACAAGATAAAAGCTTTAGAAAGGTAATACTTACCAATATTGGCTTATTTGACCTTGGTATATTTCCTGTACTTAAGACTTATGAAGAATGTGTTAGAATTTTTTGTTTGATTTTGTTAATCACCAAAATAAATATGTAATTAATTAAAATTACATGGGGACAGACTGAGCATCAATCTCTCCCTTTTTGGCGATGACAAAACTTAACAATAAGCATAAATAAAGAATCTGAATATTTGCAGAATGTATTTTAGACATGCTAAGTATTTTCTCCCCTTAACAATAAGCATAAATAATAATAAAAATCTGAATATTTGCGGAATGTATTTCAGATATGCTAAGTATTTTTCTCCCCCTTTTTGTCATTAAGCAAAAAATATAATCTGAGACAAAGAATGAAGAGAAAAGATAAGCAGAGACAAGCAAATGTAGTTTATTCATTCTGAGGAGGTACAGGTAAGTAATAAGCAGGAGATAAAAGAGAGGCAAAATGAGAAATAATCTCCCAGGCATGCTCTTCCTGCCTCTCAAAGTAAGTCTTGAAGGGTCCAGGACCAACAGAATAATTTGGTCCCATAGAGGGAGCCATTCTTTTGAGGTGAAGGACCAACTGAGCTTCAAGAAAATCAATGTACGGATCTCTGTCCAAGGAGTGCTTATAGAAGGAGACTTTTCCAAAGCTAGCACACACAAGAAACTGATTAAGGGAAACAAGATAGAAGATCTGCCTATGCTTCAATTCCTGGCGCATGGCGACATAGACTTTGTACCTTTCCACCCAAATTTGAAGAGGATCATTTACAAGGTGGAGGGAATTCATATCCAAAAAGGTTGTAGTTGAGATTGGAGGGCGGCCTTCCCTGGCTAAGGTTACATTTGTATCCGACAATTTCTGAGCAGATAGGGGATAGAACTTGGCCCACCCTGCAGGTGTCAGTCTTTCACATTCTGACAAGGCAGGGGCTAGAATCTCAGCATGGATGTGGCCTAGGTGGTACTCCCTAAAGATAAATCTGGGAAAGCTACCACACTGCCCTTCTGAACTTTGATTCTGCCCATCACTCGCGCAAAACGATAAAAAATAACTGAGCCCACTGGTGTATCCATGAGCAAAGAGTGAAGGGGAGGAAGATATGTAGCCTCTGGCAGCTGAAGAGTAGCAAAGTCTACTTGAATTGCTGCAGTGCCAAGCTCAGGTCCAAGATTTCAGATGGCTTGCCTGAACTGACTGAGTTGGACTTCAGGTAAACGATGAAGATACCTATAATCATTAAACATGTTGAATTGCCTGATCATCTTGATCTCTTTCTGGATGAAGGAAGCCCAGGAGTTGTTATGGTGGAGCAGAAACCATTCTGACAAGGTGAGAGAGTGATCCCTAGGAGGAAACACTTCAGATCTGGCAGAGAGAAACTTGTTGTAGAGGACCTTATTTGAGCGAGCCCATTCTTCTTCAGATAGGGATTGAGCAGAAGAGAAGATCTTGGCCTTGACAACCTTGGTAAGAGAGGTGTAAGGTAGGATGGTTTGAAGATGGTCAGAAAGGTTTAGGAAAGGTAGATTGAAGAGGGTGGCAAAGGCAACCTTTGTGAGGTATTCCCTGTAGAGAGGCCTATTTTTAGTGACCTCTGTTTTAGAGGGAGGACAGAGGATACAACGGATTAAAGGATGAAGAGGTTTTTCTTTTCTTAGAGGGAGGACAGGAGGGATCAAAGACATGAATATGCTGGCCAACTTTGAGAACAGAGCCAAGAATAGTGTCCTCAAATTCGTCTTTTATGGGGCTCATATAGGGACCATCAATTTGAGTTCCTTCTGGAATGATGGTGATGAAGGAGGGAGGAGGATGAGGATGAAGAAGGGATGGTGGAGGAGAAGAGGTGTGAGGAGATGGTCCAATTGATGATGAGGGACCAGAGGAGGAGGCTCCGGCTGATGATGAGGCTGGAGGAACCTCAAAGATAGAAGGAGGTGGAGGAAAGGGAGTTGAAGGTGCAGGAGGTGAGGTGGATTGAGAGGAAAAAGGTGCTGGTGAGAAGATGATTCTAGGGTGTGGTTGCTTAAAGGTTGGAGGTGCAGGTGGAGCAGTGGAGGCTGAAGGAGGAGATGGAGGAGCAGGGGTTTAAGAGGGAGAAGAAGTTGGGGGCACTGGATCTACAACAAGTTCTTCTGATGGATTCTGCTTGCTCCCTGTCTGCTCGGATGGTTATGACCCTTCATCTGGAGGCCTTGATGGCCCTTTCTCCTGAACAGATAGCCCTGACTCCAAAGGTACTTCTTCTGAAACCACAGATGGCCCTTCCATTTCTGCAGCTGATGTAGGAGGCTCAGAGGATGGAGGAGCTTGAGCTTTTATAACTTGCAGAACTTCTGAAAGTAAGGCCTTCATGGATCCCATTTCCTTATCGAACCATTTCATTGCATTCCTTACTGAAAACAACTCTTTTGAGGTGGAGGCATGGCTCATGAAAATTGAATTAACATCGGACTGTAAAGAGCATAGGATTTCTCCTTGAACATCTAGTCTTTCTATGACAGGCTTTAGTTGTATCACAATCTTCTGCCTCTGAGTCCTTTGAAATGGAGCATCTGCCAGAAGAGGAAGTTCTGGAGTAACTTCCTTCCCTTTCTCCTTGGCTTGGTTCACAGGAGCTTGAACTTTATCACAGTTGGCATCCTCATCAGATTCTGAGGAGCTAGCTGTCTCCCCGTCTCTAGGATCATTACCTGGGGGATTGTCATGTTCCTCCCCCTGAATGCCATCATCATGTGAACTGGCAAAGACTTCATCAACAGGCACACTGCCCATAGGCTCATCACATTGTGCTGCTTCTACTGGTCCACCCTTTAATTGCTCCCCCTCAGTAGGAGCATCTTCTTCCATTGACTCTTGCTCCCTCTGAATGGGAGCATCTTCCATAACAATGTCTTCAGGAGCAACTGATTCCTCAATGTGGCCTGATGCCACAACTTCTTCCTCTGAATTTCCACCAACCTCTGGAGTGACTGGGGTGGAATGAATAGAATCCAACACCTCTCTAAGGATAGAGGCAACAATGGAGGTAGGCAAAGGATCTGCTGCACCTACCACTGCTTCTCCTATTGGTGCTTCTGGAGGTTGAGATTCGACTGTCACTTCAGGGGACCCTGCTAGCTCTGCTGTCCCTGCTACTTGAGCTGCCAATTCAGATGGTCCTGCTGCCTCTTGAACTATTGATACAACAACTACTGCTAATGCTACTGCTGCTGGTTCTGCTGATGCTTCTGACACTTCTTCCTGAATATCTGGAATATCTCCTATAATGGCCTCTCCCTCTGCCACAGAGGTCTTAGACCAAATTCCATCAACAACTGAGAACCCACTCTTCCTCAGATTTCTGGACCTAATTGCTTGGCCCATCTTCTCAACTACTACCCCAGATAGATCAACACCAATGTGTTTGAAGATCTTGGTAAGCAAATGGGCATAGGGCAAAGAGACATTAAGTGTCACGTCCGAGTAAAATTCCATTTACCGAATATAACAGATTTTAAACATGACAAGTAACATAAGGTTTACTCATAATCAACTAGATTCGCGAAGTTATTACACAATACTCCCCATTATAGTCTAAATGAGAAGCAAACAAAAGTAGATTGTATCTTTATTACATTCTTATTTCTATCTACAAAGAAAGCAAAAACTGATAACATTGCTTGGCATTGGGTTATCTGCTCGGCACACAAATTCCCCCTTAAGCAATATCTCCGTCATGTTCACCTGAAAATGTTAAATTGAATGAGCTAACTAGCCCAGTAGAACTCAACTTCTTTTAAATCAAGAGGATTTAGATGCATATAATCAAAGGTAAAAACAAGTGCGGATCACTGACATGGAGTTTAAGATAACGAACAGGTAAGACAACTTTAAAATACCAATTAAACAGGAATGCTTTTAGAAGCAAGAGTGTTTTCTCAAGAGGATACTTAAATTCAGAATTAGATAATCTCACACACACAAGCATGATATGATGACTAATCAAACAGAATTGATGCATGCCAACATCCAGAAATTCTCATCGCCCCCGCGCGACCATTGACGAATTCGGGCGCTCCCCCCAGGACTGAACCAGCCCTTATTTGCCTGGCATAATTATTAAACGAGTCCGAGACTCACAAATTGTCATCATCACACACTCATTCTTGCAATATGTCAAGGACACAAGATTTCACTCATAGATTACACACAAGAACTTGGGAACTTTGTCCCTTCATTGAATTCAGGTATTGACACTTTCACAAGGTCAATTATGTTCAGAACTTTGGAGTGATGGTTCAGGGTAATAAGGAAAGAAGCCTGACTGATTTAGTAGGTGTTTAGAGTGGTAAAAACATCTATGAATGAGTGAGTATTTGGTTGGATCAATTGGGTGTGATTCCAATCACAAAACAAGTCAAGGTAGGTGCAGAAATTTCTGGACTGAATGTGCCTGTCGACAGACAGAGTCTTGCTGTCGACAGGTAGGCCTTCCCAGAAGCTGATTTCACAGTCCTGTCATTTGCTGTCGACAGCAACGTTGCTGTCGACAGCCCCTTTCAGATTTCAATATCTGGGTTCTGGACAGAGGCTCCTGTCGACAGGTAAACACTCGGCTGTCGACATGTGCTATGCAAACTGACAAAAATGGATTAGAACTTACTAGAAATTGTACTAACAAGCTATCCTATCATTCCTAACATGATTAGGACTTTATTTAAGCATGAACTTAGCCTCAAACATGAAGCTTTACATGACAAGGAAGTCAAAGAAAAAGGCATGGAATGTGATTCACATAGATGATCAACAAGATTTCAGAATTGCACAAGATATGATGGAAGGGAAAGAATGGTATTATCTTTCATGAGCTACCATTAAGTCATATGTGATGAAGGCTTGATTCTTATCATGGAATGAATCTTCAAATCTGGAAGTCAACTAACTCAAGAAAGATGATCACTTTAACTACCTAGACTACTCTGAGTTGTGGAAAGAAAATAACAAGAATAGGAAAAGATTTCCACAATCTCATAACTAAGACAAAATTTGTAAGGAATAGGTACATGTTTTTCAAAAGAGGATTCACACATTTAAAGCAAATAAATAAGTGATCATGACCTCTTTAAAGAGGATATCAAGAACCTATGAAAGGAAGGATATAAGAAGAGAATTCTACCTTAGCTTGAAGGAGATGAGGAAGATAACCACAAATAGAAGAGTAATCAGATGTAGCTTGATATAATACTAGCTTTAGCCTCTAAAATAATTCTCCAGTCTCTCCTCAGCAACAGCTCCAGTCAGAGCTCGAACAAGGACAGTAAGTACAAAGGAGAGAGAGACACAATTCCTCCCGTAATGGCTTTGTCACAGAGGTTGGCACTCAGAAACCTCTCAACATGAGGTTACCCAATGCAATGGCACAGCACATCAGTAGAGAAAGTGGAGAAAATGGCTATGATGGTCACTAAGGTTTATTTATATCCAAAGATACCTCCCATGCATGGTGACACGCTAGTCACCCATGTGTCGCAGTAAAAGTGAGAAGCTTTTACCACAAGACACGAGTTACATGCACCATCCTATGTTTACAGCTGGGGGTTAACGTGATAACCCCAACCCCTAGGTGTGCTGGCCTTCCCAGGGCCAAACACGTAGGCTTCCGGAAATTCCAATAAAATGCCAACCCGTAAATACTCAATAATTCATCTGGCCCATTAAGGTCAATGTAAACATAGTCAAATGGTACCTGTTTGTCATGAAATTTTTACCATAAGCTAATGTTTGGTTTTGCTAATTATAGTGATTTTAATTAATTTTTAGATTTTATTTTACACTAGGTGAAAAATTACCGAAAAATGGTCGCGTCGACTGTACCTTGAAATCCGTACGTCGAAAAATTCAGATAATTACATATTTGACTTCTCCACATTTTTATGGAAATTATGATGTTCTCGGATTTTTATTTCGTTGTCGTTTTCCGGTGTCGCCCTGTGGGAGTGCGCACTTCGATGTACGACACTGGGGTAATGTTCATTACCACTAATTAAGCATATCATCTAATTATCATAATTTAATGACAATCCTAATGTATTTTAACCAAATTATTCCTATTTTCTTAACACTTTGAATTTCTGGGGTGTTACAACTCTCCCCTACTAAAAGAAATTTGGTCCTCCAAATTTAATACATGAAGGTAAGCATACTAACCTGTAAATAATTCTGGATATTTTTTTTTGATGGCATCTTCTAATTCCCATGTGGCCTCCTCTTGTACTCGCCTGCTGCATTGAATTTTTAATAAGGGAACTTCCTTGTTCCGAAGTTGCTTGATTTTCCGGTCAAGGATTTGCACTGGTTTTTCCTCATATGCCAAATTTTCTTGTATACCCAAATTTTGGTATTCAATAATATGTTCCGGATCATACACATATTTTCTCAACATTGATACATGGAAAATATCATGCACGTTGGATAATTGTGGTGGAAGTGCTAGTTGGTACGTCATTTCCCCAACTCTTTTCAGTATTTCAAACGGTCCAATATATCTTGGACTCAATTTTCCCTTAATACCAAATCTTTTGATTCCTCTTCGGGGTGATACTTTCAGAAACACATGCTCTCCTGGTTGAAATTCCAGTTCTCTTCTTCGACGATCAGCATAACTCTTTTGTCGATCTTGAGCAGCCTTCATTCTGTCTTGTACCACCTTGATAATTTCTGTGGTTTCTTGGATCATTTCAGGTCCAAGAATAGGTGATTCTTTCAGTTCCACCCAACATAATGGTGATCTACATTGGCGACCGTAAAAAGCTTCAAATGGTGCCATTTGTATTGTAGACTGATAACTATTATTGTATGCAAATTCCATGATTGCTAAGTGAGTGTTCCAGTCATTTCCAAACTCTAATATACAAGCTCGGCACATATCTTCAATAATCTGATTCACCCGCTCTGTTTGTCCGTCAGTCTGAGGATGAAATGCTGTACTAAATTTCAATTTAGTTCCCAATGCATCTTGTAATTCCCTCCAGAAATGTGAGGTAAATCTGGCATCTCTATCTGAAACTATATTCCTTGGAATTCCATGTAATCGGACAATTTCTTTCATATAAAGTGCAGCTAAGACACTCACTGACCATCTTGTCTTGATTGCTAAGAAATGAGCTGATTTGGTAAGTCGGTCTATGATTACCAAATAGCGTCAAATCCACTTCGAGTTCTAGGTAATCCCACAATAAAATCCATACCGATACTGTCCCATTTCCACTATGGCACCTCAAGTGGTTTTAATTTTCCTACTGGTTTCTGATGCTCGGCTTTGATTTTCTGACATGTTAAGCATCTTGCTATGAAATTTACGATATCCTTCTTCATATTGCACCACCAAAAATGTTTCTTTAAATCTTGATACATCTTAACAGCTCCAGGATGAATGGTATAATATGATCGGTGAGCTTCTTCTAGAATTTGTTTTTTGATCTCACAATCATCCGGTACACATAACCTATCTCGAAATCGAAGATTTCCTTGAGAATCTTCATTAAAATCAGGTTTATAGATCAATTTTTCCCTGATTTCTATCAACATAGGGTCATTGTTTTGTTGTTCTTTAATTTGCCTCAATAATTCTGACTAAACTGTCAAGTTATTAATAACAATCTTTCCTTCCCACCCTTAAGCTCAATGTAGAAAATTCCTCTAACAATTTCCACTCCCTTACTTGTAGGTGGCATACTTTAGCTATAGGATTTCTACTGAGTGCATCAGCCACCGTATTGCCTTTCCCTGGATGGTATTCAATTTTGAAATCATAATCTTTGATACACTCCATCCATCTTCTTTGTCTCATATTCAATTCTTTCTGTGAAAACAGATACTTAAGGCTCTTATGATCAGAATAAACTATAAATTGATTGTCATATAGGTAATGTCTCCAAAGTTTAAGAGCAAAAACCACGGCGGCTAACTCCAAATCATGTACTAGATAATTTTTCTCATGAATCTTTAATTGCCTTGATGCATAAGCAATGACTCGTCTTTCTTGCATCAATACACATCCTAATCCAATACTTGAAGCATCGGTATAAACTTCAAATAATTTTCCTTCTATCGGTAAAGCTAAGATTGGTGCAGACGATAAACATTCCTTTAACAACTGAAAGGCTTGTTCACAACTTTCACTCCATACAAATGCAGTTCCTTTTCTAGTTAATTGTGTAAGAGGCGAGGCAATTCTAGAAAAATTCTGGACAAATCGCCGGTAATAACTAGCCATACCCAAGAAACTTCTTACCTCCGTGAGATTCTTTGGTTGCTCCCATCTTTGTATGGTCTCAATCTTTGAAGAGTCCACTGACAATCATTCTTTTGAAATAATATGTCCCAAGAACATCACTTGTTCCATCCAAAATTCACATTTACTAAACTTTGCATATAATTTGTGATCTCGTAACAATTGCAAGGTAATCCGTAAATGCTCTTCATGCTCTTCTATGCTCTTGGAATAAATCAATATGTCATCAATAAACACAACCACAAATTGATCCAAGTAAGTTCGAAACACGTCATTCATCAAACGCATAAATGCAGCAGGTGCGTTAGTTAATCCAAATGGCATTACTACAAATTCATAGTGCCCATATCGTGTTCTAAAAGCTGTTTTATGAATATCCTGCTCCTGAATTCTGAGTTGATGGTATCCAGACCTTAAGTCGATCTTGGAAAAATAATGAGCTCCAGACAGTTGATCAAATAGATCATCAATTCTTGGAAGTGGGTACTTGTTCTTTATAGTTAATTGATTCAACTGTCGGTAATCTATGCATAATCGCATAGATCCATCTTTTTTCTTCACAAATAATACTGGAGCACCCCAAGGTGAGGTACTAGGTCTAATAAATCCCTTTTCTATCAGTTCTAACAACTGCCTTTTTAATTCTTTTAACTCCTCCATTGACATCCTGTACGGTGTTCTTGAAATTGGTGTAGCTCCTGGTACCAATTCAATTGAAAAATTCACCTCTCTATTAGGTGGTATGCCAGGTAATTCTTCAGGAAAACATCAAGAAATTCTTTTACCACTGAAATATCACCCAATCCCGTGATATCTTGATTTAGTATCGTTACCGAAGCCAAATACCCTTGACAACCTTTTCGTACCAGCTTACAAGCCTTAACTGCTGAGATTATCGGTATTCTTCTAACATGGGGTTTATCAAGAGTCATAGAACAATTTTCCTTTCCTAGAAATGTAACCCGCCTTAATTGGCAATCTAAATTGGCATGGTATTTAGATAACCAATCCATCCCGAGGATCACATCATAATCCCATATTTCCAAGCATATTAAATCACCATATAAATTGTGTCCATCACATAAAATCTGACTATCAGGATAATATTCCTTAAGCTTTTTACCCTCACTCAAAGGTGTTGCCACTTCTAATTGTATAGACAATAAGACTGGTTGTATTTCCAAAGACTTAGCAAAATTATAACTAATAAAGGAGTGTGTAGCTCCTGAATCAAATAATACATGTGCAAGTCTTGAGTTTACTGTTAGTGTACCTTCAATCAGTCTGTCTTCCTGCGGAGATTCAGGCTCTACCTCTTGAATAGCTTGTATTCTCCCTTGCCTTGGCTGCCTTACTTGGGGATTTTGTTTGGTTGACACATTCTTGATCATCGGACATTCTGAAATTCGATGTTGAGTATTCCCACACCTGAGGCATGCTCCCAGCCTACGCCAACAATTTTCCACCTTGTGTCCACTAACGTGACAGTGTTTACACACTTCTTTACTTCCACTCGGAGCCTTCCCCGTCTTCTTTCCAGATTGTTGAACTTTTGAGGCATTTCCTGATTCAAACTTTCTCTTCCGATCTGAAGATCCTTCTCCTAACCTTCCTTTAATTTTATCCACCATATCATTTGCAGCTTCCAAAGCCAAAGCTCTTTTGACCATATCCGAATACATAATAATCAAATGTGGAGTTAACTGCATAATATAGATAGGGCGTAGTCCATTCATGAACCTCTTGGCTTTCAGCTTATCCAAGGCTATGAGATGTGGAGCATACTTAGACAATCGAGCAAACTGAGACTCATATTCAGATACTGACATTCTAAGTTGTTTTAGATTAGAAAATTCAGTGGCTTTCTTTTCCTGGACAACTTCAGAAAAATACTGATCATTAAACAATTCTACAAACTCATCCCAACTCATTTGACTTGGATCTTCCAATGTAGATGTCACGGTGTCCCACCATGCTCTAGCATCTCGTTCCAACTGAAAAGTCACTAATCGAATCTTTTCTTCTTTAGTGCACTTGATTACTCCAAATATCCTTTCTATGTCCTTTAGCCAATTCTCGGCTTCATCTGGGTCGGTACTCCCTGAAAATCTCGGAGGATGTAAACTTCGGAAATCCCTGAATAAGCTTGTTCCATTATGGCTATTACTCTTTGCTACCGTCCTCATTACACGGGTCAAATCATGCATTGAATTTTCCATTTTCCTCCAGTTAGTGTCACCTCCGTCCATGACAAGATTAGATAATAATCTGAAACATCCAATAGAACATACATTAATTTTCACATTCACCCTACTTGCATTCATCACATATACGCATTTCAAATTGCATAACACTTCATTTCATTCATTAGTCAACTAAGTACATCATAGCATGTCATTACAATTCACAACTATATCACTACAGTCTCCTTCATCCGACTTTCGACATTACAAAAACATACCTTCATCAACCTCTCACTTCCCATACACATGGAAGTTTTATACATACAACTAACATTTACACAAAATGAGAGGTTTTAAAAAAAAAAGAGTTGTCTATCCATAATTTCTAATTTCCGGTCAAATCTATAACCGGTTCTGCGGGCGGTGGTTGCTGTTCTTCTGTCGCTCCATAATGCAGCTCCCTCGCGGCATTGGTCATCTCCTCCCAATACCCCTCGATCTGATGGAACATCATTTCTTGCCCCAGCTTCAGACCATTCAGATCATTCATGATCTGGTTCATAATATCCAATGAAACATGTGGATTTCCCGCCAAGAAAGCGCCTGCCGTCAGATTTAATACTTCCTCTTTGATCTGTACGTGGGTTTCTCTCTGTGCTTGAGCATATAATTCTAGGTCCTGACGTAGCATTTCCATGGCTGCTACCAACCTTTGTTGAGCACTCATGTCCATGCTGAAATAATTCACAAGTTAAACACTTTTTTTTTATATAGTTACAAAAATCTTGCTATCTAATCCCAAGTTTCTACCCCAACTCACTGGTTATCCCTAGGTTTATCGTACTAATGCTCTGATACCAATTTATCTGTCACGTCCGAGTAAAATTCCATTTACCGAATATAACAGATTTTAAACATGACAAGTAACATAAGGTTTACTCATAATCAACTAGATTCGCGGAAGTTATTACACAATACTCCCCATTATAGTCTAAATGAGGAGCAAACAAAAGTAGATTGTATCTTTATTACATTCTTATTTCTATCTACAAAGAAAGCAAAAACTAATAACATTGCTTGGCATTGGGTTATCCGCTCGGCACACAAATTCCCCCTTAAGCAATATCTCCTTCATGTTCACCTGAAAATGTTAAATTGAATGAGCTAACTAGCCCAGTAGAACTCAACTTCTTTTAAATCAAGAGGATTTAGATGCATATAATCAAAGGTAAAAACAAGTGCGGATCACTGACATGGAGTTTAAGATAACGAACAGGTAAGACAACTTTAAAATACCAATTAAACAGGAATGCTTTTAGAAGCAAGAGTGTTTTCTCAAGAGGATACTTAAATTCAGAATTAGATAATCTCACACACACAAGCATGATATGATGACTAATCAAACAGAATTGATGCATGCCAACATCCAGAAATTCTCATCGCCCCCGCGCGGCCATTGACGAATTCGGGCGCTCCCCCCAGGACTGAACTAGCCCTTATTTGCCTGGCATAATTATTAAACGAGTCCGAGACTCACAAATTGTCATCATCACACACTCATTCTTGCAATATATCAAGGACACAAGATTTCACTCATAGATTACACACAAGAACTTGGGAACTTTGTCCCTTCATTGAATTCAGGTATTGACACTTTCACAAGGTCAATTATGTTCGGAACTTTGGAGTGATGGTTCAGGGTAATAAGGAAAGAAGCCTGACTGATTTAGTAGGTGTTTAGAGTGGTAAAAACATCTATGAATGAGTGAGTATTTGGTTGGATCAATTGGGTGTGATTCCAATCACAAAACAAGTCAAGGTAGGTGCAGAAATTTCTGGACTGAATGTGCCTGTCGACAGACAGAGTCTTGCTGTCGACAGGTAGGCCTTCCCAGAAGCTGATTTCACAGTCCTGTCATTTGCTGTCGACAGCAAGGAGGTTGCTGTCGACAGCCCCTGTCAGATTTCAATATCTGGGTTCTGGACAGAGGCTCCTGTCGACAGGTAAACACTCGATTGTCGACATGTGCTATGCAAACTGACAAAAATGGATTAGAACTTACTAGAAATTGTACTAACAAGCTATCCTATCATTCCTAACATGATTAGGACTTTATTTAAGCATGAACTTAGCCTCAAACATGAAGCTTTACATGACAAGGAAGTCAAAGAAAAAGGCATGGAATGTGATTCACATAGATGATCAACAAGATTTCAGAATTGCACAAGATATGACGGAAGGGAAAGAATGGTATTATCTTTCATGAGCTACCATTAAGTCATATGTGATGAAGGCTTGATTCTTATCATGGAATGAATCTTCAAATCTGGAAGTCAACTAACTCAAGAAAGATGATCACTTTAACTACCTAGACTACTCTGAGTTGTGGAAAGAAAATAACAAGAATAGGAAAAGATTTCCACAATCTCATAACTAAGACAAAATTTGTAAGGAATAGGTACATGTTTTTCAAAAGAGGATTCACACATTTAAAGCAAATAAATAAGTGATCATGACCTCTTTAAAGAGGATATCAAGAACCTATGAAAGGAAGGATATAAGAAGAGAATTCTACCTTAGCTTGAAGGAGATGAGGAAGATAACCACAAATAGAAGAGTAATCAGATGTAGCTTGATATAATACTAGCTTTAGCCTCTAAAATAATTCTCCAGTCTCTCCTCAGCAACAGCTCCAGTCAGAGCTCGAATAAGGACAGTAAGTACAAAGGAGAGAGAGACACAATTCCTCCCGTAATGGCTTTGTCACAGAGGTTGGCACTCAGAAACCTCTCAACATGAGGTTACCCAATGCAATGGCACAGCACATCAGTAGAGAAAGTGGAGAAAATGGCTACGATGGTCACTAAGGTTTATTTATATCCAAAGATACCTCCCATGCATGGTGACACGGTAGTCACCCATGTGTCGCAGTAAAAGTGAGAAGCTTTTACCACAAGACACGAGTTACATGCACCATCCTATGTTTACAGCTGGGGGTTAACGTGGTAACCCCAACCCCTAGGTGTGCTGGCCTTCCCAGGGCCAAACACGTAGGCTTCCGGAAATTCCAATAAAATGCCAACCCGTAAATACTCAATAATTCAACTGGCCCATTAAGCTCAATGTAAACATAGTCAAATGGTACCTGTTTGTCATGAAATTTTTACCATAAGCTAATGTGATGGTTTTGCTAATTATAGTGATTTTTAATTAATTTTTAGATTTTATTTTACATTAGGTGAAAAATTACCCGAAAAATGGTCGCGTCGACTGTACCTTGAAATCCGTACGTCAAAAAATTCAGATAATTACATATTTGACATCTCCACATTTTTCTGGAAATTATGATGTTCTCGGATTTTTATTTCGTTGTCGTTTTTCGGTGTCGTCCTGTGGGAGGCGCACTTCAATGTACGACACTGGGGTAATTTTCATTACCACTAATTAAGCATATCTTCTAATTATCATAATTTAATGACAATCCTAATATATTTTAACCAAATTATTCCTATTTTCTTAACACTTTGAATTTCCGAGGCGTTACATTAAGCTTGCTCTTTGTATCCCAAATCTGATCACGGGCAAACCTCTTCCTTTCTATCATTACTTCGGCCATGTTGATCTCCTTGTTCTGTATGGCCCAGAACATCATATCCGAATCTGCCTTGGTACAAGAGGAGAATGTTGCACTTCTAGGAACCAAAATCTGACAAACTATGAAATGAAGGAGGCGGTTGAAAGCATTCAACTGATTGATATCTATTTTCCCATCTCTCAGTCTGAACCCTGGTCCTACAATGCGAAGACCTTTAGCTTGGGCGTCCACGGTGTGAACCCCACTGTGACCGGTTGTGCTCACATCAAACAACATATTCAGAAGATCATGATCAATCTTTATGGGGATACCTTTGACTGAAGACGTCACAGACCCATCTGTCTCTGATTTCAAGCAAACATAGAACGCCTTCACGAGGTCTGGATAGTTTACCTCAGAGAAGGTTGAAATAACTGACCACTTCATCCTGCTTATGGCTGCTATAACACTGTGCATCCCGTTCTTCTCAAGATCAGCAACATCTACTGCTTTATTCTCACAAACCTTGGTCTTCACAAACGTGAACCTCTCCTGCTGTTCAGGAGTAAGGAACTCAGCACCGTAGCCCCCAAGACTTCCGGAGATGACGGATGCGGCCATGGAATCAGGTGAACAGGGTTTCTGGAGGGTTGAGAAGGAAGAAGGAGTGAAAGCCCTCAAGAAATTTGTCGTGGGAAGGAGAGAGGAGCTTCAAACTTGCAGAGAGTCGATGTCCGAATCGTTAGGACATCGGCTTAGGCAACCAGACGAAAGAGGGAAAAAGGTAGAAGATAGGAGATGAAACGTCCCCACATCGATTTTTGTAATTGAATAAATGCTTTGTGGAAAGTGAGGTGCCAAAAGGCGGCAGAAAGCGACAAAAGAGTTTGACTATTCAAACCGACTTTAATAAAGAAGCGGCCAAAAAAGATAATTTGGATTTTTTTTTGCTTAAAACCATGGAGGGAAAAATTTACTTAATTCTGAAAATTTATATGCCAGTTTTAAACAGAAATATTTTCACAAATTGCACATGCCCAATTCCCTTCTAAGAGATGTAAATCTCTCTTCAAGTAAGGCTTTTGTGAAGATATCTGCTAGCTGACCATTTGTATCAATAAATGAAATTTCAATATTACTATTTGCTACATGATCACGAATAAAATAATATCTGACCTCAATATGCTTGGTCCTTGAATGTTGGACTGGATTTTTGGTGACATTGATAGCACTGGTGTTGTCACACAATAGTGGAATCGATTTGATATTTAATCAAAAATCTTCAAGTTGTTGCTTTATCCATAGGAGTTGTGTACAACAACTTCCAGCAGCCACGTACTCAGCTTCAGCTGTAGATAGTGCCACTGAATTTTGTTTCTTTGATGACCAGGATATCAAACACCCTGCAAGAAATTGACAACAACCACTGGTGCTTTTTCTATCTACTTTGCATCCAGCATAGTCAGCATCAGAGTATCCTACTAAACTAATTTCACAGGATTTTGGATACCACAGACCTAAATCATGAGTTCTAGCTAAGTACCTAAATATTCTTTTTACAGAGATTAAATGAGATTCTCTAGGATCTGCTTGATACCTAGCACACATGCATACACTAAATAAAATATCAGGTCTACTTGCTGTTAAGTAAAGTAATGAGCCAATCATACCTCTGTAGATCTTTTGATCTACTTTCTTACCATCCTTGTCACCGTCCATCCTGGTAGATGTACTCATGGGAGTTGAGAGTGGCTTTGTGTTTTCAAAACCAAATTTCTTTAACAGCTCCTTGATGTATTTTGCTTGACAAATGTGAGTGCCAACTTTTCCTTGCTTGATTTGTAGTCCAAGGAAATAATTGAGCTCTCCCATCATGCTCATCTCAAATTCTCCCTGCATCAACTTTTCAAAGTACTTGCAAAGGGATTCATCAGTAGATTCAAAGATAATATCATCTACATAAATCTGTACAAGTAGTATGCTTTTAACTTTTGATTTTACAAATAGAGTGCTATCTACTTGACCTCTACTGAAACCATGGTTTAGAAGAAAAGAACTAAGCCTTTCATACCAGGCCCTAGGTGCTTGCTTTAAACCATATAATATCTTATGAAGTTTAAAATTATGATTAGGAAATTTTGTGTCATCAAAACCCGGGGATTGTTCCACATAAACTTCCTCTTTTATAAAACCATTTAAGAATGCAGATTTGACATCCATTTGAAATAGTTTTAAGTCTAATGCTGATGCATATGCTAGTAATATTCTAATAGCCTCAAGTCTAGCTACAGGTGCATAGGTTTCATCGAAATCTATGCCTTCCTCTTGGGAATAGCCTTGAGCTACCAGTCTGGCCTTGTTTCTTAAGATCACACCAGCCTCATCCAATTTGTTTCTGAACACCCATTTGGTGCCAATAACTGGATGGTCTGATGGTCTAGGAACAAGTGACCATACTTGGTTTCTTTTGAACTGATTTAGTTCATCTTGCATGGCCAAGATCCAAGATTCGTCACCAAGAGCTTCATTGACTGTCCTCGGCTCTATTTGAGAAACAAATGCTAAATAATCACAGGGTATCATGTTACCTCTTGTTCTTACCCTAATAGATGGATCACCGATAATATTCTCATGTGGGTGATCTTTCTTGTATCTCCACTCCTTTGGAAGATTTTCATGTGTAATTTCCTTTTGTTGCTTGTCTTCCAAAGGTGGATCATCCTTGTCCTCAATTGATGTATTCTTTAGTTTCTTGGACAGTTCATCTGCATCATCATTATCACTATCTTCTTCCTTTCTCAGAGAAGGGTTAGTTTCATCAAAAATAATATGTACAGACTGTTCAATTAATAAAGTGCATTTATTAAATACTCTATACCCTTTGGGTTTAGAGGTGTACCCCATGAAGATGCCTTCATCTGATTTGGCATCCAACTTACCAATGTCCCTTTTTCCATTGTTGTGGATGAAGTAAGGACATCCAAATGTCCTGAAGTGGCTGATCTTTGGTTTCTTTCCTTTGAACAGTTCATATGCAGTCTTCTTTAGGATTGGCCTGATCATTACTCTGTTGATAATGTAGCTTGCTGTGTTGACTGCTTCAGCCCAAAAATACCTTGGCAGATCATATTTTGATAGCATTGTTCTTGCCATATCCAATAGAGTTCTATTCTTTCTTCAGCAATTCCATTTTGCTGTGGTGTCTTGGTGCTGAGAAATTATGCTCAATCCCCTGATCATCACATAATTTAGCAAATTTTTCATTCTGAAATCACCACCATGATCTGATCGGATAGAAACAATGCTGAACTTCTGATCCTTCTGGACTTTCTTGCTGAAACTAACAAAGTTTTCAAATGTGTCATCTTTATGCTCTGGAATGATACCCATGTGAATCTTGAGTAATCATCGACTATGACAAATCCAAAGTTCTTTCCTCCAAGACTGGTAGTTCTCATTGGCCCAAATAGTCCATATGAAGGAGCTCTAAGGGTTTTGAGGTGGTTACCACCGTTTTTGACTTGAAGGAGCTCTTGGTGTGCTTTCCCTTAGCACAAGATCTACAGACGCCTTCCATTTTTGCACTGACCTTTGGCAGGCCTTCCACAAGATTTTTTCTTTAGCAAATTTCTCATCCCATCTATGCTGCAATGACCCAGTCTTCTGTGCCACAGTTCACTTGACTGGCTTTTATTTGCTGCCAGGCAAACATCCTGATCCTTGAGTTCTTCAAGATGAAGCGCATACAGGTTCTTCTCCCTATTGGCTTCGAAGATTACTGCTCCATCCTTTAGTATGCTGCACTTTGACTCTTGAAACTGAATCTGATGACCTCTGTCACAAAGCTGGCTGATGCTGATGAGGTTGTGCTTCAGCCCTTTGATAAGCAATACATCTGCAATGACTATTTTTCCTTTGTTGCTCACAGAGCCACTGCCAATTACTGTGCCTTTCCCATTGTCTCCATAGGTAACTGTTCCTTCTTCAGCTTGGAGATGGGTGAATAGCTTCTGATTTCCTGACATGTGCCTTGAGCACCCACTGTCCAAATACCATTTAGATGCTCGAGTGTTACCCTGAAATAAAATCATCAAGTTTTAGGTACCCAAATTCTTTTGGGTCCTGATTGGTTAGTATCATTGATTTTACCTTTGATTATCCATTTCTTATGTTTTGTTGGGCATGTTGTTATGATATGTCCTAACTTGTTGCAGTGACTACAACAAGATAATTTGGTTACTTTTTCCATATATTTGAAGTTAGCTTTGTATGCTATATCTTGTTCGGGTACAGATTTTGGTGTTGGATATGTTTTAGGATAAACTATGGTTTCTTCATTATCTGGGAGTGTATATCCTAATCTATTTTTCTTCTTACCTGATCTTCTAGCACCTTTTAATATGAGGGAGTTTTTAAAATTTGTGAATTTTTCTAATGTGCTAGATAACTGTATATTTTCTTCTGTTAGTGTCTTGATTTCAGTTTTCAGTTCATCTGAACTTACTTGTTTTTCTAATTTAGTTATTTGTTCATTCTTAGCTTTTAGATCTTCACATAACAATTCATTTCTTCTTTTAAGTTCAGTTATTTGACTTTCTAATTGTTCATTTTCTGATTTTAGATCTGAGTTTGTATTTTCTAGACAAACTATGTTTTTCTTGCTTACTTTTAATAGTTGGTTACTTCTCTATATTTATTGTATAGTTCGTTGAAAGCTTCTTCTAAACTATCGGAATCTGAACCATTACAAGAATCAAAGGATGAGTCAGAGGTTACCTTTTCTTCGGTATTTGCCATGAAAGCCAGGTTGGCTTCTTCCTCATCACTGGTTGAGCTTGACTCACTGTCTGAGTCGCTGTTGTTGCTCCATGCAGCTGCCATAGCTTTCTTCTTATATTTCCTGAACTTCTTGGAGCTCTCTCTCTTCCTGAATTCAGGCTTCTTGAGCTTTGGACATTCAGCTTTGATATGTCCTGACTTTTTGCACTCGTAGCATATGGGCTCACTCTTCTTTTGATCCTTTCCATCTGGTTTCTTGAAGTCTTTATTTCTCTTGAAGTGTCTTCTACCAGATTGGAACTTCTTCTTCTTTGCTAGAATGCGTTGCAATCTTTTTTGACAGCATGGCTTCTTCATCTTCACAACCACTTGAGTTATCATCTTCAGCTGATGACTCATCTGACTTGTCTTCTTCTGCTTTAAGAGCATTTGAAAGCTTCTTTCTGCTAGAGGACTCTCCTAGCCTTTCCATATTGATCTCATGGGCCATGAGGGACCCAATGAGTTTTTCCAAAGACATCCTTTTCAGATCATTAGCTTCTTCAATAGCTGTGACCTTTGGGTCCATGAGGATGGTAAGGATCTAAGAATTTTCCTCACCATGTCTCCAATCTCATAGGTTTTTCCTAGTCCGGCTAACCCATTTGTGATATCTGTAAATCTACTGAACATGTGGGTTATGGATTCACCTGATTGCATCTGAAATCTTTCATATTGTGTAACAAGAATATCAATTCTTGTCTCCTTCACCTTGTCTGTGCCTTCATAGGTAATTCTAAGCTTTTCCCACATCTCCATTGCGGATTTGCAGGCTAAACTCTGTTGAATTCCTTTTTGCTTAGTGCACAGCACAGAATACTCTTAGCCTTACAGTTCAAGGAGATCTTTTTCCTGTCATCATCTGTCCACTGAGCTTTCTCATTTGTGACCAGGAGATCGCCTTCTTCTACTATTGACCATATCTGATAGTCGTGACCTTGGAGAAAGTACTCCATTCTGGTCTTCCATAAGCATAATCTTCACCATTGAAGAGAGGGGGTCGGTTGACAGACTGACCTTCAATGTTACCTTGGGCTGCCATGGATCTTTACTCTTCAGATCGTTGGATCTTTCTTCTTTGTCGAAGAGACTCGCTCTGATACCACTTGTTGCCCAGTTGATAAGCCCGGGGGGGGGGGAGTGAATGGGTCTTTAAAAATCTATCTAGGTGACACCTGTACAAAAAAAATCTTCGATGTTGGTTAGCAATGGTTAGTGTGAATAACAAAGCCACAAAGAATCAATCACACAACACAAGGAATTATCTTGGTTCGGACCTCCTTTCCTTAGGAGTCCTACGTCCAGTCCCTGAGTAACAACTCAGGATTTTACTAACTAGGGTACAGTCCCCCTATGGACACTACAACACCCAGCTCCGCTGGTCTTCCTTCACACCAGAAGGGAACAACAACACCCTGGATACCCCACCAGGTCTTCCTTCACAACCGAAGGGAAACAGCACCCTGGATCCCACCAGGTCTTCCTTCACACACGAAGGGAAACACCACAAAGAGAATAGAATGAATTCAAGCCCCTAGATCAAGCTTTTACAAGCCAAGATCTGAAGCAACAAGTACTGAGAGCAAAAGATCTAAACAAGGCACACTCTCAGAACTACACGGGCTCTCTTAGAAATTCTGTTACAGCACAGAGAGCGAAGAGCTAAGGATGATGAGGAATGAGATTTTTGGCTCTAGACTTCTTGCAGAAGAATTTGAATGCTTGAATGCGAGATGCTTGTTCTCCACTCCGGTTGCTTTTTATTCTTCTATTCTGTCTTGTATTTATATCTCCTTTTGAAAATACGGCCGTTGAAGTAACTGTTGTCTCTTAAATTGATAGACGTTAGACTGCTTGACATTTGGAAGCTTTAACACTCTTTTATCCATTTGAGCACGCAAAGAGATAGGGTCTTCTGGTGTCTATATGGTCCAACGTTGTATGACAGAATGTCTTTAGGACCCTGCACACATTAAATGCTAGAACAGTAGACAGCTAGGCTGTCTCTTGTTGTCAGTAAATGTTGACGTGAGTATTCACCAAAATAGCAATGCCAAATAGCTTGTTCTAAAATATGTTGACAGAATATGCACAATAGGAAAATGATATCATCTGCATGCATGCAAAGATACATTCTGTCTTTATTAAATGCACAGCAGTCAGACAGATAACAGAAGACTTTGACTATTCAACGATTTAAAATAAATGTCAAGTCGATATAAATCATAAAGTCGTTGTCTATATGACTTATGAAATCGTTATGATCAAGTCAGTTTGACCAAGTCGTTATGAGTCATAGCAAATCGTTATATTTACTGAAGCATTCATTATGGACACTTAACAAATCATTATAGAAAGCAAGTCATTGTGTTCACCGAAGAAATCGTTGTGAAACAGTTAACAAATCGTTATGAGCTTTAAAGAAATCGATGCGCGAAGCAAATCGTTATGAGTTCTAAAGAAATCGTTGCGCAAACAAATCGTTATGAGTACTAAAGAAATCGTTATGATAACTTACGAAATCGTTACGGTGAGCAAGTCGTTGCGAATTCAAAAGAAATCGTTATGATAACTTGCGAAATCGTTACGGCGAGCAAATCGTTGCGAATTCTAAAGAAATCGTTATGATAACTTACGAAATTGTTACGGCGAGCAAGTCGTTGCGAATTCTAAAGAAATCGTTATGATAACTTAAGAAATCATTACGGCGAGCAAGTCGTTGCAAATTCTAAGGAAATCGTTATGATAACTTAGGAAATCGTTGCGACGGGCAAGTTGTTACGAGTTCTGAAGAAATCGTTGCGATGAGTTATAGAATCGTTGTGAGAACGATTTGTTTGTAATCAAACGATGTCACAGTAAAGAAGTCGTTCAGACACTTAAGAAATCGTTATGAATTCAAATCGTTATAGCACTAAAGGAAGTCGTTGTGACTTTCAACAGAAGTCGATGTGGGCTTAGAGAAATATGATCTTGACAAGATAAAAGCTTCAGAAAGGTAATACTTACCAATATTGGCTTATTTGACCTTGGTATATTTCCTGTACTTAAGACTTATGAAGAATGTGTTAGAATTTTTTGTTTGATTTTGTTAATCACCAAAATAAATATGTAATTAATTAAAATTACATGGGGACAGACTGAGCATCACAGTCCCGAGAGGAGCACCCGAACTCAACCACTGAATCGGTCTATTCGAATATATACCCGTCGAGAATGGATCTACTAGGTGTTTGGCATAACACCACCTGCTGCTAAATTTAGTCTACATTTCCATGAATTGTATTATGGCATGAATTTTATTTCTGTTTGGTTCCGGACAAACTCTACTATAATATTTTCATTGAACTGTAATTTCGTATCATTGTGTATGACAGTTGTATCTTCTCAGTGACTGGTATACATATTGTTCTTTCATACTATTGTCATACCCTACTGTTATTGTTGATGGCAATTTCCTATTGGGCACCATTGCTCATAAATCCTACTTTCCTTTCAGGCATCTCAGATGGGAATGACTCGCCAGGGGATTGTGCGCCGAGTGACCCATAAATTTGCAAACTTTACTCCTTTTAGACTCTGCCACCTAAGCTGTTGTAGATATATTAACTCGAAACTATCCGTACATATAATATATTTTCCGCTGCACTCTTTATGAATATGTAAGACCGTCCATGTTTTTATTATCTTGATTATTTTGTCACCTACGAAAATAGTAGATGAATAGGATGTCACAGTTGTATCCTCATTTTTGGGTCAACCCTATTCCTCTTAACCCCCCCCCCCCACCCTCTCTACAGTAAACACACCAAACCTAAAATAGGCATAACCTGACTTTATTGCCATTGTATCCTGATACTAAACTGACAATTAGTTTCCTCTCAGAGGTCTTCATGCATGTAACTCTGTGATAAGTCACAAACTATGATTACTTAAACGAAAAAAATAAGTCAGTCTAAACCCTAATTAAATTAAGATTCTTACCCATAGTGACTCCTAATACATGTTTAATGGGTCAAACAACAATAAATATTCCATATAATTAGACTAAACAATACTTTTAGAATATGCATTGTAACATCTGAGTGTATCGTATTCTTGATTATTAGGTTTGATTGGTTATTGGGCCAACATATGGGCAGTGGATTGTGTCTTAGGATTTCCATGGCTAATACAATGTTTTTGGTCAGAATTTGTGACCTATTGTGAGTTTAATTCTCTGTTTGAGAACGAGATCAAATTTGAAGGTGCATTCATAAGGCGCCTAAAAACCACGACACATTCCTAAGCCACCTTATGGTCGGTGTTTTTGTAGCGTAGTGACCTTTCATATCGAGGATTAGTGGTTGTGGTGGCCATTGTGTGGCCTATGGTTGTGTTTCAGGTGTTTACGCAGGTTGTGGGGCTTCGTGTGTCGAGAGTTTGGGCCCAGAGCACCCACAGGTTCTCTGTCTGTGAACGCGACAGAGCTGGGCATCGCATTCTGAATGAGACGGTCCAGGGCGTCATGTTCTTGAAACCACCGTTTGAGGGTCTTCGTCTGCATGTCCGCCGCGTGGTGCGCGCCAGGCAGCCGGTTGATGTCACCATTGAGAAGGCGACGGCCTACACTGTCGCATTCTTATCACGAAGGCAGGGTGCGTCGCGTTCTTAACTCTGAACTATTTTTAACCTAGGTCGGCCAAACAGAGCCCAACAAGCTCTGCTCGGCCAGGAGGAAGGTTTTGTGGGTCGTTTTGGGCGATTTGAGGTTCTGGTGTCGATCTCAGCATGCTCTCTCCGTGAGGACGTGGTACGGAGTGGGGAAAATGTCGGGTTATCATCGTTCTTCACGTTCTTCATGAAGGTAGGGAGATTCCACCTTGTTTCTCATTGTGGATTGCGTGTTGAGCATGTGTAGTTTGTTATACGTGTTGTAACCGATAGATAGCATGCTAGAGTAGTGGTTAGAACATGAATAACTGCTTTTCATGGTGTTTTACATGGTTTGCATGGGGATTCCGGAGATGGAGTCTCAGTTTTTGGGTTTTTTCTGTGAAGGCGACAGACTTGGGTGTCGCATTCAGAACGCGACAGCCCGACCCATCGTGTTCTGCTTCAGAACGTGCCGTATCAATTATTTTTAGTTAATGTTTATGGCAATGGTAAGTGGTGCATTGGTACCTGTTGAGATTGAGAACAGCGGTGTTCACGTTGTTTGTATGTGCGTGGCGAGTAGTACGACGCCTGTAACATAGTGCGTTTTTCGGATCCTCATGGATCGTCATTTAGTGGTCGTTCAGATCTCCGTTTAGTGGCTTTGGTGTGGTGCTCATGACCAATGTGGGGTCGTTGTGCGGGGCTTAGTGGGCCGGCCAGTTAGGCCCATAGTACCCGTTGATTCATTGGTTGTGAACGCGACGGGGTTGTGCGTCGCGTTCTGAATGCGACGGCCCTGCTGGTCGCGTTCTTGTTACCGTTGTCTGGCGGTCTTCGTCTGCATGGCTGCCGCGTGTCGCGCGCTGGGCAGCTAGCTGATGTCGGCTTTGGGATCGCGATGGCCTCCTATGTCGCGATCAGGTAGCGACATAGGGATGCATCGCGTTCTTAACCGCTGGGTGTTTTTAAGTTGGTTTCATCCGGACAAAGCTGGGGTGAGCTCTGCTCGGCCAGGGGAGGTTCTGTGTGCAAGGTTTAAATGGTGCGAATATTCGATTATCGGTGTTTTACATGCATGGCTAGCGTGAGTGGTGCATTGGCACCGGTAACGCTCTTTAAGCTCGCTCGTGGCGTGCTGTTTGTATCGTGAACATGTGGTTTACGTGGTTAATGTATAGTGTGCATGGGTTGCATGATTTGAATAATGTGATAAAGGTTGGTTTGTGGTAGCCGGGCGGTGAGGTTTCCACGTGAACTTAGCCTTGGCTTTCTAATGTCTGTTATAGGTTAAGTAAGGTGGTTAATTAGTAAAGTATGAATATGGTTATTAAATGATTATTGTGTAATGAGTTTAATGTGGCATGGAGGTCACGAGGTGACCAATGATAGGTCGAGTTGTTAATGTTTAATACATTCGTGGATACGTCTGTGTAGGTTAGCTTGTGGGTCGCGGAGTGACCAGGTCAAGCTATTCCTGACTCATGTTCCATGGTTTGTAATAAGGTTATATATATATATATATATATATATATATATATATATATATATATATATATATATCTATATATGTCATGTTTGTGCTTCCGTGTGTGGTCCGGCGCCTATTTCCGAATACCTCTTCAGTTGGGTGCCCCAGATTTTGTGTGAGCCAGGCACGTGTGTGTGCTCGGGGCTTGTCCCAGTATTGGGTACCGTCAAGGTCTGTGTCGTCTGTCCTAGACACCCTCACTCTTGTGTTTGAGTAGTACGTCCGGCTGAAGGAAAGACACCACAAGGAAAAGCAGGATTACCGACTGATATTTCCGACGGATTAATTGCCGTCGGTATTTCCGACGGATATTCCGACGGAAATATATCCGACGAAAAATACGTTTGAAATTCTGACGGAAATTATATTTCGAAAATATCCGTCGGTAATTCAAGAATACCGACGGTATATTTCCGTCAAATATTCGTCGGTAAATATGCTAACACCTCCCCCGCGAAACCCCCCCTCTTTCCCTCTCCCGCTCTCTTTCCCTCTCCCGCCCTCCCTCTCTCTCTCCTCTCTCTCTCTCTCTCTCTCGTCTCTCCTCTCCTCTCTCTCTCTCTTCTCTCCTCTCTCTCTCTCTCCTCTTCTCTCTCTCTCCCTCTCTCTCTCTCTCCTCTCTCTCTCGCCCCCGGTCGCCGCCGCTGCCGCTCGCCTTCGCCGGTCGCCGCTCTCCGCCGGTCGCCGCTCTCCGCCGGTCCGCGCCGTCTCGCCGCCCGCCGCCGGCGCTCCCTTCCCGGTGAGTAGCTCTCCCCACCCCCGCCACCGTCCTCCGGCCTCCCCCCACCCGCCCCCCTCCTCCCTGTGCGATCCCCCCTCCCCCTGCACTCGGCCCCCCTCCCCCCACCCGGCCCCCTCCCCCCCCTGCGCGGTTCCCCCCCCCCCCCCACCCGGCCCCCCTGCACGATCCCCCCCTCCCCCTTTGCACTCAGCCCCCTCCCCCCCACCCGCCCCCTTCCCCTGCACTCAGCCCCCCCTCCCCCCCCACCCTCCCCCCCCTCCCTTCCACCCCCCCCACCACGCCCCCCCCTCCCCCGCACTCAGCCCCCTCCCCCCCACCCGACCCCCCTCCCCTTCCCACCCCCCCCCCCCACCACCCGGTCCCCCTACATATTGTTGATGTGAATGGTATTTATCGTTTTAAAGTTGAATAACTTGATAAATAAAATGATGTAAGAACATTGATTGACTGTTTAAATCTAAGCTATGATACTTGGATTCTTGGATACACTAACATCTAAGATGTTAAATGGTCTTAAAACTGGTGCTAAAAGGGAGATAAACCCCCTTATCTCATTATCAAACTCCCTTTCATGTTTTGGTTATGCATGTATACCTCTTATTTTAATTAGTTTGGGAGTGATCTAAAGAGGGATAGTTACAAAGGGTGTAACTTTTAATTAGGTTATCAGCTTTTGTCTCTAGTTTGATATCATTTACATTAAGGGGGACACATGGTTTTCTAAGGAAAAAAATGCATCATCATTATTGAGTTTCTCTAGGAACAACTTTTATCCCGCTCCATGGTGGGATATCTACCCCCTTTAATAGCCCTTTAACCATGTATAAAATATCTCCCAGGCTTATTCTAATTGATTATCAAATTGGGTTAAAGTTTATCACCCATGTTAAGTAGGGTGCAAAACCTTTTAACAGGTTATCAAAACCCGCCATAATAGAGGATCAGGTATAAGTAAATCTGGTATAGGCTATTTATGTTTAGGGATTTTTTTGGTTTGAGATGGTTTTAAATGAGAGATAGTTATGTAGGGGATAATTTTTAATGTGATGTACAATGTGATTTGATGTTCGTTAAGTTAACGAAACGGACGGTTATCGGGTTATTGGTTACCGTTGACATCCCTAGTTTGCATGAATAATCCATATTCTTTTGCCCTCGATACGGATGAATTGACTGTGCATATTCAAGAAGATTTGTCTTGGTGTACTCTAGTTGCAAATGATGTATTTCTATTGAATGTGATGGGACAGGTCAGGGTATAAGCTGAGAAGACAGAGAACATCCTACAAGGTTTAGTTTTGATGAAAGATTAAAGAGTACCCACGTACACTAATCCTATAAAGTATACTTTTGATTTCAAACAAAGGAACCCTCCACACACCTTGACATACAAGGGTATTCTCAAAGGACCATTTTAAATGAGTGCATATTCTGTATCTGTCTCACCTAGATACATTGACAGGATATGGATATTTTGTAACAAGTTTGCATAAATGGAAAACAAAATCTGGAGGTTCTACTTTGAGTCGACTGAAGTGAGAGTTATATTGTTGATTAATCCTTCTTTGTTCCTCTCATTAACTGTTCTGGCATACTGCATAAACAATCTGTAGCCTTGTAATGAATGTTATCATTTAAGATTGATGACATGCCCTGAAGTGCTTTTTGTTCTACAGGTTGACAGTTTTGGAACAATGAACCTTGTAGAAGCATGTAGAAAGCTGGAGTGAATAGATTTATCCTGATAAGCTCATATATACTAGTTAATGGAGCTACAATGGGACAGATATTTAATCCAGCTTACATTATTCTGACATGTTGATAGCTAAACTCCGGGCGGAGAGATATATTAGAAGATCTGGTATAAATTGCACCATTGTAAGACCTGGTGGTTTAAGAAATGATCCACCAAGTGGAAACATAGTCTCTAGAAAATGACATTCACTTCATTAATTCATCATGAAAATGGCCATTTAAAACATTTTCCAAAATTAGCATTCTCACGAAAAAAAAACTACAAGTAATGCATTTTAGGTCATATGGACTGCCATTCTTTCAAGGGTTCTCAAATTAAAAAAAAACGAGAGAAAGGATAAGATGGTGGAGGAGAACAGAGAAGCCCTAAAAATTAGTATGCGAAATAATCTCAATATATACATGAGCTTAACTATCTTCTCCAAACCCCAAAATGGGGCTATCTAGAATCTTACGGAAACAATGAACGTCTTACTGATGGCAACGGCCGTTTTGTACCAGAACAAAATTGACAATAAGAAACAAGACACATTAGTAATATGCCAAACTGAACTCGTCTACTCAGCTCATCTCAGCTCAAGGTTAAAATCTCGCCACTCTAATAAGATATACATCCCAATTTAGGAAACAAAATTAGTACGAACTCTCCTTCTAGACATTAGTTTAGTTTACGCTTAATTGTTCACTTTAAGTTTAATGATTAGTATTACACTTCTTATTTGAATGTATTTGCTTATTATTGCACTTGATTATATGTAATTTTATTACACTTGATTAGTATTGTGGTTTTTACATTTATGTAATTCATGTACATGTATGTATGAACTTGTTTTATATTGCATTTGTTCACATATATGATTTGATTTCATATTCATTTCATTTTCATGTGCGTTTGAAATTTGATCTATGCATGTATAGTAATTTTTCACTGCACACACATCACAGAGCGTGTTAAGCCCGTGTCAATGAACATTCCCGTTCAAGACTTTGAGATTGATGTGCACGAGTCTTATTTTAAATAATGAGAACGTGTATATCTAACTCAAAGTCTGAATTGTCCCGTTTTGGACAGTCTGTGAATGTTTGATCGGAGTTAGGTGGTCATTTATTATGTGATTGTATTATTTGTTGAAAATTTCGGGTGCGTCTACTCACTCCTCTCTGATATACCTTTATTGATTTATAATATTTTCTTACCACTTATTAGTAAGTGTTTAAGAAAATCTATCTAAATCAATAAATTTTTTAGTATATCGGAGAGGTGTGAGGAGATGCTGCCGAAATTTTCAGTAAATAATACAAACACATAGTAAATGGTCATCTGAGTGCGATCAAATATTCACAGATGGTAAAAAGTGATAATCTTAATATATATCCTACCTATTCATTTTGACTTACTCGAACGATGTGAGGGTCTGTTGGATTTTAACTTGTGACATGACATTTAATCTGTGTAGGAAAAATGTCTTATGAGAATCGGTCATGGATGTACCGTGGAATGGTGAATGGAGTTGTCACCGAGGAGTTTAAAGATGGAGTTGACATTTATTCAGTTTGCATTGAGTATTCCTCAGTAGCAGTCAATCCGATAGTAACATCCGATGTCCGTGTTCGGCTTGTAAGAACATAAAGTGGATATCGACATGGGATGTGCAGCATCATTTGTATACGAGAGGATTTGTTGCCCATTATGAGATATGGTCGTGTCATGGTGAGCATGTTATTCAGTCGTCTGCACAGGCTCATTACTTTGCGTCCACAAGTACGTACGTAGACATGGTTGTCGATGCTGCTGGTCCAGAGTTCAATATGCATGAAGATGAAACAAATGAAGAAGTGCCGAATGATACAACTCAGAGATTTTATCAGTTACTTCGATTGCTGATGAGCCATTAGGGATGGTTGTGAGAAGCATACACGTTGTCTGCAGTGTCGCAGCTACTGAATTTGAAATCTGAATTTCATATAAGCGAGAGTTGTTTTGACCGGCTTCTCTTACTCGTCAAGAGTATGCTTCCTCAATCAGAGAGGTACCTGCTGACTTTTACCGTGCGAAGAAGATGGTGAATGATCTGGGCTTGGTTTTATGAAATTGATGCATGTCCGAATCACTGTATGCTGTACTACAAAGATGATGCAGATAAGACATCATGCTGTATTTGTAATCATGATAGATTCAAGCCCAGAGAGGGGACAAGTCAAAGCAGAAGGATGTTCCGTATAAGTCATTGCGGTATTTTCCGATCACACCCAGATTACAGCGGTTGTTCATGTCCCCGAAGACAGCTGGACATATGACTTGGCATGCAGAAAGAGTCCGTCGTGACGAAGGTGAAATGAGTCATCCTGCCGATGGTGAAGCTTGGGCTCATTTTAGTCGTACTCATTCTTACTTCGCAAGGGATCCACGCAACGTGTGGCTGGGTTTATGCACAGACGGTTCAATCCATTCGGAGGCTCGGTGGCATCTTACTCATTTGGCCAGTATTCCTAACACCGTATAACCTTCCGCCAGGCATGTGCATGAAGCGTGAGAATCTGTTCCTTTCATTGCTCATTCGGGTCCAAAATCTCCAGGAAAAATATAGACTATATCTTAGACCGTTGATTGATGAGCTGAAATTGTTATGGTCAGATGGGGTTCTCTGTTATGATGCATCCAGAAACAGAATTTCAATTTGAAGGCTGCATTATGTGGACAATAAGTGACTTCCTGCGTACGGCATGTTATCTGGTTGGAGCACACATGGAGATTGGCATGTCCTTATTGCATGGAGGATTTTAAATCATTTGTGTTGAAATCTGGGGGAAAATCATGTTGGTTCGATTGTCATCGTCGGTTTCTACCGGTGACCATCCTTTCCGAAAGCAAAAGGATTCTTTTATGAAAAATACAACTGTGATGGAGCAGGTGGATATGGAACGGGTGTCTGGTGGAACATGCGAGCGGTCCAGAACGTATCGACGGTAACACAACTGGCTGGTTACTCGACAATCCCGGCTTCGGGAAGGATCACAATTGGGTGAAGCAAATCTCTTTGGGAATTACCTTATTGGTCAACACTTTGATACGACATAACTTGACGTCATGCCTATAGAGAAGAATGTTTTGGATAATGTTTTCAACACAGTTATGGACATCAAAGGCAAAACGAAGGACAACGTCAAGGCACGTTCGGATTTGAAGTCTTTGCAGACGCCCAGAACTAGAGCTGTAGCATGTTCATGTTCAAGGGAAAGTGGTGCAACCTAAAGCTGCATATGTGCTTGGGGCCAGACAGATTAAGGAAGTGTTGCAATGGTTGAAGCAATTGAGATTTCCAGATGGATATGTCTCGAATATTGCCCGTTGTGTAAATATCAATGAGGGAAAAATATACGGAATGAAGAGTCATGATTGCCATGTTTTCATGCAAAGACTGATCCCACTTGCTTTTCGTGAGTTGTTGCCAAAGCAAATATGGGGAGCAATGACTGAGCTGAGTCATTTCTTCCGAATTTTAACAGCATCAGAACTCAGACTTCTTGACTTGCAAAATATGGAGCAAATATAATACAGACAGTCTGCAAATTAGAGAAGATATTTCCTCCAGCATTCTTTGATTCAATGGAGCACCTGATCATCCATTTGCCATATGAGGCTAGGGTCGGAGGACCAGTACAATTTCGATGGATGTATCCGTTTGAGAGGTATATTTCTATATCCGTAGTTTATTCACATTACGGCGAATTTTATATTTCATATGTATTCATTCGATCTATTATTATCGTAGGTGCATGCACGATCTTAAGATGAAAGTCCGCAACAAAGCACAAGTTGAGGGTTCCATTACCCAGGCATACCTCATTGAGGAGATATCGAACTTCTGTTCGATGTACTTTGACACGGAAATACAAACCCGACGCACTCAACCTCCACGTAATGATGATGGTGGAGAATCCTATGTGTCGGACCAACTCTCTATATTCAAGTGTCCCGGACGGGCGTTCGGATATTCTTCTACTCGCCCACTTGAAGACAGAGAGTTGGTAGCTGCGGAGATCTACATCTTCATGAATTGCGCAGAACTAGAGCCCTACATTGAGTAAGTTGTGCTCACTTATGATATACATCATTTACATGCAATGCTGGTAAACTGAACGGTTGTGTGACATTTACATTGCAGAGAGTTTGACTCGTTCATACTACAACGAAATCCACGTCTGACGGACGTGCAGGTTGAAAAGGAACGGGAGAAGTCTTTTCCGAGTTGGTTAAGATCTCGAGTATGTGTCTAAATATTTTGAATCATATATGTTACGTTCTTATGCATAATTAGTTGTTGTAAGTCTGTCTATTTTTTTGCTAATAGGTTGATCAAGGTTTTATTACCGATTTAAGAGTACAAGAGATCAGTTATGGACCCTCGAAGATTGTACGTGTCTACCCAGGTTACATTGTGAATGGATACAGATTTCACACGAGAGATTATGGACGCAATAAGTCTACGATGAACAGCGGCGTATGTGTGAAAGGAAGTGCCTACAATGAAAATGAAATTGACTATTATGGCATTCTCGAAGAAGTCATTGAACTGCAATTTTTGGGACAAGACAACATTATATTTCTCTTCAAGTGTCATTGGTTTGATCCGACATCTATTCGTCATGACACAACATATGGAATTGTCGATGTCAAGCATAAGTCCAAGTTGAGTACATACGAGCCATTCATACTGGCGGCACAAGCGCAACAAGTTTATTATTCAAATTATTCATCCCTGAAATTAAGAGATTGGTGGGCTGCATGTAGAGTGAAATCAAGGTTATTCCCTGAGTATGAGCTTCTGCCGCCTGATGATGAGCTCGACGGTGTTAATGACAATTATTTCCAATCGGAAAGGAGTGACGCACGAGAGTTGGCAGCTTCTACGCAGTTCAATATTCATGATATAAATGAAACAATTTGCTTACATAAGGATAACGAACAGGAAGAAGTTGACCCAAATGCCCTTGAGCGAGAGGTGGAGTCTGATGTGGATGAAGACTCCCCGCATGAGGAGGATGAATTCCAAGATGATGAAGAAGATGATGCTGAATTAAACATGTCGGAAGCATCTGATGTTGAATTACGATAATATACCTTATATTTTGTAAGAACTTCGTGTTATTGCTAATTATATTTTCATATTAAATTGCTACTTCAAATTTATTGCTGATGACAATTTGGATGTATGTTTATTTATCTCAAGAGAGATATGGTACGTGGAGGACGGAGTCGGACGGTTTCTACGTCCGTTGGCAGAGGGTCCGGGACCCGTCCACGACAGGTATATGTATATGTAAACACAATACTCTATATATTATTGTTCATAATAAATTCACGACAGATCTAACGTACAGGCTCATTTTGCAGGGTCTGCCTCCCCGTCTGCGCCGGTCATCCCAGCGACAGGTATATGCATATGTACAGAAAGAACCACATTTACGTTATTGTTCATATTAATTCACGATATAACGTACATACAATTTTGCAGGGTCTGCCTCCCCGTCGACGTCTGCCTCCCCGTCCACGCCGGTCGTCCATGCGGCAGGTATACGTATATATTGTTGTTCAAGTTAAATTCATATTTTCTAATGTGTAATTTTCAGCGACCGCCTCCCCGCCGAGCACGGGAGCAGTGCCACCTTTCCCTTCTTCCTCACCACCAGGTACGTGTCAGCTTCCATACATTAGTATGTTTGTTGTCTTGCAATTTATCGAACAATAGTGTGCTTAATTGTCTTCAACAGAGGTCCAGGGTCCGCATGCAGCAGCAGCGATGAGGGGGCCCTCAGCTACCGGACGGCATCCATGCTGGATCTCCGGGTAAAGTTGATCAGTTCAAATTACTTTATTTGTTATTGATGTTATACATTTCATGTACAAAATTAATGTGCAATTGCAGGGGGAAGATAGATCCCGGTTCTGCTTCCCGTCATATTACGACGCTGGTCCATGCACATATTCCAGGACCAGTGGACACATGGAGAGAGTTCCCGGTGTCCGTCCGGGATCAGTTATTTGACATGTTCACGGTATTTTTAAATCTTAGATAACTATCTGTCATTTATTTAATTACTATCCATGTTCGTGCAGAAAGCTGAGTAATTTCATTTCTTTACAGCGGAGGTTCACATTCACGAGACCCGAGGATCTCCCTCGAGCTCGAGCCGTCTGGGAGTCTACTGCCCAGACTAATTTAAGAAAGTCGATGTGGGAGGCCCGGGACAAGGCGCAAAAGAGCACAGGCAATAGGGATCCTAGGGCTTGGCTTGATGACGGCCCTTCTTGGCTGAGGACAGATTATTGGCAGTCCCTTTGTGAGCGATGGGCTGCTGGACCATGCAGCAGCGGTCACAGGCGGCCATACATACGCAACAGATCAACTCATCCGGAGAAGAATGTGCATACTAGTGGGTCCATATCTTATGCGACCCACAGTCAAAAATTGGTAAGCATAATATTGTTCAATTGTTTAGTACATTGATTATTATTGTCAAACTAACTACGTCCGTTGAATTATAAGCATCACGAGCTCGAGCGTGCCCCTACCTTTCGCGAGTTATTTGATCGGACTCATAAGCGGAAGGGGACGGATGACTATGTTAGCGAGAGTGCCCGCACGATCGTTGTAAGTCAACCTATAAATTTTGAATTCAATTATGATATTAAATTAATTTATTTTTAATAATTTAATTTTAATTTATTTTGGGAGAGGTACGACAGGACGATGACGGAGCGTTATGCAGAGGGCACTCCTCAGCCAGACTTGGATGCAGAGGCTTGGGTCGAGGCAGCGGGAGAGCCGAGGAAGGGCCGAGTGTACGGCTTTGGGGACAGCCTGGATACTCAACCAGTGTTCCTCATATGCCAGTTCGATCGCTTCTCCGGCACACGCGAGTTCATCTTCTGCGCCGCCCGTCAGTGGTGTACAGGACATTAGAGGCATCATTCGGGAGGAGCTACGTACAGAGCTACAGACCCAGCGGAAGAGCTACAGACGCAGCGGGTAGAGCTGCAGGCGCAGCGGTAGAGATAGAGACGCAGCGGGCACAGCTACAGACGCAGTTCAGCGATATGCTTCAACAGTTCCTCTCAATAATGCAGGGAGTACGCCCCACACAGCCAGCAGCTCAGGTCAGTATTAGTATTAATTCATATACTTAGGATTGGTTGGGCATTCATTGACGGATGTAAAAACAGGCAAGTATATATAAAAGGTTAAAACACACAACCCGGGGTCCAAAATCCCAAATAGGGATCGGATCGGCGTGCCGTTCTCTCCGACACGACCGGGTGGGTTAAAGTGACGTGTGGGAACTGACGGAATCCAATTTGGATCTCCGGATTGGGTGGGCATTCAAAGGACGGATCTAAAAACACCCAAGTATATATAAAGCGTTAAAACACACAACCGGGGGTCCAAAATCCCAAATAGGGATCGGATCGACGTGCCGTTTTCTCCGACACGACCGGTGGGTTAAGTGACGTGTAGAAACTGACGGAATCCAATTTGGATCCCCGGATTGGGTTGGGCATTCAAAGGACCGATCTAAAAACACGGCAAGCATATATAAATGGTCAAAACACGCAACCCGGAGGTCCAAAATCCCAAATAGGGATCGGATCGGCGTGCCGTTTCTCCGACACGACCGGGTGGGTTAAAGTGACGTGTGGGAACTGACGGAATCCAATTTGGATCTCCGGATTGGGTTGGCATTCAAAGGACGGATCTAAAAACACCCAAGTATATATAAAGCGTCAAAACACACAACCCGGGGGTCCAAAACCCAAATAGGGATCGGATCGGTGCCGTTTTCTCCGACACGACCGGGTGGGTTAAAGTGACGTGTAGAAACTGACGGAATCCAATTTGGATCCCGGATTGGGTTGGGCATTCAAGAACGGATCTAAAAACACGGCCAAGCATATATAAATGGTCAAAACACGCAACCCGGGGGTCCAAAATCCCAATAGGGATCGGATCGGCGTGCCGTTTTCTCCGACACGACCGGGTGGGTTAAAGTGACGTGTGGGAACTGACGGAATCCAATTTGGATCTCCGGATTGGGTTGGGCATTCAAAGGACGATCTAAAAACACCCAAGTATATATAAGCGTCAAAACACACACCCGGGGTCCAAAATCCCAAATAGGGATCGGATCGACGTGCCGTTTTCTCCGACACGACCGGTGGGTTTAAGTGACGTGTAGAAACTGACGGAATCCAATTTGGATCCCGGATTGGGTTGGGCATTCAAAGGACCGATCTAAAAACACCCAAGCATATATAAATGGTCAAAACACGCACCCGGAGGTCCAAAATCCCAAATAGGGATCGGATCGGCGTGCCGTTTTCTCCGACACGACCGGTGGGTTAAAGTGACGTGTAGAAACTGACGGAATCCAATTTGGATCCCCGGATTGGGTTGGGCATTCAAAGGACGGATCTAAAAACACCCAAGTATATATAAATGTCAAAACACACAACCCGGGGTCCAAAATCCCAAATAGGGATCGGATCGACGTGCCGTTTTCTCCGACACGACCGGGTGGGTTAAAGTGACGTGTGGGAACTGACGGAATCCAATTTGGATCCCGGATTGGTTGGGCATTCAAAGGACGGATCTAAAAACACCCAAGCATATATAAAGGTCAAAACACACAACCCGGGGGTCCAAAATCCCAAATAGGGATCGGATCGACGTGCCGTTTTCTCCGACACGACCGGGTGGGTTAAAGTGACGTGTGGAAACTGACGGAATCCAATTTGGATCCCGGATTGGGTTGGGCATTCAAAGGACGGATCTAAAAACACCAAGTATATATAAAGCGTCAAAACACACAACCGGGGGTCCAAAATCCAAATAGGGATCGGATCGACGTGCCGTTTTCTCCGACACGACCGGGTGGGTTAAAGTGACGTGTAGAAACTGACGGAATCCAATTTGGATCTCCGGATTGGGTTGGGCATTCAAAGGACGATCTAAAAACACCCCCAGTATATATAAGGTCAAAACACACAACCCGGGGTCCAAAATCCCAAATAGGGATCGGATCGACGTGCCGTTTTCTCCGACACGACCGGGTGGGTTAAAGTGACGTGTAGAAACTGACGGAATCCAATTGGATCTCCGATTGGGTTGGGCATTCAAAGGACGGATCTAAAAACACCAATATTTATTGTATCTTATGATTTTATGTTGATTGTTAGTATTTGTTAAATTTATGAATATTGTAGCAGGTTTGACATTGTAGCAATGTATTTTTATTTGTTTTTTTAAAAAAATATGTGTATTTTCCGACGGATTTTCCGACGGATACGTTTCCGTCGGAAAGTATAAATTACCGACGAAAAAGACCGTCGGTAATGTCGTCGGAAAATACTGACGGATTGGCCGACGGATAAGTATCAGTCGGAACTGATAAATTACCGACGGCAAAATACCGTCGGCAAGTCCGTCGGAAAATACGGACGGATTGACCGACGGATAAGTATCCGTCGGAAAATATAAATTACCGACGGTTCAAGACCGTCGGTATTCGGTCGGCAATACTGACGCCTTTACCGACGGATGAAATCTGTCGGAGGTTTCGACCGAATTCCGATGGAATTTTCATCCGTCGGAAAGTTCTGACCAATTATTTCCGACGGAAAGTTTCCGACGAGTGTTGGACGGAAAGCGGTCGGAAGGCGCCTTTTCCGACGGAATACCGACGGATTTCCGACGGATGCAGTCCGTCGATAATCCCGCTTTTTCTTGTAGTGAGACGACATTGGGACAACGACTTGTGAGAGTTTGTGTTTAGTCGCTTGTAGCGCACTCGTAGTTGGAGGTACGGACACCAGTAGACGTACTGGTCCCTAGCTAGTCCTAGTTTCCAGTGCCTCACTTTAGGGAGCTCAGGCCAGAGTCTCTAAAGGTGCCAGGCATGGGCTTGCAGGGTGTGTGACTTGCAGGTGTGGTGGTTTGGTTGGTCTCTACAGTTTTTTGGCTTTACCTGTGGTTGTGGAGCGGCAGTTGGACCTTACGTCCGTGACTGCGAGACTGAGAGGTAGTTCTTGTGTTGTGTTGTCTGGGTTGGATACTGGTTTGATCAGCCAGTAGTCCGTTCCCGTGTGGTGGCGTCATTCCTTTCCGACTCGTGCTTTGCCACCGGCTGTGGCTCGTGTGTGTGTGACTCGTTGGTTGAGATTTTACTCGTTGAGGTGTGCCTTGGTGTTGGCACAGTTGAGACTGCGGTTCGACTTGCGTGGTGTGCCAGGTTGTGGCACAAGCTTACTTGTGGTTTCCGTGGTGGTACCTCATGGTAGTAGGTACCTATACCCAGTGTGGGTAGTGGTTTGTGGCTGGTACACAACCTTTTCAGGTGGTGTAGTGGAGCTGTGCTCCGTGGAGGTCGTGTGGTGAGACCTTCCACTTGTTGTGTTTTACTCTTCTTTGAGTAAACTTCCGAATAAGGTTTTAGTGTGTGATGGATTGGCATCGTGGTAACTAGTCCTGTTACATAAGTGTGACATCCGTTATATCATGGTTTTGGGGTATAAGGATTAGCTCTTGGTTAGCAGTCCTGTTACCCATGTGTTTGAGGTTCGCCTGTGAAGCATGTAGCCTGGGCAGATGTTTGCCTGTGTGGCTTACAACTTAGGTGACTAGTTGTTGAGGTGAAGTGCCTGTGAGGCTTGTGGCTTAGGCTTTACAGTTGTGGAGTGGACTAGTAGTACTGTGCTAGTCCTATAGTCCCACTTCCTTTCCGGGATTTGTATTAGCTGATATAATTATGTTAATTGTTAATTATGCTTTGTTGTGAGCGTGATATGGTTTGGCTATCGGTGTTGCCAGTGAGACCCATTGGGGTTGAGATTCTCCTGTGTTGTGTGAGATTTTGGGTGGTCCCCTACTAAGCCAGTGACTTGTTGAGGCTCACTCCCTTATAGTTCTTTTTAGGGTTTACCGTCGGTATGGCTTGCGAAGGCGTTGTGACAGACTGGTACCACCAACAGTAGTGTTAGTAGAGTTGTGTGAGCTTGTGCTCCCTCGGGGTATGCCCCAGGTAGTTGTACTCTTCTTAATTTGGACATGTAATAATGTAATGGGACAGATGTAAATTATTATATGCAGTTATGAGCACTTGTACTTTTTTGTGTCTTATACTGTGTAGTTGTCTTTTATATTCTTACTGGACACGTGTACAGCTATCCCTTGCGAGACTTCGGTCCGTTCGCGGGAGGCGGATCTGGATATGGAGCCTTATTGGGCATAGATATCCAGGGTCGTCACAGTTGGTATCAGAGCATGGTCCAATTAGAATATGAAAAGACATTAAGGTACAATGTCTCAATACATGGATTAATGTCCACTGCTGGTAGTAAGTCTGTGGTTTTATGTGATTTCCAGTGTGGTTTTTACGTAAGTTTTTGGTATGTGAAATGTGTGTCATTGTTTGTTAAAATAGCAACTGTTAGAAATAACAGGGGAATGTGTATAGTTGTAAAGGAGACGACAGTTGTTGGTAGTTATTAAGGAATGGTATGGTTGCAAGGGTGTGCCAGTTTGTAGTTGAAATATAATTGTTTAAAGGTTCTCAGTATAGAAATTAAAGGAAATAGTGAATTCAGTTATGAAATTCGGTAAAAATGTTTCAGCAAGGATTAGAGTTGGTAGAGACTGGTATAAGGTAATGATATGATGGAATAGCAGAGGGAATAGTGTGTGACTAGGGCTGTTAAATGTGTGATTGTGGATGAGAATTGTAGTAGAAATGTCATTGTGTTTGAGATTTATATTAATAAAGTATTAAGGAACAGCTTGGATAATAACATGATTAGTGGCATATCAGGTTTAAAATGATTAAGTGAGGTAGTTCAGCTTGAAATGAGATGTTGATAAGTAAAGGAACAATGATTAAGATGGTCTTTAAGTGTGATTTGTGATTAAAGATAGTTGTAGTAAAAAGTTTAAGGGTAGTGCTGTTATGAATAATGGGGATAATAGAAAATTTGATATGGAGATCCATGTAAGTGTGTGTAGAGGTGATTAGTTGGTTAAAGAAAGAGTAAAAGAAAAACAGTATGAAGTTAAGCTTTCCTGAGAATTTCATGAGAGAGAAATGGTCAGTTAGTAAGAGGTAGTGGGTGAAGATTTCATAGAAAGACTTGTGCAAGGTTACAGTGTTAAAGATAATAGCAGTGAGGTCGGCATATGTGTGTAGTTTGTGGGAATGGAGTGAAATTTGTGTCAGAAACAGATTGAAGTTGAGATTGAGTAATTAAAGTAAATTGGAGCTATGCAGGTCAGAATAGAAAAGGTTAAGTTCATTGAAAAGCAATGGGGAATAGTAAGGTAAATTGTAAATGGATATTTATGATGAGCCGTAGCAGTGAAATTGTTTATATTTAGTAGTAATCAGCAATGTAGAATAAAGGAATCACGTAGAAAATTATTATGATTAAAGGGATAGTTTCAATTTATAGCTATGACAGTATTCTAATAAGAGGATTGTTGTATAAATGACACCTTGAAATTAGTCAACTAGCAGAGTAGTTAAGAGAAATATTGGCAGAAATGGTATCATGCCATTGACAATAAAGATAAAGTTTAGTATTAATGATCAGATGAGGAAAAAGAATATGGAAAATTATAGAACAGCGATAGTTAGATGGTTTAGGAAATGTACAGTAAGAATTTATGTAATGATATGCGGTAAGGTAAACCAGATGAACAAATAAATTCTATTATAAGAAATATTTCTAGAATTTGAAGTCAAAGTAATAGCAGATTAGTTAAAGAATAGCGAGTGAATTAAAATGTGGCAGAAAAGAACAGATAGAGTAAGGAAAGTATGACAGTTTAGCAATAAGAAATCTTGAATTAGGTGTTTTTTATAATCAAGAAAGATTTCGGTAAAGATGGAGGCAAATATTAAAGTAAGTGCAGTATTGAGTTAATTGGATAAGTTTTGTTTTTTCGATAAGAAAAGAATAGTGTCATAGCAATGAAAATAGAAATTGTGAAGAGTTGCAAGTCTGGTTTGCTGAGGTAATTAGTGAATGTTGTTGTATAAAGGATAAAGTATGTCAGTAATAATATGACAAGAATTGGAATGTAAGCGGTATTAATTAAGAGGCAGTGTGATTATTTAATAAGTGAAATATAAAGTTAGCTAGAAAGTATGATTTAAAGCAAGATAAGTTACCAATGGAGTAATGGAATCCAAAATTTATGAAATATGTTTGTGAAATGCTCGATGTGATCAGAGTAGCACAGCGGAAGCGTGGAAAGTTTGATATTTATAGGTTATCTGAGATTTAAATAATTAAAAAAAGTCTAAGATTTGTGCACAGCTAAGCAGTGAGGTAGGGGTTCTTGATCAGATATGAATTAAAGCAGTTGATGCAGAAAAGTCAAAAGAGGCAAGAAATTCAAAGATAATAATGCAAATTTCCTGAAAAGTAAGCAGTAAAGAATGTGAAGGCAGATAAAGTAAAGTAATGGCTGGTAATAATAAGCAGATAATGAAATAGTATTGAGGAATTTGAAATTTAAGTAGGATTTAGTACAGTAGAATATCTAAAGATATCAGCGTAAAGTAAAAGGATTTGAGCAAGAAAAATGGCCCAGAAAGAAATGTTGCAAACACAGCCAAGAAAATGTGGAAGTAGGTTGAGTCCAAGAGATAAAGCGCCATTGGCAGGGTAGAATCGCTTATGGTTGAAAGGTAAGGAATGGTGTAGACACGCGAATTCGGCTCCACCGGGTAAATTTCATATTGCGCCATAATGCCACAAATGTCCTTCATTTTGCCTTGAAAGAGTGTTTTCCCCATCATTCTGGATCTCCCCATCTTTCCCCGGTGCTTCCCCTTCATTTCTGGAACCCCTCGGGTATTATAGGCATAAATTCCAAGTCACGACGGGTATAGCAGCCGCCTCTCTAAACGCGTCCGGTACCCCGGACGCGATTCAGGATCTTATCATGACGGCCTTCAGGGGCGCGACCTTATCGCGGCCGGGAAGTCGGCCGCGACTACATGCTTAACGCGTCGGCCCTGCACGACGCGACAATGAATTCTTATTTTATTTATAAAAAATGCCCTTTTTATGAACGCGTCCGCCATAGGCGACGCGATTCTAATTTCCCTTTCGGGAGAATTTTCATAAATAAATTAGGAAGGCTTATCGCGTCGTGTAGTGCCGACGTGATTCAGTTTATAGTCGCGTCCTGCCGCCCGGACGTGATTCTGTGGCCTAGAAAGTCGTCACGCTCAGGCCCGTAATCATGAGAAAATCCTGTAATCGCGTCCTGCCGCCCAGACGTGATTTAGAGAGGTCAAATCATAAAATCATGTCAGCAGACAGTGCATTTATGAGCTGATTGCCTCGAAATTGCCTCTAAGGTAATCGCGTCAGCCATGGCCGTCGTGTTTCAAGTCGCGGCAGCCCTGGCGGACGCGATTCCCCTCCTTATCGCGGCGTCCTGACAGGACGCAATTTAGAGACATATTGGCAATCATGCGCATGTCTTATCAAATTGACCTTTTGAATCACGACCTGCCACCCAGACGCGTTTCTATCCATGTCGCGGCGCGCTAACCCGACGCGATTCGAATCGCGGCCTGCCGCCCAGACCCGATTCAGTGTCTTGTCGCGGTGGCTGTACCCGACGCGTTTCAAGAACTTGTCCCCTATAAATTGACCCCCGTGGGTCATTTGTAAGGGGGGGTTCCAAGAAGCGGTGAAGCCCTGCCCGACCATCCAGGGGGTTCCACGAAGCGGTGAAGCCCTGTCGGATTCTCACCTCGACTCCGGCCTTAGGGGCATCACCTACGTCGATCCGTCCTTCTTCCTCGAAGTCCAACGCCGTCGTCTCTTTCCATTCCACGCGTGAGGCGGGAGCGTCTTTGTGACGGAATGCCTTGTCCAAGCCTGTTAAACCAATAATGAACTTGATCCGAATTCGCCTCCCGCAAACGGGTCGTAGCTTCGCAAGGGATACCACATACGAGTCCGTGTAAACAGAAAGGAGCACACATGCTCACATCTATAATTCACCATTTTATACATATTATATCATATTTACATAGCCAAATTTCAACAAATGTAAAAGGAAGTACAGGAGCCTAGGCATACCCCGAGGTAAACTAGTACAACTGAAGAAAGAAACTACACTGCCACAGAAGCTACACTGCTGGGGGTGCTGGCCCAACACCACTGCAGCGCGGCCCTGAACTGGAAGGAGGTAACGAAACCTCCTCCTGGCCTTCACCTGTGGGGAGTTGGGGTGAGCCTCACTAGTCACTGGCTCAGTAGGGAACTCCCCCAACTCGAGCAAACCATACACAAGTACGGAAGCAGTAAACTATACTAGCAATTTATAGCACAACCACGTAGGATATCAAAGCAATAAATATACTTACCATTTGCCGACTATATTAAATAGAGTAAATAAATAAACGGCAAAACTCAACCAAGTGTACGTGCTAAAGTAGAGATCGCCACACTCTAGCCACGTAGACTGGTCCGTGACACCAGTAACTGACTCGGACAAACAAAACAGGTCTACCTCTCAGTCTCATAGCTACGGACGAAAGGTCTAGCTGCCGCTCCACGTGGAAAAGTCAAACTGTGGAGACCAACTAAACACCACTCCTACGGGTACACAACCGCAGGCCCTTTCCTGGCACCCCTAGGGTCTCTGGCCGGAGCACCCTAGAGTGAGGCACTGGAAAGGACTAGCTGGGGACCAGTGTCGACTACCGGTGTTCGTACCCCCAACTAAGAGCGCGCTACAAGTGACTAAAAACAAACTCAAGAGTCACTGTCTCACTGTCGTCTTTCCCTCAGCCGGACGTACAACTCAAACAAAGGAGTGAGGGTGTCCAGGACAGACGACACAGATCTCGACGGTACAACACAAATACCGGGACAAGCCTCGAACTAATAGCCTGGCTCACAGAGAACTTGGGGCACTCAATTAGAGAGGTAACCACGGTAGGCATCGTACTACCAGCCACGCACACAAAACCACGTGCGGACCGCACAAACCACGTGAAATCTCATGACAATCACGAGTACCGATTGTCCACAACACGTGAACACAACTCGTCTCGCGTGCATACCACGCCAACACGTAAACCACTAGCTAGCCATGTAACCAACATGCTAGCCTCGTAAACACGCGCTCCCAGAGCGCCGCAGGTGCCAATGCACCATACAATATTACCAAATACATCGAATAACAACCATCGGATAATCATTTCACATAAGCCATGCACATTCAGACCACTCGACTGTGGTCGCGACATGGGCCTGTGTCGCCTTCAGAATGCGACAGCCCGATATGGCGCGTTCACCACATGAACGCGACGCACCAACATGTCGCGTTCCCCACCTAAACGTGACGGGTTGACTTGTCGTGTTCAAATCGCGACAGGGGGTTCCGTCACCTTCACAGGCAGGAACCCTAATCCAGGATCCTCTCCACAGATTACCACCCTACGCCATGCAAACCACCCTTAATTCGTGTTTTCCATGCTTTTGTGAGTCCCTATTCATGGTATCTATTGTTAGAAATGCAAATAATAAGTTGAACGATCATCACCCGTGATCTACAGCCCGAAAACGGGGAGAATTACCCTACCTGTAACACTCTCCTCCGTCTTCGCACATACATACACACATATCCTTTGATCGGAAGAGGGGTTACTCTGACAAACATCGTTATAGGTAGATATATCCGTGCAATGCACAAAACTGGCAAAACATTCCACAAAGTATCTTCGAACATATTATAATGCACAAGGGGACAAAGTACTAACACTCATTATTTACAAAAGCCAAGTTCCTCTTTCTACTTAATACATCAACAACTAAAAGAAACTACTAAAACTACGATATTCTTCTTCATCTCTTCATCACCCGCAGCGGAATTAGGATTCACATGTAGCTGAGATTATACACACCTTCAATCTGAAAGGGGTGGAGGAAACAAAGGCAAGAGTCGAAAGGACTCAGCAGGTATAAGTAAACATATAGTAGAAGCTTCATTTGCAGAACTGAATGAATATTCAAGTAGTGCATACGTGGATCAAAACATAATTGCTCATGAATTTCATACTTAACATAAACATATAGCCCAAGTTAATTTTCATGACGGGCTCAAACGAATATCAGAACAAAAATCATATTGTCTTTCAAAATTTATCATCATAACTTGATTTCAGAATAAACTTGACAGGCATCATTGCTCTCAAGAGGTTACTATATAGACGTAATATACCATCCTCAGTGCCTAGGCGATTCCAGCACCTTAGATCTTGTTCATTGCGCAAGAACGGGGTATAATTTTTTTATTACCCACCATCGTCAGTCCTTGACTTGGATTTACATACGTACAAACTGTCGCCCTCAGCTGGTCACAAGTAGCGGGTGCTACTACAAGTGATCCTAAACCCTCTTTTGAAGAGAGCACTATCTTCAAATCAAAACTTCTTTCATGAGCATAACGGAAATGGAAATCCAAAGGTAGTTTTGGTTGAGAATTGATACAAATATCTTAGTGACAAAGTAGCTCAGAGTTCAAGAGTATAAGAAAGAATTGGCTGAGACAGGGTTATGACTCAAGCCAATAACTTCAGAAGATTTGAATCATATAAGAATAAAAAAAAATGAAGATCCATAATGGTCATCACAAATTATTCACATCTCATGAGGTGTTCAAACATATGAACTCCCAAGTGGTCAAGTTTTATAACCTTAGTTACCGAATACTGAAGAATAGACTCAATCGGAGTACTATTCATAATTGCGAATTTTAAGAATAACTTAAGGGAGATTAAGGTACATAATGTGGGTAAACTTTGTAGTAGTATGACAGTAAATACCAAGGTAAATGAGAGGGTAACTTCCTTGGCTTTTAGGATAAAGTTTTAGCATAGATGTAGACATGAAAGAGTGCAGAAATTCAATTCAGGTTGTACCTGTCGACAACCAAGAAGGGCCTGTTGACAGATGGCTGTAGACAGAGCTTTAACTTGATGGACTGTATGTATCTGTCGACAGCAACAAGATGGTTGTCGACAGATGCACACAGTCCCAGTTATCTAGAGTTCAGGCAGGCTGGCCTGTCGACCTATGAGCTGCCTGTCGACAGCCGCCTGTTCTTATACTCTAAGGAACTGTAATTCACTCTAAACACTCTAACTATAGAACCTATGATCAAGGCATGATTTATATCAATAGAAGAGTCTAATTGTATATCTTTTAGTGGTTTATAAGCTAAACAGAGAGATGTAACAAGAGGCTTGCAATTCGAACTTGTCTAGCTAAAGGCTAACATGATGTAGTACTGGAAGTATAGCCTTGATAACAAAGTCTAATGGAATTTTCCTACAGATGGACACTAAAACAGCAGGTATTTAATGTTTCAATCAGGTTTTAGGTACAACATCTAAATGGAAAGAATCACAATGTTCTAAGATATCGAAATTTCTTGCAAGGCTCTATAACATAAACATGAATCAAGGGTGGAAGAAGAAGTTAGAAACCTACTTATTTGTAATAGAAGTGAAGATGCTCCTTGATAACTATATGACTCCAAAGGTAATTGGGCAAATCAAATGAAAGAATCTGAGGTTACAATCTCGTATACAGCTTAACCGAGACTGGTTAGCCGGCTCAAAGGCAATCTCGTAGAGGCTAAATTCTTTCAACATAATAGAGAATAGAAGTTCAAGGAAAGGATGAGAACCTACTTGATATGAAAGAGAACAAAAGTCTTCTTCTTCTTCTTAGTATAGAGATCAACACAGCAATAAGATGAGGAGTAAGATGACTACTGAAACAGGGACTTCGGCAGTTAAAGTAAATGTAGAGGTAACAGTCACAACAGCTACACCTCCAGCAAAAATGGCTCCAACACATATAGCCCCAACATCAATTCACCAACACCAGGCTTATAACCACAGCAACAGCAGGACTAGGAAGAACAAGAGTGTTGGAAAGATGCGTACGATGGGTGTTGGGAAGCTTATATAAGCTCCCAAGTTCCCTTGCAAACTAGGCACGTTGGCCATGGACGTGTCATGGTGTAAAACCCCCTTAAACCATGCGAGGCCACCTATCTCATGCAACACTCTAAGCCTTACACCTAAGGGATAAGCGTGTAAGCTTCAATCCCATGATAAGTGGCTCACTCACCCCCCAACACGTACCCAAACTAAATTCCCAGAAAATTCACCACCGTAAATAGCCCATAAATCAGCTGGGCCAAGATCTTTATGTTTAGGTGTTCTAATGAATCCGTTTAACTTGAAATTTCAACCATAGACTAATAGGAAGGTTTTAAAAATTGTCATAATTTTAGTTTAATTTTTAGAATTTATTTTACACTGGGTGAAAAATCACCCCAAAATAGCTGCGTCGACTAATCTCAAATCCGGTCGTCAAAAATCCGGACAATTACATATTGATATCACCACATTTTTCTAAGATTATGGTGTTCTCAGATTTTATTTTCGTTACAGTTTTTCGGTGTCGCCCTGTCGGGTGCGTATGACCGAAAGTAGTACCTGGGTATGATAATGTGTCTTAAACATATCCTTAATCCTAAATATCACAATTTAAACCTAATCGGTTTGCATAAACAGAATTTCTAAGCAAATCATGGTATTTAAAATTTGAGGGCATTACACTACCTCCATGAAGAACGGGCAACACGGCGATTTCACAGCGTTTCTCCTCCGCTCCACACGAACTCCCCGTGACGTTGAATGCAAATTCATATCATTCCCTCCTATTTTGATGATGACAAGAGTTGTTCTTAAGTAATTTATTGAAACATGTCAAAAACTCATACCTGAAATTCATGTTCAAAAATATTTTTCAAACCACATTTATCATTTATGGTCATGACAAATCATTTAACTAGATATAAGTGTTTATTTTTCAGGTACAAACATTTTTATGCAAAAGATGAGTCGACACACCCATCATGGTGTCGACACATCAACACAGATTCAAAGGCAAAAGTGTAAAATGTTGAGACTGTGTCGACCCATGTCAAGAGTGTGTCGACACGAGTGGCAGTTTTTTAGAAATCAAGCCTACCCAGGTCGACACACTCTTCAAAAGCAGGTCGACACTGGATTCCCGTTCACAGAACAGACTATCTGCCGAATTGGGAAAGCAGGTCGACACACTCCAGACAGGATCTTTCTTCCCAGAACAACCTTCTACATATTCTGGACAGTGTGTCGACACTACCACCAGGGCAGGTCGACACACTACGGAAACTTTTCATCCTAAAAGTTTGATGGCTGCCACGTGTCCTTCTAGGGCGATCAGAATCTTCCTAGGATGCGTGCCCCTTGTACCCCAAAAGGGTATCTTTGGAATCCTAAGGATATTAAGTGTCTTTTCGGCCAGCCTTCACAAAGAGAGAGGACCCAACTCTCTCAGAGCCTCCAAGAAGCTCCTGGCGGCCAAGGAGCTCGTGTCTCCTTTCCCCTGCTCTCCAAGTGCTTCCAGAACCAATTCCCACCAATTCAAGGTGTGGGAATTGGAATTTGATTCCTGAAGACTTCTCTGAAGCATTCCAAGGAGGCAGATCGTGTAGAAGACTTCTTTGGTGAAGAATTCGAGGAAGATCCACTCTCAGATTGCAGAGCATCGACTTGGACTTCAGCTTCACAAGTTCCTTCCCAATTCAACTTCTACAAGGGAGTACACTGAAGAACGAAGCCTTTCAATACAATTTACCTTTTCTTCTGTTCTTCTGAGATATCTTTTGAGATTATGCAAGTGCTTCTACATAACTCTCTTTAGAGTTCTCAAATTTCGACTAGATCTGTTGCTAGAGGATCTTAGTCTTAAGTTGGTGTCTAGCAGTTTCAGTGTGAGCATTGTGCTCAGTTTGTTGTGAGCCGTCGAGCTCAGTTTGAGTTGTCAAGCTCAAGGGTGGTTTGAGCATCTTGCTCAGTGTTTCTAGAGTATCCTTGCTCTAGAGGTTGTTGAGTTGTATGCTCTGAAGTGTTGGAGTTGTTAGGCTCCTTTGGGTGTGTAGCCCTGTTGTGTTAGTGAAGCCTCACGGGTTGTGAGGGGTGGATGTACGAATCACTTGGGTGATTTCCGAACCACCTAAAAAATCCTTGTGCATTTGTCTTCTGTGGTTTGATTGATTCATCCGCTTAGATGCTTGCATAGGATCCGTTTTTAATTCACTTAATCACTTGCTTCACATCTAAGTTTTTTCAACTCACTCAAATCTAATCATATCTGTAGTTTTTCACCTGATAACATTGCCTTTGATTCTAAATAGTTTCAAATTACTTAAGCTTCCGCAAAAAGTGGCTAAGATCTATTCATCCCCCCCCCTCTAGATCTCTTCCACACATTCATTTCGATCCTTCACACAGCACCTCCCCCTAGCCAAACAGAGCATACTGTGCTCTGTTCTGGCCAGCAGGGTTTAAGCACCGTTTGCGGTTAAGAACGCGACGGACCACTCTGTCGCGACCTCATCGCGACAGACCTGGGCGTCGCCTTCCTAAGGCTGACGTCTGCAAGTCGCCCAGCGTGCGACACGCGGCGCACATGCAAACGATCGTTGATCCCTGGAGGCTTCCAGAATGCGACGGGTAGGGTTGTCACATTCAGAATGCGACGACCCCCTCTGTCACGTTCACAGACAAGAATTCGAGGGTGCTACGGGCCCAAACTGTTGGCCCAATAAGCCCCAAAGACACATATACACACTGAACACAAGCCACATTGGCCACACATTGGCCTTGTTGCCCAGCTAGCAAGCCCATGGGGGGGGGGTGAATGGGATTCTTAAAATTTGAGTACCTAACCCTGTTCACAAAAACATTTACACAAAGCACACTTCGATGACTGTTAGTGTTAGTAAAAAGAGGATAGCAAACAGAAGGCAATGAAACACACGACACAAGGAATTTATCCTGGTTCGAACCTCCTCTCCACAGGAGTCCTACGTCCAGTCCCTGAGTAACACTCAGGATTTCACTACCCAAGGGTACAGTCCCCCTCAAGGACACTTACACACCCCGCCGCAGCTGGTCTTCTCTTCACAACCCAAAGAGGAATTACAACACCCTGGATCCACCAGGTCTTCCTTATACCCGAAGGGAAACAAACACCTTGGAACCCACCAGGTCTTCCTTCACACGAGGAAAACAACACCCTGGAACCCACCAGGTCTTCCTTCAACACGAGGGAAACAAACACCCTGGAACCCACCAGGTCTTCCTTCAACATGAAGGGAAGTACACATGAATGTGTTCAGGAAGACAAGCCCCTGGACCAAGCTAACAACACAATGCTTGATCCAAAGCGAATACTGAGAGGAAGAAAATGAGCAGTAATGAACTCTCTCAGTACACAAATGCTCTCTCTCTAAGATCTACACTCGATGCAGAGAAGCTAAGAGCTAGACAAGCAAAGGAGTGAAGAATTGAACGTTGAAGTGTCCGTTATCTCTAAGCTTTTGTTTACGTTAGACTGCATGGCACTGTAGAGCTTTCAGTCAACGGTCGTTAGCTTTCCACGCACGCAAAGAGAGAGAATCATCTTTGATATCCTTCGGCTTCTATTGTGTCCAACGTTGTATCGAGATGTGCTGTCAGAGACCTGCACACATTAAAAGCTTAAACGATGGACATCTAAGCTGTCTCTCGGTGTCAGTCAACGTTAAGAAAGATTTTATACCGAAATGGAAATTCCATTTTGTTCTTCTAAAAAGATGTTTACAGTATAAGCATGGAAATAGAAGATATCGTTTGCATGCAATGCAGTGATATGTTCAGTCAAAATAAATGCATGGATGTGAGAGAAACGTGAGGGAAGACTTTGACTTTTCAAACTATCTGAAAATAGGTTTGAATATCAAGTCGTTATACGCCATGAAATCGATATGATCATGACTTATGAAATCGTTGTGTTGATGAGTTGATATTCATGTGAATCGTTATACATTCATAAGCAAGTCGATGTACACACAAATTGTTATGCATTAATAACCGAATCATTGTAGAGACAAATCGTTATGACAGTGTCAGCAAATCGTTATGAGCAAATTGTTGTTTCACTTATCGAGTCGATATAGTGAACGAATCGTTGTTTAATGTATCGAATCGTTACGGCGACCAAGTCGTTATGTAACTTAATGAATCGTTATAGTGACTAAGTCGATGTGTAACTTATCGAATCGTTATGAGACTTAACGAGTCGTGAAACCGAAATCGTTGTGAGAGCAAATCGTTGTTCTCACTTAAGAAATCGATGCGATAACCAAATCGTTATGACCTCGGAATCGATGTGCACACTTATCGAATCGTTTTGAGAGCAAATCGTTGCGATCTCTTAGCGAATCGTTATGAGAGGCAAATCGTTGCGATCTCTTAGCGAATCGTTATGAGAGGCAAATCAATAAGATACTTATGAAATCGTTATAATACCCAAATATGTAAAACACATAAAGTCGTTATGAAAGGAGGAAATCGTTATGACTCTACTGAAATCGTTATACTTCACAGGGAGTCGTGGTACTTAGAAAAATTATATGCCCTGAACTTTAAATTGATAGTATGAGGAATACTTACCAGTTTAGCTTGTTTTTTCTTTGTTAGATTTTCTGTGCTCAAATCTCATAGAAAATATGTTAGAAATGCACATTGACTTAGTTTGTTAATCACCAAAATAGATATGTAATTCATTTAAATTACATGGAGAAAATCTGATCATCAATCTCCCCTTTTTGGTGGGTGACAAAACATAGTAATATTCAGAGATATTCTGAAATCAAACTAAGTAACAATTGTGGAATTATGATTAGAGATGTATTTCAGAAATGCTATATATCTCCCCCTTTTTGTCATTAAGCAAAGATGCACGAGGAGACAAAGAAGAAAGGAGAAAGATGAATGAGAGAGCACAAAAGTATATTTGATTAATCTTGAGGGGGTACATGGAGATAGAAAATAGGAGACAAAAGGGAGGCATGATGGGAAATAACTTCCCGAGTCTTATCTTCCTGCTGCTCAAAATGAAGACGAAATACCCCACAAGCAATAGAGTAGGAAGGCCCCATGATGGGAGCCATCCTCTTGACATGAAGAACCAGCTGCTCATCTAGGAACTGAGCATAGCGATCTCGAGCAAGGGAATACTTGAAGTAGCTGGTCTTCCCAAGCTAGCACATGCAAGAAACTGATCTAGACACATGGTAGAAGATTTGTTTCTGCTTCAATTCTTGCCACATGGCTACATACACCTTGTATCTCTCAACCCATGTTATAAGGGGATCCTTAACAAGATGATGGAGTTCATGTCTAGAAATTCAGCAGCTGACACTGGAGGTTTATTTTTCCTTGGCTTGAGAGGCATTCAGATCAGAAAGTTAGTGAGCATGTAGGGGATAGAACTGGCCCAATCTGCAGGAGAGAGCCTTTCACATTCTGACAGAATAGGGGCAAGGATATCGGCATGACATGCCTAGGTGGTACTCTCTGATAGAAATCTGTGAAATGCAACCAGATGACCCTTCTGCACTTGAATTCGCCCCATGACTTGGGCAAAACGCTAAAAAATAATAGAGCCAACATCCGAATCCATGACCAGAGAATGAATTGGGGGAAGAAAGACAACATCAGGCAACTGAAGGGTAGCAAAGTCAACCTGGATAGCTTCAGAGTGAGCTTCAACTAACCCAAGAGCTCTAATGGCCTGCTTGAACTGAGGAAGGTTTATGATGGTAGCAAAAACAACTTTTTGAAAGAATTCTCTATAGAGTGGTTTATTTTTGTTGTCCACTGTTAGAGAAAACCATAGGGGTGGATAATAAGGATCAGAAGAGATAGAGGAAGTGGATGTTATTTTTCTTTTCTTAGGTGCAGGGCTAGAAGAGTCTGTCCTATGAACATGAGTTCCAGCCTTCAAGATTGATTGGAGGATAGCTTCCTCAAATTCATCTTTGATGTCCCTGAGAAAGGGGCCATCAATTTGAGCGCTTTCCGGAATGAGAGTAATGAATGCGGGAGGAGTAGAAGGATGAAGAAAGGAATGAGAGGTAGAGGGAGGTATATCAGCTGGTCCAGAAAGGAGGAGGACCAGAGGATGAGGAGGCTCCAGCTAATGAGGAGGCTGGAGGTACCTCAAAGGAAGATGGAGGTGGGAAGAATGTGAGGAGAAGAAACAGGAGATGAGAGGATTGTGAAGGAAATGGAGTAGAGAAGATGGTTCTGGGAGTGGCTGTTTGAAGGATGTAGGAGCTGGGGGTGCTGTTGAGGATGAAGGTGGAGAAGGAGGGATTGGTGTTTGAATGGGGGAAAGAGCTAGGGGCTCAGAAGCTATAGATACTTCTTCTGCCCGGATCTGCTCAGACTCAGTCTCCACTGTCCCGGGTGGCCCTGACAATTCCTCAGCTGGCCCGGAGGGCCCAGACTCCACAGCGTCCATCTAAGCAACCACTGCGGGCCCTGATGGCCCTGCTGGATCTTCAGATAGGTCCCGGATGGCACAGACTTCACAGCTTCTTCAAAATAGAGGGCCTTGAAGGCCCAGACTCCTCTGCAGACACAGGCCCTGATGGCCTAGCAATCTCTTCATTTGCCTCCCTCAGAGAGCTGAGAGAGTAGGAGGTGTTGAGTGCTTACCTTACTCCTTTAAGATCTCTGACAGAGATTCTTCACTTCCCATTTCATTGGATAACCCCTTCAGTGCATTTTTCATCACGCCCATCTCTCTGGTTGCAGATCCCTGGCTCAGAAAGAGAGATCCAATATCTGATTGCACAGAGCACAGAATCTCACCTTGGCATCAAGCCGATCAATCACAGGCTTCAATTGATTACAAATCTCTTACGCTTTGGCCTCTGATAGGGCGCCTCTGTAAGAAGAGGCATTTGATAACCACTTCAGTGCATTTTTCATCACGCCCATCTCTCTGGTTGCAGATCCCTGGCTCAGAAAGAGAGATCCAATATCTGATTGCACAGAGCACAGAATCTCACCTTGGGCATCAAGCCGATCAATCACAGGCTTCAAATTGATTACAAATCTCTTACGCTTTGGCCTCTGATAGGGCGCCTCTGTAAGAAGAGGGATCGCAGAGCTGACTTCCTTGCCCTTCTTACTGGCCCTAGCAACGGGCTCTTCATGATCATCCTGCGCATCTTGTTCATCTGAATCAGAAGAACTTGCTGTCATACCTTCTTGAAATTTACTCACTGGGGGGTTTTCAATGTCCTCCCCCTGAGGCGGACTGTCCTTTTCAGGCACATTCTCCTATGCAACATGGGCATCCTCCATAGGAGAGTCAACTTGAATTGCTTCTTCCCGCTCCCCCTGGATAGGAGCTTCGACCATCTGAATTGCATTGTGGCCTGATGCCACAACTTCATTTTCTTGATCTTGCTCCCCCTGAGCAAGAGCATCTTCCATAGCAATACTTTCAATGTGGCCTGGTGCCACACCATCTGCTGTTGGTTCACTGGACGTCTCAGGCTCCCCCTGAGTGCTAGAAATGGATTCCAGCATATCTCTAAGAATGGATGCCACAACAGTGGTAGGATTGACTACTTCTGAAGTTCCTTCAACTGGCACAATATTTTCGAGAGGAAACTCTTCAATCAGGCTTCCAGTGACAACAGATTCTTCTACTCTAGCCTCTACTGCTGCTGCTGCTTCCTCCTGAATGACTGATGCATGATCCTGCTGATCCTGAATACTTGGCACTGCTACCCTGTCAACTTCTTGTTCAATTGGAGCATCTGGTACTGCGCTGGCCGGAACTGCTGGAATTTCCTCTTCCTGGACTTCTTGGGCTTCGCCAATGATGGCCTCACCCGCAGCCACTGAGGTCTTAGTCCAAACATCATTAACCAATGAGAAACCACTTTTCTTCATATTCCTACTGCGAATTGCTTGCCCCATCTTTTCTGACACTGCTCCAGATAAATTGACTACAAAGTGTTGAAATACTCTGGTTAGCAGGTGGGCATAAGGTAGAGAAACATTCAATTTACTTTTCTTATCCCAGACCTGAGCATGAGCAAACCTTCATTCGCTCCAAGATAACCTCTGCCATGTTTATATCCTGGTTCTGAATGACCCAGAACATCATGTCTGAATCTACCTTTGTACAAGTTGAGAAAGTAGCACTCCTTGGGATCAATATCTGACAGACTATGAAATGCAGGAGGCGGTTGAAGGCATTCATATGATTTATGTCCAATTTCCCATCCTTGAGTCTAAACTCGGGACCAACATCCCTAGCCCCTTTGCCTGGGTGTCCACATGTGTACTCCACTGTGGCCGGTGGTGGAAACACTAAACAATGACCTCAAAAGCTCATAGTCGATCTTAATTTGGGTTCCTTTGACAGATGATGTGAAGGACCCGTCTTCCTCAGTCTTCAAACAGACATAAAATACTTTCACCAGGTCGGATAGCTTACCTCAAGATAGGTTGGCCAGCTTTGTCCATTTCATCCTCTCCATCGCTGCAATAACACTGCCACTGTGAGAAAACACAGCTCCATAGCCCTGACGCTGCCGAAAATACCAGAAGTGGCCCTGGAGTTGAATGGGGAAGGTTTCTGGAAGATTGGAATGAGGATTGGAATAGAAGCCCTTAAGAAATTTCTTGCGGGAAGGAGTGGAAGTTGAAGCTTGAAATCTCCGAGAGTCGATGCCGGAGTCGATAGGGTATCGCCTCAGGCAGATAGAGGGAGATAAAGGGGGTATGTGAATCGTTGCCACATAGATTTCGGGATATATGAATTAGGATAAAGTGACTTTCGAAATCTCAGGTGCCATAAAGACAGAAAACACAAACTGACTAGTTTATGAGAAATAAAACCTTATTAAATAACGAAACGTCAAGGATATTAGCAAACAGGCAATATTTGGAATTTTGCTTAAATTCAAGGAGGAAAAGTAATTGATATTTGAAAATTAATATTTCAATTTTTATAGATAAATCTTTCACAATTTGCACATGCCTAATCCCTTCTAGAGATGTAAACCTCTCTTCAGGTAAGGCCTTTGTGAAGATATCTGCTAACTGATTTTGCGTCTATAAAAGAAATATCTATATTTCATTAGCTACATGATCACGAATAAAATGATACCTGACCTCAATGTGCTTTGTTCTTGATGCTAGACTGGATTCTTGGTTAAGTTTATTGCACTTGTGTTGTCGCACAGTAATGGAATTGTCTTGATTGAAGTCCATAATCCTCAAGGTGTTGCTTAATCCACAGGAGTTGTGTACAACAACTCCCAGCAGGTACATACTCAGCTTCAGTGTAGACAGTGATACTGAATTTTGCTTCTTTGAGGACCACAAAATCAGGACATCCTGCAAGAAATTGACAGCATCCACTGGTGCTTTCCTATCTACCTTGCATCCAGCATAGTCAGCATGAGACTCTTTAGAATCTCCTGATACCTAGCACACATGCATACCTAAACAGTATATCAGGTCTACTGGCAGTTAAGTAAAGTAAGATCCTATCATACCTCTATAAAGCTTCTGATACCTACACACATGCATACGCTAACACGTATATCAGGTCTACTGGCAGTTAAGTAAAGTAAGGTCCTATCATACCTCTATAAAGCTTATGATCTACTTTCTTACCATCTTATCACTATCTAATCTTGTTGATGTACTCATTGGTGTTGACAGTGGCTTGGCATTTTCAAAACTGAATTTCTTTAGCAGCTTTTTTTGTGTATTTGGCTTGACAAATATGTGAGCCTTATTTTCCTGTTTGATTTGCAATCCTAGAAGTAGTTAAGCTCCCATCATGCTCATTTCAAATTCTCCCTACATTAGCTTCTCAAAATACTTGCAAAGAGATTATCAGTTGATCCAAATATTATATCATCAACATATATTTGAGCAAGTAACACACTTTTGAGTTAGATTATTGAATAGTGTGCTATCTACTTTTCCTCTAATAAAACCATGATCTAATAGAAATGCACTTAATCGTTCATACCATGCTTAGGTGCTTATTTTAACCATATAAAGCTTTATGCAATTTAAATACATGATCCAGAAAATCCATGTCATCAAAACCAGGCGGTTGTTCCACATAAACTTCTTCTTTTAAAAACCATTTAAAAAATGCTGATTTCACATCCATTTGAAACAATTTTAAATCTAATGCGAATGCATATGCAAGTAAGATTCTAATAGCCTCAAGTCTAGCTACTGGTGCATAGGTTTCATCAAATCTATGCCTTCCTCTTGGGAATAGCCTTGAGCTACCAGTTGGCCTTGTTTCTTATGATAACACCAGCTTCATCCATTTGTTCCTGAACACCCATTGGGTGCCATCACTGGATGATCTGATGGTCTAGGAACAAGTGACCACACATGGTTTCTCTTGAACTGATTTAGTTCATCTTGCATGGCTAAAATACAAGATTCATCAGTGAGAGCTTCATTGACTGTCTTAGGCTCTATTGTGAAACAAAAGCTAGATAGTCACAAAGAATTACATTACCTCTGGTTCTTACCTCAACTGACGGATCACCAATGATGTTGTCTAGAGGGTGATCTTTCTTATACCTCCATTCTTTTGGAAGATATCATGAGATTTTGTCCTTTTGTGCAGGTCTTCAAAGGTGGATCTTCCTTGTCCTCAATGGATGTATCCTTTAATTTCTTGGACAATTTTTCTGCATCATCAATATCATATCTTCTTTTCCTCTTTCAAGGAAGGGTTAGTTTCATCAAAAATAATGTGCATTGATTGTTCCATTAAACAAGGTACGCTTATTAAATACTCTATATCCTTTAGGTTTAGAGGCATACCCTATGAAGATACCTTCATCTGATTTAGCATCTAACTTTCGAGGTCTCTTTTGCCGTTGTTGTGGATGAAACATGGACATCCAAATGTCCTGAAATACTGATCTTCGGCTTCTTCTCTTTGTATAGCTCATATGAAGTCTTCTTCAGAAGTCTTCTTCAGGATTGGCCTGATCATGACTCGGTTGATGATATAACATACTGTGTTTAACTGCTTCGGCCCAAAAATATCTTTGGCAAATCATATTCTGACATCATTGTCCTTGCCATGCCCAATATGGTTCTATTCTTTCTTTCAGCAACGTCCATTTTGCTGTGGTGTCCTTGGCACTGAGAAATTATGCTCTATGCCTTGATCATCACAAAACTAGCAAATCCCTCATTCTGGAATTCTCCTCCATGGTCTGATCGAATACTAATGATACTATACTTCTTATCCTTATGTACTGTAGCAACCTGAATTTTTGAGAAATATAAAAATTTAAATAATAAATTAAAAACTCAGCTAAGGGATATTCAATGAAAAGAGTATTAAATAAAACCATTAAAGGAAAAAGAGTAATGGGCTTTGCTTAATGGATCCTCTAGAACTTATTGGGTCAAAAATATGAATTTATAAAGGAGAATAATAAGAAATACCCTAAATTCGGAGTTTAATTATTTCTTAATTAGAAAGGGGTTATTAAAGCAATAAAAGTGTCAATTTGAGTTGGAATTGGATTCCTAAACCTACTCCATATAGTCTAGCACGAATTTAGATACTATCCTAACCCAATTAGAGATTGGAAAGCAAGAGAGGAAATGTGGAGTTAGGAAATCTCATAATTAAGAGGAATTGAGTAGTAGTAGGATAGGAACTTGTATTTATATAAATACATCTCTTAACCCCTCTTGGCCGACCCTAGCTCGTTGCCAAAGGTGTTGGACGTGGGGAAGGCCAAGGAGGAGAGGATCTCGTGGGGAGAAGGAGTTCTTGGGCTTCTTCCTCATTCTGGAGTTCTAAGCTCTAGAAGATAAATCGAGTCAAAGGTAGGCATTCTCACGAGCAAAACTCAATTAAATCCATCTGTAGACTGTTCCATACATCATGAACAAAAGCCCTCTTGTTTCACTCTTTTTCATCGAGCCAATCTTTTGTTCTTGATTTTAGAATATTTGCTAACATGATACCCGAGACATCATGTTTAATTCAAATATCTATGTATACTTGATCCCATGCTACGAAATTTTTACTGTAGATACTTCATGTTGTTGGGGATCTTTTGCCCTAAAAGCCCTAAATTTCATCGAGCATGTTGATCGAATTTAATCGATCTTTCTCTCTGTGTCGTGTTCTGATTAACTCGTTCTTGCTCATGTTCAAACCCTGTATGAACCATGCTCTCTCTAATTCCGATTTACTGGAAGTACCCTTACATGTCTACTTTGATTTGCAACTTGTTTTGTGATTTTTCATGACTATGTAATTAGTTATGATTTTCAAAGTACCCTATGTCCAAACAAGTCAAGTTGGCACGAATCCATGTAGTTTCCCGCTCGAACTCAGGTGAAGTACCTGAGACGCGACGGCTCGACACGCCGCGTTCTCAGAGCCGTCGCGACCATCGTCTTGGCGCGTTCTGAATGCGACAGGAGACCCTGTCGCGTTCTGGCCGCCTGAGCAGATAGCCCTGTCGCGACCCGTACAGGACCCTGTCGCGATCTGCCCTGACCCTGTCGCGATCCTTACTGGCCTACGTCGCGTTCACAGGATTTTGCATGAAAACCCATAAAATTTGTTACTCTCACTATCAAAAATACTCTTACGCCTTTTTAACAGTCATACACGCAATAAAAACACCTATTTTAAAAGGAGCTATATTGAATGCTTTAAAAGACATATTCACGACTTCTTTTCTATCTATGATTTCTCTCTCACATGCGCACACATGAACCATCCATATATGGCTGAAATATGGCATACAATACCTCATAATGTATCTAGTAATTTATTGCAATAAAGTATATTAATTGCTCTATTTTAAAGGACTTGTATTCGTTTCTTGCGTTGTTTATATATCAATATCGACGCTCCACTGTTCTAGAATTCCTTTAGAACGTCGAGTACCTGTTTTCATATACACACTTTACTTGGCTTGTGGTGAACTCTCCGTCGGATATTCCTTTCGCCGGACTAGTGAACCCTTGCACAAGGCCTCCGTAAGTCTCCTCTGATCATGGATTCCCACATGATCGACGAGCCAGTTGTACCCTAACACCTATAATACCCTTTAGGGATCGATAGGATCCAAACGGCTATTAGAAGTTCGCTCTTACCTTGAATCACGTCGGACCTCTGGACTTGTGCATAATATGGCCAGCAGGAAGATCGTGAGTTCCACCTGACTTCCAACACCATGTGCGCGTATTGTGCAACTGTTACTATCGCCTGTTTACTCGGAGAGTTACGTACATTGTCCCTTAGCTCTCATCTATACTCGACTCGCTCATCTATTCACGTTCACTCGACTATCTCGTCTATTCATCTAGTACTCTCATCTATTTCTTGGTACTCTATTTGGCCATTAAATTGATTGTCTACGATAAAAACATGACTATGCTAGGCAACATTATAAGGGCCCGGTCTGGTCCTTGGGAGGAGCACCTGAAAGGCTATAACTCGCGAGGGTCTAATGATCTGGGTGATGGCATACACCTAACGCATGAACATGCAAGATTTGATCTATGGCAATCAATTAATCAAACAGTCAATTATTGGTTTACTTGAATCTCGTGGTTGAAAGAATATCGACCAACACTTGCTATCGTGACTTGTGCACTGTTGTGCAACTTTACTTGTTATCTTGTTATACAGCCAATCCGATATCAAACTTGTCGTGCTATACTCTCGTGCCTTGTGCTATTGTCCCTCGTTATCATGTACCAGTACTTCCTATATGTTTCTCGTTACTCTCTCTAGTTATCCTGCTTTATAATACATTAATCACTTAAAGCATGCTTGATCCTGAGATTTAAGTCCTACTGGGCATTATCGCTCACCCTGCGTTATTTGTCGTTGTGTTCTCAGGTGAGACCGAGGATGAACCATACACTCAAGAGGACGGGAACGACATGGAGTGATGTCATGAGTACCCTAGCGTCCTAGCACTATGATTAGCGTTGTAGTAGTTAAATTTGAAGTTTAGTCTTTTACTTTCTTTCAATGTAATCGGGCCCTATAGATCGGCTCTGATACTAGTGGTTGTAACTAGGCATTGGAATGTATTAATGAATGAATTTGCTTTAGTATTATCCATTGTGCAATGGTTTGATGTCTAGTGCTTGCTCTATACCCGTTCACTTGCAACTGCCTTCGCGCTCCGATATTCCGCATCGGGGCGTGACATGTACCTTCTTACTGAAACTTACAAAACTATCAAAAGTATCATCTTTGTGTTCTAGGAAAGAAACCCATGTGAACCTGGAGTAATCATCTACTATAACGAACCTAAAATTCTTTCCTCCAAGACTTGTGGTTCTCATTGGCCCAAATAAATCCATATGTAAGATTTCTAAGGGTTTTGAGGTTGTTCCCACAGTCATCGACTTGAAGGATGACTTGGTGTGCTTTCCTTTTGAATATGGCCCACAAACACCATCCATTCTTGTGCTAACTTTGGGTAGGCCTTCCACCAAGCTTCTCTTGATCAACTTTCTCATGCCATCCAGACTGCAGTGGCCCAATGTTCTGTTCCACAGTTCAGTTGACTGCTCTTTGCTTGCCGCCAGACAGATATCCTGATCTTTTAGTTCTTCTAGGTAAAATACGTACATGTTCTTTTCTCTGTTGGCTTCAAAAATGACTGCACCATCCTTCATAATGCTGCACTTTGACTCTTGAAATCTGATTTGATGTCCTTTGTCGCACAGCTGGCTGATATTGATGAGGTTGTGCTTTAGTCCTTTGACGCATAACACATCTTCAATCACTGTTTTGCCTTTGCTGCCTACTGATCCACTGCCTATCACAGTCCCTTTTCCATTATCTTCGTAGGAGACTGTGCCTTCCTCAGCTTTGAGATGAGAAAATAGCTTCCTATTTTCTAACATGTGCCTTGAGCATCCACTGTCTAAATACCATTTTGATGCTCGAGGGTTTACCTGTAATGAAGACACTAAGCTTTAGGTACCCAAGTTCTTTTGGGTCCTAATTTGTTAGTATCATCTGTTTTCTTCTTAATTACCCATTTTTTATGTTTAGTTGGACATGTCATTTTGATGTGACCTAACTTATTACAATGGCTACAACATGATATTATAGTTATCTTTTCATTTGGAAGGTATTTAAGATTTGATTTATATGTTGTCTTGTTCAGCTATAAACTTTGGTGTTGAATATGTTTTAGGGTACACTACTGTTTCTTCATTATCGAGAGGAGTATAACCTAATCCATGTTTCTTTTTACCTGACCGTCTAGCACCTTTTAATATTAATGTTGTTTCGCCATTAGTGAATTTTTCTAATGTGCTAGATAATTTTTCGTTTTCTGCTGTTAAAGTGTTGATTTCTTGTTTTAATTTTTTTCAGTTTCCTGGTTATCTAGTTTGGCTATTTGTTCATTTTTGTTTTTCAGGTCTTCAAGTAATAGTTCATTCCTTCTTGTTAGTTCTGTGACTTGTTTTTCTAGTTGTTTATTTTTAGATTTTAGATCTGAATTAGTATTTTCTGAACATGCGATGTTTTTCTTACTTGTTTTTAGTAATTTACATACTTCTTTGTATTTACAATATAGTTCATTAAAAGCTTCTTCCAAATTATCAGAATCTGATTCATTACATGAAGAAAAAGATGAGTATGATGTTACCTTGTCTTCGATGTTGGCCATGAATGCCTGGTTTGCTTCTTCTTCTTCTTCATTGCTTGAGCTTGACTCGCTATCCGAGTCGCTACTGTTGTCCCAAGCTGCTGCCATAGCTTTCTTCTTATATCTTCTGAATTTCTTGGAACTATCTTTCTTTCTGAATTCAGCTTTCTTGAGTTTCGGACATTCTGCCTTGATATGTCTAGGCTTCTTACATTCATAACAAATTGGTTCATTTTTCTTTGAATCCTTGACTTCAGACCTTTTGAGGTCTTTCCCTTTCTTGAAGTATCTTCTCCTGGACTGATACTTCTTTTTCTTAGCTAGTATTCGTTGTAATCTTCTGGACATCATTGCTTCTTCATCTTCACTACTGTTCATGCTTTCTTGGCTGTATGAGCCTTCTTCTGATTCGTCTTCTTCTGCCCTGAGTGCGTTGGAGTGCTTTTTTCTGCTAGAAGATTCTCCCAACCTTTCCATATTTATTTCATGGGCCATGAGGGACCCAATGAGCTTCTCTAATGACATTATCTTCAAGTCATTAGCCTCCTCTATTTCTGTAACCTTTGGAGTCCACGAGGCAGGTAGGGATCTGTGTATTTTTCTCACCATGTCTCCCATCTGATATGCCTTACCCAGACCAACTAACCCATTTGTGATATCGGTGAATCTGCTGTACATCTGAGTAATGGATTCTCCTTGCTGCATTTGGAACATTTCGTACTGTGTTACCAGAATGTCTATTCTGGTTTCTTTAACCTTGTCAGTACCTTCATATGTGATCCTTAGCTTCTCCCACATTTCAATAGCGGATTTGCAGGCTAATATGCGGTTGAACTCTTTCTTACTAAGAGCACAACATAGGATACTCTTGGCTTTGCAGTTCAAAGAGATCTTCTTCTTGTCATCTTTCGTCCATTTATCCTTCTCATTTGTGACTAGAAGATCACTTTCTTCAACAATCGACCAGATCTGATAGTCGAGCCCTTGTAAGAAGAACTCCATTCTTGTCTTCCAGTATGTGTAGTCTTCACCATCGAACGGTGGTGACATGTTAACTAACTGACCTTCGAAGTGACCTTGGGCTGCCATTTGATCTTTTCTCTTCAGATAGTTGGATCTTCTTCTTTGTCGAAGAGACTAGCTTTGATACCACTTGTTGCCCAGCTAGCAAGCCCAGAGGGGGGGGGGGGGTGAATGGGATTCTTAAATTTGAGTACCTAACCTTGTTCACAAAAACGTTTACACAAAGCACACTTCGATGACTGTTAGTGTTAGTAAAAAGAGGATAGCAAACACAAGGCAATCAAACACACGATACAAGAAATTTATCCTGGTTCGGACCTCCTCTCCACAGGAGTCCTACGTCCAGTCCCTGAGCAACAACTCAGGATTTCACTACCCAAGGGTACAGTCCCCCTCAAGGACACTTACACACCCAGCCGCAGCTGGTCTTCTCTTCACAACCCGAAGAGGAATTACAACACCCTGGATCCCACCAGGTCTTCCTTCTACATGAAGGGAAACAAACACCCTGGATCCCACCAGGTCTTCCTTCAACACGAAGGAAAACAAACACCCTGGAACCCACCAGGTCTTCCTTCAACACGAAGGGAAACTAACACCCTGGAACCCACCAGGTCTTCCTTCAACATGAAGGGAAAGTACACAGGAATGTGTTCAGGAAGACAAGCCCCTGGACCAAGCTAACAACACAATGCTTGATCCGAAGCGAATACTGAGAGGAAGAAAATGAGCAGTAATGAACTCTCTCAGTACACAAAAATGCTCTCTCTCTAAGATCTACACTCGATGCAGAGAGCTAAGAGCTAGACAAGCAAAGGAGTGAAGCTTCGCTCTTTCAGATGCTCGCAGAAAGCTTGTAAAAGATTGTCGTGAGTGTTGTCTATCTGTTTCTGGAGCTTCATTTTTCTATATATGTCTTCCATTTGAAAATTGAACGTTGAAGTGTACGTTATCTCTAAGCTTTTGTTTATGTTAGTCTGCATGGCACTGTAAAGCTTTCAGTCAATGGTCGTTAGCTTTCCATGCACGCAAAGAGAGAGAATCATCTTTGATATCCTTCGGCTTCTATTATGTCCAACGTTGTATCAAGATGTGCTATCAGAGACCTGCACGCATTAAAAGCTTAAACGATGGACAGCTAAGCTGTCTCTCGGTGTCAGTCAACGTTAAGAAAGATTTTATACCGAAATGGAAATTCCATTCTGTTCTTCTAAAAAGATGTTTGCAGTATAAGCATGGAAATAGAAGATATTGTTTGTATGCAATGCAGTGATATGTTCAGTCAAAATAAATGCATGGATGTGAGAGAAAAGCGAGGGAAGACTTTGACTTTTCAAACTATCTGAGAATAGGTTTGAATATCAAGTCGTTATACACCATGAAATCGATATGATCATGACTTATGAAATCGTTGTATTGATGAGTCGATATTCATGTGAATCGTTATACATTCATAAGCAAGTCGATGTACACACAAATCGTTATGCATTAATAACTGAATCGTTGTAGAGACAAATCATTATGACAGTGTCAGCAAATCGTTGTTTCACTTATCGAGTCAATATAGTGAACAAATTGTTGTTTAATGTATCGAATCGTTACGGCGAGCAAGTCGTTATGTAACTTAATGAATCGTTACAGTGACTGAGTCGATGCGTAACTTATCGAATCGTTATGAGATTTAACGAGTCGTTGTGAAACCGAAATCGTTGTGAGAGCAAATCGTTGTTCTCACTTAAGAAATCGGTGTGATAACCAAATCGTTATGAGCTCGGAATTGATGTGCACACTTATCGAATCGTTCTGAGAGCAAATCGTTACGATCTCTTAGAGAATCGTCATGAGAGGCAAATCGTTGCGATCTCTTAGCGAATCGTTATGAGAGGCAAATCGTTGCGATCTCTTAGCAAATCGTTATGAGAGGTAAATCAATAAGATACTTATGAAATCATTATAATACCCAAATATGTAAAACACATAAAGTCGTTATGAAAGGAGGAAATCGTTATGACTCTACTGAAATCCTTATACTTCACAGGGAGTCGATGTGTACTTAGAAAAATTATATGCCCTGAACTTTGAATTGCTAGTATGAGGAATACTTACCAGTTTAGCTTGTTTTTCTTTGTTAGATTTCCTGTGCTCAAATCTCATAGAAAATATGTTAGAAATGCACATTGACTTAGTTTTTTAATCACCAAAATAGATATGTAATTCATTTAAATTACATGGGGAAAATCTGATCATGAGGCCTCACAAGCGCTAAACACAGGATCCACAAGGATCCGAAAAATGCGCGACGTTACATTACTATCATCTAAAAAAGAAATTTCGACCTTGAAATTCATAACACAATTCGAATATACATTCAACTTTAAAACATAATTTACAAGTACTATCATCTAAAAAGATTTAAAATTTTACTCAAACAAGTAAGGATACCCTTTAGCCATTTCCTCGGCTAACTCCCCGGTATCCTCACCTCCCAGCCTATTTTCCCACATAACTTTAACTAACTCAATTTCTTTATTTCTTAACTTCCTTGTCTTACGGCCTGTAATCTGCACTGGGTATTCAGGCATAGACATATCCGGTTTCAAATCACCACCTTGATAACTAATTATTTGAGCTGGGTCTTCAATACACTTTCTTAACATGGAGACATGGAAAATATCATGAACATCTGCAAAATCAGTTGGCAAATCAAGTCTATAAGCTGTCTCCCTAATTCTCTCTAACACTTGGAAGGGTCCCACATACCTCGGACTCAACTTTCCTTTCTTACCAAACCGCACAACACCTTTAGTAGGGGAAACTCTCAGAAAGACAGAGTCCCCAACCTCAAATTGAAGTGGTCTCCTTCGATTATCAGCATAACTTTTCTGCCTACTCTGAGCTGTCTGTAATTTTTCTTTAATAAACTTTACCATTTCAATGGTTTGTTGTATCAACTCAGGGCCTACCATTTGCCTTTCTCCCACTTCATGCCAATTCAGTGGGGTTCTACATGGTCTTCCATATAAAGCTTCATACGGCGCCATTCTAAGGCTGGTATGATAACTATTATTATAAGCAAATTCAACCATGCCCAAATGTTGTTCCCAGTTACCACCCCAAACCAAACAACATGCTCACAATATGTCTTCAATTGTCTGGATAGTCCTCTCTATTTGACCATCCGTCTGGGGGTGGTAAGCTGAACTGTACCTCAGTTCGGTGCGAACCACTCTCTGCAGGCTCCTCCAAAAACCAGAAGTAAATCTGGGATCCCTATCAGAAACAATAGACTTCGGGATACCATGCAGTGGAACAATTCTATCAACATAAATTTTTGCTAATCTATCCACTGTCCAGGACATACTTACTGCTATTAATCTGCACACCTTAGTTAGTCTATCAACAAATACCCATATTCCATTATGTTATGTTGCTGACATCGGCAAGCCTGCTACAAAGTCCATAGCAATATCATCCCATTTCCCCTGCGGAATGGGTAATGGTTGCAGTAACCCTCTGGGTTTTTGATGTTCTGCCTTGATCTGTTGACAGACTGCACATCTTGAGACAAATTCTGTTGTTTCCTTTTTCATATGAGGCCACCAGAAATGCTTTTTCATATCCTGGTACATCTTGGTACTACTAAGGTGAATAGTGTACCAAGATTTATGGGCCTCCTCTAATACTTTCTGCTTCACTTCTCTTTCTGCTAGCACAAATAACCTGCCTCTGAACCTGACCACACAGTTATCATCAATGGTAACCCCTTCCATTTTCACAATTTCAGCTAAATTTACATCCGCGATCAGGGCCTCAACAATTTTCCAATACAGTGACGGCTCTACAGCACTACTGGCTAGCGCTGCACATCGCTGATTGCTTGGCACATACAAGGAGTTCTCCACTATCTCCTCGTACAATTTCCATTCCTTGATCATCATTTGACTTAAATATGCTTTTCTGTTTAAGGCATCAGCAACCACATTGGCCTTACCCAGATGGTAAGCCAAATTGAAATCATAATCTTTTAAATACTCCACTCATCTACGCTGACGGAGATTCAAATCTTTCTGGGAAAAGATATATTTTAAGCTTTTATGATCTGTAAAAAGCTCAAATCTCTCGCCATATAGATAATGCCTCCACATTTTTAAGGCAAACACAACTACTGCCAACTCTAAATCATGGGTGGGGTAATTCTCCTTTGCCGGTTTCAATTGCCTGGACGCATAAGCTATTACCTTACCATGCTGCATTAGCACTGCGCCAAGCCCTCTCCTGGATGCATCAGTATATACAATAAAGGCACCACTTCCTGCTGGTAATGTCAATACCGGTGCCGCTGTAAGTCTCTTCTTTAATTCCATAAAACTTCTTTGACATTCACCAGACCACACAAATGGCACACCCTTCCTAGTCAGTCTAGTCATGGGTGCCGCAATCTTGGAAAAATCTTGAATGAAGCGCCTATAATAACCTGCTAACCCCAAAAAACTTCTAATCTCAGTAATTGTCTTAGGCACCTCCCATCTCATCACTGCCTCCATTTTACTTGGGTCAACTGCCACTCCCTCAGCTGAAATGACATGGCCCAAGAATTGAATCTCTTTTAGCCAAAATTCACACATACTGAATTTGGCAAACAACTGATTATTTCTTAATAACTGCAAGGCAAATCTCAAATGTGCTGCATGCTCCTCTTCAGATGCTGAGTAAATCAGAATATCATCTATAAAGACCATAATAAACTAGTCCAAATACGGATGAAAAATTTTGTTCATCAGATCCATAAAAGTTGCAGGAGCATTGGTTAGCCCAAATGGCATAACCACGAACTCATAGTGACCATATCGGGTTCTAAATACCGTTTTATCAATATCACCCTCTCTAATTCTCAACTGGTGGTACCCTGACCTTAAATCAATTTTAGAAAATACCTTAGCTGATTGCAACTGATCAAATAGATCATTAATTCTAGGTAACAAGTACTTATTCTTTATGGTCACCTCATTCAATTTTTTGTAATCAATACTGTAAGGTCTCGGGTCTTTAGTGGATCCTTATTGGGTCTGTAGAGGTCCTGTGTGGTTGACGGCCAGGGCTTGCCGTTGAGTCTGAGTCAGCGTCCAGCGATGTAGACGTCTGATATTGAACTCAACGACATGGAATCTGGACGTCAGTCTGTAGGCGGTTCAGTTGGCGGCCATAGATGTTGACGTCGACTAACCAGTCCTGTTGAAATAGGGCAGCCCGAGAGCAGAGCTTCTTCTTCTCCTTTCCTCTTCCTTCTTCCACCTTTGCTTCCTGATTCCTGGCTGTTGGGTGATTCGTGTGGCGTTGCTAGATCGGGCGGGAAACGCGTGGTTTTGGTGCGATTCGCGCGGAGTCTTCGGGGGAATCCGGCGTGATTAGTGGCTGTTTGGGGATTCTTAAGGCGTTCTGAGGTAGGGACTTAACCCCTATAACCCTCCCCAGCAAACTAGCATGCCCAATTAAGTGAATTGGAATGCAATTTATGGTTTAGGGTTTGGGTTGTATCATGCCAGGATTTGGATAAATTAGACAATCTAAGTGTTAGACTGTTTAGTTTAGATGTTCTGATAGTGTAGATTGATGAGAGGAAGTGTTTCCCTCCATCAGTCGGAGTTTGGTTAAGTGTTTCTGCCCATTGGGACTGATTCGGTTCAGTTCTGGGTATGGGGGACTGAAGATATCAACGTCCACATCTGTTGACGTTGAGATCTTCAGGGGTGATTTAAACGACAAGGTCGATTGCCGTTTAATTAGGATAAACGACATGGGGAGTGCCGTTTACCTCATATTGGTGGCAATCGATCAGGCCGTTAATCTCCTGTATCCCAGCAGACTTAAGTTGTGTGTTTAGAGGCGATTGACATGTGATGTCCGCCCTAATAGCACAAGTGGGCCAGGCTTAGAGTGTGACTCCGCCTGTGCATAGGAGTAGTTGTTTGTGGCACGAGGTGTTTACTACTGTACGGGTTTCAGACGTTGAGTGTGTTCCGTCTGTTGTACGCGCGATGCGTTACCGTGTACCCATTTCTGTTGTGTTACCTAGGCGTGGGTGCGACTCCGTCTAGACGACTAGTGTGTGGTTATCCTCCGCTAGTGAGCCGGGACATCGAGTGCGACTCTGTCCTGTGCGTACTCCTTTTGGTGGTTTTGAGCCGGTCTCCGTGGAGCCCCTTCTCTACCGCTAGGGTCAAGCGTAGGGGAAAAATCGGTCGTGGACCAGACGCGAGAGAGAGCGTCTGTAGTATGCACACGCGGCTGGGGTTGAGAGCCTCTGTGGTGACGGGACGCCGAGCCAAAGACCCTAGCTGAGTCCTACTTGCTGTGTGTGTGAGTGTGTGTTACTGAGCCGCGTGGTTTACAGTTTTGTGTTGTGGTGCGACGTGTACTTACTTTCAGTTTTTACTTTCCGCACTTTAGTTCAGTTGCCGGTGGGGTTACTTTTCCCTACTGGGTCTCTTTTCTTGAGACTCACTCCCTTCCCTTTCAGGTGGGTCTTCGTCGACTCCCGTTCCAGGCGAGTCTAGCCATTCCGGTGTTGGTGCTCCCTAGCTGCAGTGAGTAGTACCTTTTTGTTGTACTTCTGTACTCTGTACTTTGCTCAGACTCTGAGGTTGTATATATTATGTTCATAGTGGAATTTTACTGCTTTGCATGGTGTGTATCTTCTTACATATAGTCTCCTCGGACTTTCACTTCCTACCCTTTCGAGCTTGTCTCGTGGGTTAGCGGGTCAGAATTCGGGTTACTGGTTGTTACTGGTAATGCGGATTCTGGGTCGTTACAAATACACATTCTAAAGCTCCCATCTTTCTTCCTTACAAACAACACCGATGCCCCCCATGGGGAGTGACTCGGCCTAATGAATCCTTTTTTCAATAATTCTTCTAACTACTTTTTTAATTCCTTAAGTTCTGCTGGCGCCAATCCGATATGGTGCTTTAGAAATCGGCATGGTGCCCGGCAACAACTCAATAGTAAAGTCCACCTCTCTATGTGGAGCTAAACCCGAAAAATCATCTGGAAATACATCTGCAAATTCCCTAACCACGGGAACTACTTCTACTGACTTACCAGCCTCAACCAAACTCACAGAAGCTAAATAAGCTACACACCCCGCATTAACTAATTTTCTAGCTTTAATTGCAGAAATTATAAACTTTGAAGTACGAGAGGGCATACCTTGATATTCAAACACTGTATCATTGGGGTGACAAAACTTGATTCTTTTCTTTCTGCAATCTAGCATAGCTCCATAAGCCTCTAACCAGTCCATACCCAAAATAATATCATAATCAGTCAACTGCAAAGCATATAACTGGCCCGACATCTGGTTCCCTTGAACCACAACAGGAGCTTCATCTATGTAGCATGAGGTGAGCATAAACTCACCCGAGGGAACCTCCACTACTAATTCACATGACTTCTCTTCTAGAGGATGAGCCATACAATCCAAAAATTCTTCGGAAATGAAAGAATGAGAAGCACCTGAATCAAATAGAACTCTGGCTGAAAAATTATAAATAGGTATTGTACCTTCTATCATGTTCGATGCCTCTGCCTGGACACGGGTGATAGCCATAACCCGGCCCCTACCTCGCTGTTGCGGTGCACCTCTACCACGATCTGCTGGTGGCTGCTGGGGCTGTTGTTGCTGCTGAACACCCCTACTATACCCATATTCTCTCGGATAGGGGCAATTGCGGATCAAATGCCCTGGCTGATTACAATTACAACACCTGTAACCTGGTGAGATAGTGGGCTGCCTAGCAGTACTCTACTGCGATTCTTCTACCTCTGGCTTATAGCCACGCCCCTGCTGAAACTGCTGATGACCTCCTCCTCCTCTTCTTTTACCCTTGAATACTTGCTTCAATTTCTGACCCCATTTACCAAAACCTGAGGATGAAGGTCCTGCTGGTGCTTTTCCCTTACTGACTCCTGCTGCTTGCGGGGGTAGCCGGAAACTACCCGAACCTGACTCGCTCGCCTATCGAGTTCGAATAGACCTCTCAAGTGTAGCTGCTCTCTGGGCTACCTCCTCAGCTGTCCTACACATTAGCGGTATTACTGCATCCTGCAACTCCACTCTTAAACCCCAGATAAAGTACTCAACCATCATAGCATTATCTGATACCACATAAGGAGCATACCGGCTAAGTGCCATAAATCGCATCTGATATTCTAAAACTGAGGTATTACCTTGCTAAAGTGTTCGAAATTGCTCTCTTTTCGTGTGCTGCACTTGAAGTGGAAAGAATGTATCATTAAATGTCTCGAGAAATTCCGACCAACCTCCTCTGTCTTGCCTGCAAAGGTGGTCTGCATCTTCAGACGTCACCATTGCTGTGCAAAGCCTCTCAACTGATATGCGGCTAGCACAACTCTATCCGCTGTTGGACACCTCATGGTCATAAAGACCCTTTCAATCTCATGAATCCAGTGCTCTGTAGTATCTGGATTCGGCCCTCCTGTGTAAGTGGGTGGCTGCAATCTCAGAAACTTTTCAATTTGCATCACCGGCTCTTCTGCTGCCACTACTGGTGGTGGTGGTGGTGCGGGTGCCACATAAGGTACCTCTACCCCTGACGGTGGTGGAACTGGGGCCACGGGTACTCCAGCAACTGGTGGTACTGCTGCTAGGGGTACCGGTGCCTGCTGATCCATCCTCATCCGAATATCTGTGAGGCTCTCCCAGATCCTCTCAATCATACACTGAGTGGACTCCTCAGGTTCCTCTCCTCCACCACCCCAGTCTCTTCTATCAGCCATCTCAACTTCCTGCGCAAATAACATATCAATTACAAACAAAATCGGTCATTATAAAACCAGGGTCAGCTACCAGCAGTGTACCAGTGTAGAAATAAGGCTATGTAACTTCCCGGTTCCTTTATATTCACACGGACCTCGCTCTGATACCAACTGTGACAGAACGCCTCGTCCAAGCCCGTTAAACCAATAACAAACTTGATCCGAATCCGCCTCCCGCGAACGTGTCGTAGCCTCGCAAGGGATACCACATACGAGTCCGTGTAAACAGAAAGGGACACACATGCTCACATATATAATTCACCATTTTATACATATTATATCAGATTTACATAGCCAAATTTCAACAAATGTAAAAGGATGTACAGGAGCCTGGGGCATACCCCGAGGTAAACTGGTACAACTGAAGAAAGAAACTACACTGCCACAGAAGCTACATTGCTGGGGGTGCTGGCCCAACACCGCTGCGGCGCGGCCCTGAACTGGAAGACGGTAACGAAACCTCCTCCTCGCCTTCACCTGTGGGGAGTAGGGGTGAGCCTTACTAGTCACTGGCTCAGTAGGGAACTCCCCCAACTCGATACACAAGTACGGAAGCAGTAAACTATACTAGCAATTTATAGCACAACCACGCAGGATATCAAAGCAATAAATATACTTACCATTTTCCGACTATATTAAACATAGTAAATAAATAAACGGCAAAACTCAACCAAGTGTACGTGCTAAAGTAGAGACCGCCACACTCGAGCCACGTAGATTGGTTTGCGACACCAGTAACTGACTCGGACAAACAAACACAGGTCTACCTCTCAGTCTCGCAGCTATGGACGAAAGGTCCAGCTGTCGCTCCACGTGGAAAAGTCAAACAACTGTGAAGACCAACTAAACACCACTCCTACGGTACACAGCCGCAGGCCCATGCTTGGCACCCCTAGGGTCTCTGGCCAAAGCACCCTGGAGTGAGGCACTGGAAAGGACTAGCTGGGGACCAGTGTCGACTACCGGTGTTCGTACTCCCAACTAAGAGCGCGCTACAAGTGACTAAAAAAAAACTCAAGAGTCACTGTCCCACTGTCGTCTTTCCATCAATCGGACGTACAACTCAAACAAAGGAGTGAGGGTGTCCAGGACAGACGACACAGACCTCGACGGTACAATACAAGTACCGGGACAAGCCCTGAACTAACAGCCTGGCTCACAGAGAACCTGGGGCACCTAACTGGAGAGGTAACCACGGTAGACATCGTACTACCTGCCATGCACACAAAACCACGTGCGCACCGCACAAACCACGTGAAATCTCACGACAATTACAAGTACCGACTGTCCACAACACGTGAACACAACATGTCTCGCGTGCATACCACGCCAACACGTAAACCACTAGCTAGCTACGTAACCAACATGCTAGCCTCGTAAACACACGCTCCCAGAGTGCCACAGGTGCCAATGCACCACACAATATTACCAAATACATCGAATAACAACCATCGGATAATCATTTCACATAAGCCATGCACATTCAGACCACTCGACTGTGGTCGCGACATGGGCCTGTGTCGCCTTCAGAACGCGACAACCCAATATGGCGCGTTCACCACATGAACGTGACGCATAAACATGTCACTTTCCCCACCTAAACGGGACGGGTTGACCTATCGCGTTCAGATCGCGACAGGGGATTCCATCGCCTTCACAGGCAGGAACCTTAATCCGGGATCCTCTCCATGGATTACCACCCTACGCCATGCAAACCACCCTAAATTTGTGTTTTGCATGCTTTTGTGAGTCCCTATTCATGGTATATATTGTTAGAAATGCAAATAACAAGTTGAACAATCGTCACCTGCGATCTACAGCCTGAAAATGGGGAGAACTACCCTACCTCCATGAAGAACAGGCAATACGGCGATTCCACGGCGTTTCTCCCACTCCACACGAACTCCCCGCGGCGAGAACACGTCAAACCGCAAGCTTTCACGCCGAAACACCCCAGGAAACCCGCGCAACACCTCCCCCTGGCCAAACAGAGCATACTGTGTTCTGTTCTGGCCAGCAGGGTTTAAGCACCGTTTGCGGTTAAGAACGCGATGGACCACACCGTCGTGACCTCATTGCAACGGACCTGGGTGTCGCCTTCCTAAGGTTGACGTCTGCAAGTCGCCCAGCATACGACACGCGGCGCACATGCAAACAATCGCTGATCCCTGGCGGCTTCCAGAACGCGACAGGTAGGGCTGTCGCGTTCAGAACTCGACGACCCCCTCTGTCGCGTTCACAGACAGAGAATTCTAGGGTGCTACGGGCCCAAACTGTTGGCCCAATAAGCCCCAAAGACATATATACACACCGAACACAAGCCACATTGGCCACACATTGGCCTCACAAGCACTAAACACAGGATCCGAAAAATGCGCGACGTTACAGTCTTCCTCCACGTCCTCCATCAATTCCAGCAACGGCCCGTCACGCCGCACCAACATTTGGGGAAGCACCCCCCTTCCCCTTTCTTTCCTTTTCATTTATCTCCTCTGGGCCCCACGTGGCCCATTTTACTTTCTTTACACACACATGCATGCATACACACACACACCTACATTTTAGGGGTTTAAAAACCACCATCTGGTAAGTCCTCCCCATTTTATCCATTCTATTTATTCGTTTGGGATTCGATACTACACGTCTTATTTGCCTAATCCCCTTATTCTCTTTGTCTTTTTTGTCAGGGTATCCAAATGAGGAAAACACCCTCTACCACGGCCAACCATGTTCGTAGAGGAAGAAAGGACCCACATCATCCCCCGCACAATCTCCATGCTAAAAAGGTACACATCGCGATTACATCCCTCCATCTGCACCCCTCGCGCGTGCATCTCCATTCGGTACCCTCGTGTACCTGGCGATCATGATCAACCACCACAAAAATAAATAATACTTCCCTCTTTGCGGACCGCGCGTTGCCCGTCAGCGGTGTCCACAAATGGTAGATTAAATCTAGGGAATAAAGTAGTTGTGGAATAAATTAAAGGAAAAAGAAAGGCAGAACAAGCATAGAAATAAACAGATGGATTGGTTTGCATAGATGGTTTGGAAGGAGGATGCAAAAGAAGAGTATCCTACTTTTTCTGTATATGGCTTTGTTTTTTTTTAGGTGATAGTCTGATTTATTGTGGTTTGTTCTGAATGTCGAGGATGACATTCCTTTTTAGGTGATAGTAATGTAACGTAACGCGTTTTTCAGATCCTTGTGGATCATCGTTTAGTAGTCGTTTGGATCTCCGTTTAGTGGCTTTGGTGTGGTGCTCATGACCAATGTGGGGTCATTGAGCCTCGGTCGTGGTTTCCGAGCATTGTGCGGAGCTTAGTGGCCCGGCCGGTTAGGCCCATAGTACTCGTTGGTTCACTGGTTGTGAACGTGACGGGGTTGTGTGTCGCGTTCTGAACACGACGGCCCTGCTGGTCGCGTTCTTGTTACCGCTGTTTGGCGGTCTTCGTCTGCAAGGCTGTCGCGTGTCGCGTGCTAGGCACCCAACTGACATCGGCTTTGGGATCGTGACGGCCTCCTATGTCGCGATCAGGTAGCGACGTAGGGATGCGTCGCGTTCTTAACCGCTGGGTGTTTTTAAGTTGGTTTCAGCCGGACAGAGTTGGGGAGAGCTCTGCTCGGCCAAGGGAGGTCGCTGCGGTGGTGTTTCGGGCGATTCGACGTTCCGGCGTACTTTTTGATGCGCTTTCGACGCGAGGACTTCGCATGGAGCGGGCGAGACGTCATGCCGTAGCCGGATTGCGTGTTCTTCGCGAAGGTAGGGAGTTCTACCTTGATTTGTTACGTGGATTGCATGTTAGCTTGTTTATCGCTTTAAAAACAGTAGATACCATGTCTAGGAGGTGAAATAAGCATGAAAACTGGGTTGGTTTACCGTTTAGGGTGGTTTGCATGGCAAATCCGGAGAAGGATTCCCGGATTGGGTTGTCGCCTGTGAATGCGACAGACCTTGCTGTCGTGACAAGGTCGCGATAGGCCGACCCATTGCGTTAGGGTTTCTAACGCGGCACATGGGGGTGTTACGATCTGAAGGGGCCGACCCTTCTGTCGTGACCCTATTGCGACAGGCTATCGCGTTGCGTTAGGCTTTGCTAACGCGACACATCGGGGCGTCGCGTTCTGAAGGCGACACAACCCCATGTTGCGATCTGAATCGAGAGATCCTGTGTGCATGGTTTAAATGGTGCGAATATCTGATTATCGGTGTTTTATGTGCATGGCTAGCGTGAGTGGTGCATTGGCACCGGTAACGCTCTTTAAGCTCGCTCATGGCGTGCTGTTTGTATCGTGAACGTGTGGTTTACGTGGTTAATGTATAGTGTGCATGGGTTGCATGATTTGAATAATGTGATAAAGGTTGGTTTGTGGTAGCCGGGTGGTGAGGTTTCCACATGAACTTAGCCTTGGCTTTCTAATGTCTGTTATAGGTTAAGTAAGGTGGTTAATTAGTAAGTATGAATATGGTTATTAAATGATTATTGTGTAATGAGTTTAATGTGGCATAGAGGTCACAAGGTGACCAATGATAGGCCGAGTTGTTAATGTTTAATACGATTCGTGGATGTGTCTGTGTAGGTTAGCTTGTGGGTCACGGAATGACCAGGTCAAGCTATTCCTGACACATGTTCCGTGGTTTGTAATAAAGATATATATATATATATATATATATATATATATATATATATCGTGGTTTGTGCATTGCCGAGTGTGGTGGTTCGGTGCCTATTCCGGAATACCTCTTCAGTTGGGTGCCCCAAGTTTTGTGTGAGCCAGGCATGTGTGTGTGCTCGGGGCTTGTCCCGATACTGGGTACCGTCAAGGTCTGTGTCATCTGTCCTGGACACCCTCACTCTTGTGTTTGAGTAGTACGTCCGGCTGAGGGAAAAACGACAGTGAGACAGCGACTTGTGAGAGTTTGTGTTTGGTCGCTTGTAGCGCGCTCGTAGTTGGGGGTACGGACACCAGTAGACGTACTGGTCCCCAGCTAGTCCTAGTTTTCAGTGCCTCATGATACGCGCACATTGTTGATTGTGCAATTCCGTTGTCTAGAGTCCCTTGCACATATCAACAAGCTCACCTCCTCTAAACTGTCTCCCAGAATTAAAATCACAAAAAGAAACTAGCACAATGGTGAGAACAGGTCATATCCACGGAGAGGCAGAATAGAATTTGAATTGAACTACTTTGACTTGAAATCTCTATCGACAATGCGTTTAAAGTGAATGTGTAAATGACACTGATCAAATCCCTCACAAACTTCCCAGCTCAAACTTAATAAAAGAACAAGTGAATTGAGAACCAAAAGTTGGTATCACTGTACCCTCACAGCCTGAGGGATCAAATCGGTAGACAAAAATCTTTAAAAGATAACTTTCACATCAATGTACCCCTTTAGCTCAGGGGATGAACAATCAACAAAAATAGCTCTCCACAAACATTAACCAAATATCCTCACAACTCAAAAATTGAACAGAAAATTAAGAAACAGGAATTTACTGTTGCAAACCGACATGGATTGTTGCTAAATTGGAATTCTCATACCATGAAGAATAGAAATATAAGAACAACATTAAAGACTCGAAAACACAATTAGAAAATCTCCAAAATCTGCACAAATGTAGATCTATCTTCTGCTACAGAAAGGACATGTACTCACGAACTCAACTATCAATATGAACTCAGTGGATTTATGCTACAGAAGAAATAAAGAATGTGATTCCCCTCAGCAGAAGTGGACAAAGCAAAACCAGGAAATTGGACAAAGTAATTGCCCTTGGATTCCATTACAGCAGTCGAAGTCCCCCATATTGGTTCGGTCTCTCCTCCAGCAGTTCTACAACCACAGCTGAACTCCCCCGGAATGCTGAACCAAATCAGATGCACCTCTCGGTTGTCTTCACAGAAAGCAGAAGAGAAATAGAATTTGAAACTAAGAACAGTAGCAGAACTGAAGAGCAAAATGGGCAATTCGATTCCATATGATTTCTCAGCAGCACATCAAAAATGACAAAAGCACAGAAGAACTGGACATCGCACAGACGGAAGGCGGAAGAACACTTGATCTAACAGCTAACAACCAACTCAAATGCTCACACAAAGAACATAAGATGCGCAGAAGAAATTGACAGATCAAATTAGACGAAATAGGCTAAACAAGTGCCCCTGGATCTTTCACACAACAGTCGAATTATCACAAATTAATACTAAATGAGAACAGATGCACAAAACCCAGAACAATCCACCACTCACTGCTCTGATCTCTCGAAGAACAGAAAAAAACAGGAATTAAGAACATCCCTAACCCCTGCTCTGCTAAATACAGGAGAGAAAGAACAAGAAGAAATAAAACTAAAAATAATGCAGCAGCTAAACTTCCTCCTCCCAACCCACAGATGCTGAATACAGGAAAAATAAAAGATGAAAAAAATCCAAGAATTCGAACCCCCAGCCCTCCCTTGCTCTGAAGAACTCTCCTACAGATGCTCAAAACTCTCCAAGGTCGAATCCTAAGAACTGGGAGAGCAGAAAAGACAGGGAAAATGGCAACTAGAAATTCCTAAAAAAATTCTAACCAGCCGAAAACAAGAACCCAGAGAAGAGAACTCTGGGGTCCTTTTATAGACACCCGGGCATCCTGCTTCCACTCCCATCTGCACTAGGATTGCCAGCTCTGCAAGCCCGGATCGCCAGCATCGCACGGCCTCCAGCTCAACATCTGCCTCATCGCACACAGCACCTCTGGCCTGCTACGCACGGGATCTGCCCCATCAGCTCCGCCACGCACACAGCACCTGGTCGCCTTCACACCTTGCACACAGGGGCTCCAGCGCCGCGCCCTCCCTTCTGCGCACCTGGGTACCTCTGCATCGCCATCCGCTTCACACCGCACCAGGCGCACACAGCCCAGCGCTCCCAGCCTGCTCTGCACAAGATGCCATCACCCACAGCTATCGCTCGTCAGATCTGCCTTGGGCGGCTCAGCATGCCCCCATCGCCATCTGCTGCTCACCCGCCAGCTCAGCTGTGACCCAGCCGCGCACCATCTGCATACCACCATGCCACAGGCGCGCCATCTGCATCACCTGGCCAGCATGATCCATCGCACCTCCATCAGGCCCGGCCCACACCAGCGCCAGCCACCATCGGCGCCCAGCCCGCAGCAGCCATCGCCCTTGCCCAGCAGGCGCCGTACACCTGCCATCGCGCCCAGCCCTCCTGGCCACAGGCCGCGCCAGCTTCCATCGCACCCAGCCATCACCGCGCCTGCACAAATCAACCCACCAGCACCGCGCCTGCACAAATCAACCCACCAGCACCATCGGATGGCCCAGTAGGGACCCCGCCTCCAGCTAGCCCTCACCCGGCCTTGCACAGCCTCCATTACGCCATCTGCATCTGCTGCAGCACCTGGCCGCCCGCGCCCATCTCTCACCTGGCAGCACCACACCGAGCCGCCATGCCCAGACCTGGGCGCCCGAGCTCCTGTTGCTTCGGCCCAGCACAAACCCCAGCCCTGCACACCAGCTCCCGGCTCAGTTGGCCTACCCAGCCCGCCTCAGCAGGGGCGCCTCCATCACCTTCCCGCCATGCCTCCGCCAGATCACCTGCGCGCTGGCCGCCTTCACATCGCCAGCTTCTTCGGGAAGCTTCCAATGGATAAGAACATATAATGGAAAAGAAATGGTTAGATTAGTATCGGGTTGTGGTAAAAAATGTTTAAATGGGAATGGGGGTTGTGGCATCATGTGATAAAAAGGATAATATTGGAATATTAAAATATTTTGTTTTAATGGGATTGGGTGGGGGTGTGTGGTATGATGGTGAGATGAGATTAAAAATATGTAATGGTCATATGAGGGAGGGGGTATGTGTCATGATTACATTGGGTGAATCAAAATTTTTTATTTTTTTATTTTTTATACACTAATATTTACAAGAATTAAAAGATATTTAAAGTGATAAAAAAATTATTATATACAGTGTAAAGAAACATAAACTATTCAAAATTTATTGATTTTTATTAAATGAGACTTTAACCATGTGTTCAACTCGAGAATTTAACTAATATGTTTTAAATTTTATTTTTGGACGAAATGAAAATTAAAATCAACATACACTTTATTTATAGACAAAGACTGTCTAAACTTAACTATATGCATGAATTTTAACACTAAAAATTTTGTAATTATCACCTCACTTTAGAGAGCTCAGGCCAGCGTCTCTAAAGGTGCCAGGCATGGGCTTACAGGGTGTGTGACTTGCAGGTGTGGTGGTTTGGTTGGTCTCCACAGTTCTTTGGCTTTACTTGTGGTTGTGGAGCGGCAGTTGGACCTTACGTCCGTGACTGCGAGACTGAGAGGTAGTTCTTGTGCTGTGTTGTCCAGGTTGGATACTGGTTTGATCAGCTAGTAGTCCGTTCCCGTGTGGTGGCGTCGTTCCTTTTCGACTCGTGCTTTACCACCGGCTGTGGCTCGTGTGTGTGTGACTCGTTGGTTGAGATTTTACTCGTTGAGGTGTGCCCTGGTGCTGGCACAGTTGAGACTACGGTTCGACTTGCGTGGTGTGCCAGGTTGTGGCACAAGCTTACTTGTGGTTTCCGTGGTGGTACCTCGTGGTAGTAGGTACTTGTACCCAGTGTGGGTAGTGGTTTGTGGCTGGTACACAACCTTTTCAGGTGGTGTAGTGGAGCTGTGCTCTGTGGAGGTCGTGTGGTGTGACCTTCCACTTGTTGTGTTTTACTGTTCTTTGGGTAAACTTTCGAATAAGGTTTTAGTGTGTGATGGATTGACATCGTGGTAACCAGTCATGTTATGTAAGTGTGACATCCGATATATCGTGGTTTTGGGGTATAAGGATTAGCTCTTGGTTAGCAGTCCTGTTACCCATGTGTTTGAGATTCGCATGTGAAGCATGTAGCCTAGGCAGAGGTTTGCCTGTATGGCTTACAGCTTAGGCGACTAGTTGTTGAGGTGAAGTGCCTGTGAGGCTTATCGCTTAGGCTTTACAGTTGTGGAGTGGACTAGTGGTACTGTGCTAGTCCTGTAGTCCCGCTTCCTTTCTGAGATTTGTATTAGCTGATATAATTATGTTAATTGTTAATTATGCTTTGTTGTGAGTGTGACATGGTTTGGCTATCGGTGTTGCCAGTGAGACCTGTTGGGGTTGAGGTTCTCCTGTGTTGTGTGTGATTTTAGGTGGTCCCCTACTGAGCCAGTGACTTGTTGAGGCTCACTCCCTTACAATTCTTTTTAGGATTTACTATTGGTATGGCTTGCGAAGGCTTTGTGACAGACTGGTACCACCAGCAGTAGTGTTAGTAGAGTTGTGTGAGCTTATGCTCCCTCGGGGTATGTCCTAGGTAGTTGTACTCTTCTTAATTTGGACATGTAATAATGTAATGGGACAGTTGCAAATTGTTATATGCAGGTATGAGCACTTGTACTTTCTTGTGTCTTATACTGTGTAGTTGTCTTTTATATTCTTACTGGACACGTGTACGAGCTATCCCTTGTGAGACTTCGGTCCATTCACGAGAAGCGGATCTGGATATGGAGCCTTATTGGGCATAGATATCCAGGGTCGTCACAATGCCTACCGTGGTTACCTCTCCAGTCGGGTACCCCAGGTTTTGTGTGAGCCAGGCACGTTAGTGTTTAGAGTTTGTCCCGGTACTTGTGTACCGTCGAGGTCCTGGACACCCTCACTCTTTTGTAGAGTTGTACGTCCGACTTAGGGAAAGACAACAGTGGGACATCGACTTGTGTGAGTTTGTATTTGTCGCATGTAGCGCGCTCATGGTTTGGGGTTACGGATATCAGTAGATGTACTGGGCCCCAGCTAGTCCTATTTTCCAGTGCCTCACTTTAGGGAGCTTAAGCCTGAGTCCCTAAAGGCGCCAGACATGGGCCTGCGGTTGTGTGGTCCGCAGGAGTGGTGTTGGTTGGTCTTCACAGTTTCTTGGATTGTTGTGGTGAAGCGGCAGCTGAACCTTTCGTCTGTGGCTGCGAGACTGAGAGGTAGTCCTGTGTGGTTTGTCCGGGTTAGTTGCTGGTGTCGCGAACCAGTCTTCGTGACCCGAGTGTGGCATTTTCTACTCTAGCTCATACACTTGGGCGAGGTTTGCCGTTTATTTATTAAAGACTATTTTCAGTTAGTAACTTGAGATAATTGTTATTTATAGCTTTAATACCATGCGTAGATAGTTCTATAAATTGCCTAGTGTGGCTTCTTATTACTGCACTTTGTGAGTTTGGTTTTGTGCGGCTTTTGGGGGAGTTTTCCTACTGAGCTAGTGGCTTGCGAGACTCACCCCTACCCCTTTCAGGTGAGGGAGAGCAGGAGGCTTCCCGTCCTTCGTCTAGTTCAGAGTCGCACCGTTGCGGAGTTGGGGCTGCACCACCAGCAGTCTAATCTTTACTTTCTGTTCACCTCGGGGTATGCCCCAGGTTGTTGTACTTTGTACTTGACTCTAGTTGAGAACTGGCTATGTATATTTCATATAAATATTTATGAGATGTGGCATCTTATATATATTTGAGTTGTTTCCTTTATATTTCTACTGACATGTGATTGATATCCTTTGCGAAGCTACGGCTTGTTCGCGGGAGGCGGAGTCGGGTCAAGCTCGTTATTAGGTTAACAAGTTTGAACGGCGAGGTCCACTACAGTTTTGGTGCATGTGCGACGTGCGACGCACTGGAGAATGATGCGTGGAGGTGCATTAGTGAACGTGAGCACCTAATAGGCCATGTTCTCAATCCCAGTGATTTAAAGACTGATTTCATTGACTGAGCTGGGCAGAAGCCATAGATCAGCCAAAGGGGCTTTGCTCCGACAACTTCTGAGGGTTCTCAGCAATTCCACTCTAGTCGATGTAGTTTTGGCATGGGCAGAGTGAATGGACCACGAGGAACTGAGGAAGTATCCCCGAGCGCCATTCTTCATGGAAGTAGGGAGATTTCCCCTTTCTTTTGTATTTTCTTTGGTTTTCTCGATGGTTAACATGGAGAATGGATTAATAAAAGGAACTTTATTATTGTTCAAACATGAGATACATGTTATAGATGTTTTAATTGAGATTTAATGGATAAAGGTCTCATTGAGAGCTTGAGTTGGTGTTTGGGGCGTCCATTTTAAGGATTTAAATCATTTAAAAGTATGTTTGGATGATATTACATAGTTCAGATAGTGTATAGTGGGTTGCAGTGCTTTAGGAATGGTTGAAAGTGGCGTTGTAATCTGTTTTTTTTTTTAGTGAAATCAATTAGTAGGGGTCTTCTGTGTGTGAAGGCACCGTGGGTGTTAGGCGCATTGAGTATGCGTCGATGATCCCCAACACTTTCAGCTACCGAGAACACGTGTTATCGGGTCGGCAATTTCTTAATGCACTAATACCCTCACCGCGTTTAGGTTTCCTGAGTGTTCTTCGCTAGGCAATGTTTGGGTGATGACCCTTTGGTCAAGTGAACCCTAATTTAAGCTATCTGATGGATTAGTTTGGTTGTTGATTGATAGTTTCAGAAAGAAATTTAGTATTGACGATTGGAACATGAGTTAAGCATTATATATGTGGTTAAGTGGCATTATATTATGTCAATGGAATATGATGGATTGATCATGAGTTTTAATGTTATGAATGTGATTTATCGGGTTCGGTGATCCAACACTTATTTCAAAATACCTCTCCAATTGGATACCCCGAATTCTCTGAGTTAGGCACCTGTGTGCTCGAGGTTAGTCCCAGTATAGTAGTGTCATCAAGGTCTTGTCGTCTTCCTTAACTCTCTTACTCTTTTGTGGTGAGTTGTCGTCCAACTAAGAGAAAGACGACGATGAGGTGGTAATTTGTGGTGTGGTTGGCTTTATTTTAAGTCCCTTGTCATGCATTCATGGTTGAGAGAGTAGACACCAGTAGATGTGCTAGTCTCTAACTAGTCCATTATTTTTACAGCCTCACTCTATGGGCCTCGGAACCCTTATGGTATGTTTGGTATTAGGATAGATCGAGGATAAAGTGATGATATCCTCAAAATTCCCTAGAGGTGTGACAAGTGTAGGTCTACAGTCCATCCAAACTATAGGTAGTATTCGTTGGTCTCCACAGTTTCTTATTCTTGTAGAGGTGGAGCTACAGTTGGACCCACCATCCATGGCTACGAGATTGAGAGATTTTTTTTATGTTATTTGTTCGAGTCAAATTTTGGCGTGATGAACCAATTTTCGTGACCCGAGTGGTAGCGTCATACCTTTTCGACTCAGATTTCTAGATATTGTAATAGTATGCAAATCCGGAGTTAATTACTCATTTATTCAATTTACAACATTTCCTATCTGTCCTTCAATATATTACTTTTAGTTCTTACTTAACGGTTGCTTTAGCCCAGCTGGTTACGTGATTAGAGCTACTTTGTGGTTTTAGAAATATGTATGTACGAAATAAAGGCATGAACGATTTACTTTATGGTAACTGTGCTTTATTTTCTATCAGACGTGAATTATATAAAATTATTACATATTAGTTAATTAGTGAAATTGTGTGTTGCTTGTTTATATTATGATATCCAATGGTTCCGTGTATTTGAAAGTTTCCATATTGAGCCGATGAACTTGTGAGACTCATACCCCTACACCCTTTTTAGGTGATTGCGAACAAGTGGGTTCTATTAGGTCCTCGTGGTAGCGAAGGCGGACCTGTACCACTAGTAGCGTGAGCTTTTGTTCCAGTTGTACACCTCAAGTATGTCTCAGGTTGTCGCACTTTTCTTTTTAGACATGAGTTATTGTATTAGGACAATTTAATTTCACGTAAATATGTATGAAATTATGTAAGTTTTGTGTATCTTTATACATGTTTAGTTGTCCTTTCTATATTCTCAGTGGATGTCCCTTGTAGGCCTTAGTGGTTCGCGGGAGATATAGTTAGGTCAAATTGCATTTGGAATTCGAACGGCAAGGACCACCACATGCATGGCCTAGTTAAATAAGTGGGTCACTTAAGTCAAATATAAAACTCAACATTGACCTGTTTGGTTCAACTTGTCTCAAGTAAATCAAATCTTCATTTTTTTTTTCAAAAAATATAATTATCATTATATTAAAATGATAGATATGCTAAAAGACATAGGTGTCCATTTTCTTAATTATATAACAATATAAATTATTTAATTAGTTTATTAATATGTTAAAAATTGTTCACCTACTGTAATAATGTTCATTTTAACCTTTTCAATTGTAAGACAAAATGATCCAGATAAATAACACAAAGTAATGAACTCAGCAAAAAATATAAGTACAAATCATAATAACTAATATGTCAGGCAAGTTAGGGTTTCTTTGAACTAAAACAATTGTGTAAAAAAATACCAACGTTTACATTTTCTTGGAATAATATGAAATGATATTCCAACAATGTTTCTCTCCTTGTTTAATTTGGTTAAGATTTGAACAACTATTATCCTTTCGTCCTATGTCTCTAGTGTGTCTTTAACTGCACTTAGAATACCACACTAGAATTTACACTTATTTTGTTGTCTCAAATATTAGATTTAAAGTTTAAGCCTACCAAAGTTTTGACATTTATTCAAAAGTTTCAATTATTTTTCTCAGACAATCTCTAATTGATAGGATTTTGGCAAACAAACATTTGTGAGTCGTACATCTCCATTTGAATTTTCATCATCAATTTTCACCATTTTAATCTCCGGCTATCTTTGTGACAATATCCATTACATTTACTCCATGTCACAAACTCACAACAACTCTGTTCGAGGAATATTTTTCTTCAATCTTTATATCCGTCGACTAATGAAAATCAGACCGCTAGTAATATGCACATATAAATCATTGTATTGGCATTAATACGATATGAAATGTAACTTTTGTTAGAATTGAGTGGCATATATATATTGATTGTATATTATAGTTTGTATTCTTATAATAAAAATTACTTTATTCTTATATCTTTACTGAGCATCTAGATTATATAACGAACTAATTTGTACACATATATAATAAAGATTAAATCATGAAGAGACTAAATATATGCTTAAATGTTCTTGGTTAGAGGACATTTGAGCAAGCATATGACAAGGGCGATCGGTCAATAATCACTTATGTGGTGACACTAAGACCTCGTTTGATATTACTTAATAAAAGTTTAAAATCTAAAATATTTAATTTTTAAGATTTCAAATTATTTGATAAAATATCTAAAATTATATCTTAATTAATCAGTTAAATCTAAAAAATCACTTTAATTTTTAAGATAAGAAGAATCACTTTTTTTTTTCAGATCGATCAGCAAACATCGTCGGAATCTGACGACCGTCGTCGAAATCCGACGATCACCGACCGCAAGCTCTGCCGACCGCCGACCTAAGACGGTCTTGTAGGTGCTTAATTGAGAATGAGTTTGTTGAATTGATTCGACTTAAAAACTTTTGACGGTGATTATGCATAGTTATCGACCAATGTATTATCATATTCCAGGAGCACAGTTGATTCTTTGATCCGAGTCACTAAGATATTTTATTTGAAGATTGTTAGGTCTTCAATGCTAGTTTATAGATCTTAATCATAAGATTTTGTACATTCAGTGGCTTAACTAGAATGGAATACTTCCAGGAGGTTATTGAATGAATAATATGGAGATCAGGTACTCTTGGTATACAACTAGAGAGTGGATGTCCTATAGAATCATACTAAAAATATCTATTTTTTCCCCCACAATATTCCTTGGTTCATAAAGTCAGATCTAAGAATGGTCCCCCGTAAGTATCTACCTTTCTTTCAATCAGTCCAAACAAAAAACACATAACTCACAAATGAAGAAAATTATGTGAAGCGTGGAGAGAGAGAGAGTGCTTAAACAATCCATGCGAGCACAATGTTGAATGTGTTAGAACCTTCCTGCTGATCAAGAAACGAGACATTGGATCTAACAGTACAACACATGCACGATTTGCTAACAGATCGGCCACTCAGTTTGATATTATATATATATATATATATATATATATATATATATATATATATATATCATATATCATATATCATATATGCACCACCATGAAGTTGATTCGTGAAATTAGATGAATGTAATATGCACCACTCTGTATTTTGTATCCACTTTGTGCTAGTAATACGGAGTATTTGCTCTCTTTTTTTTGGTTAAAAAAAGATTTGTGAAATTAGATGAATGGAAGAAGCCTCCAAGGACAAGAAGATTATTTTCGGAGAACTCCAGAGAGAACAGAGGAACTACTATGAACCGTTTGTATGGGAAGAGCAAGTTTCTGACAAATACTAGGGGGCATCAAGACAGGCCCCAGCTTCCCGCAATCAAACTATTAGTAGCATGGTCCGTAAAGGTGAGAGAAAGCTAAAAATAGTAGAACACGCGTGTATCCCGAATAAATTCTCCTCCACCTCCGTAGGTTCTAATGAAGTTTCCTTTTGTTAGATTGGGCATATTTTGTCGTAGTAGATTCGTAGGATCGAAAAAGAAGGTTATTATAGTCTTCTTCGTAATTTTCTCACTCCAAACGTGTTAAGGATCGATGGTGATATCTTTTGTGAGAAATCTACCATGAGAGAGAGAGAGAGAGAGAGAGAGAGAGAGAGAGAGAGAGAGAGAGAGAGAGAGACTATGTAGGGTGCAATGATACACAGACTCCAAGACCAAAAATACCAACACTTGTGATCTTCTCGCAGGAGGTGTATAAAGAGTTCATGGGACTCAAAGAAGACAATGCGATTGTCTTCATCCAAAGGTTGGCAACCTTTGGTGCCCCACGTGGGCAACCAATTGATGGGAACTCCCATCGGTTAACATCTTTCACTTGCCTACGGAGGGCATAAAGATAATCTTTTAGTTACTTACTAAGAGCAATTCATTTCTAGAGACCTGCTTCATAATCTTTCATAAGGCGAATGGAGTGAGCGACCTTACGAGAGTCAATACTACATATGAATGGTGACCTATTAAGTTATCATAAAAAACTAACAGATCACAATACTCTTAAGAAATCTCGTAGTACCTTAGATATCTTCAATATTCACCAGCTTTGACATCTTGGATCTCTTAAAGACTAGCAACGTCATAACTTAAATGTTTTATACTCATGACTTTATCGCCACTAAATCGATAGAGCCCATCGAGATATGAGCCACAAAATATGGTGCAATATTTAGATGTCTTTTTCAAGTTTGTATGTCAATCCAATTAGTCTCGACAACTTTCCTAAACATGTCTCGCTGGATTGTATCAACCATAGCTCTAAGGAGTATGCTAAAGTAGCGACATCAAGCTTCCTTTTTATAACATATATCTCAAGTTCTAAGGGACAGATGGATCAATAAATTATAATCCAAGAGCTCACACAATGATGAAGCATAAATCTTATTCATTATTCTCACTTACGGTCATCTCAAGCACATGTGGTATGAGACACATGCTACGATGTTATTCCATCATTATGGGCGTGTTAGACATAATAGAATAACAAACACCGTACGGATCTTAGTCTAGCCACTCCCACTGTGGCTAACCCAAGTCTCATGGCTAAGTCACTCCCACTGAGCATCTTATCATAAAACTCATATCCAACTTAATTAAGACTTCATAGATTTGATTCTCATATCATGTGATCGATCCAGTGTGATCTCATCTTAACTCAGTTTAAGACGACAATCTAAAAAAAAATATCCTGCTCTCTCATAGCGCCATAGATATAAATTGTCTTATCTCACTCGCTTTCTTAGTGCCAAGGCAAATGACCCGTGTGAGAGGGTCCATTCAAAGCCTCATGACACTTTTCTTGATGTGTAAAGTATTCGAACCATAGACACACATAAGGAAATAAATAATAATATACTAATGTCAACTAATAATTGTGTACATTATAATTTACACAATTCCATAGATCTAATATGGGTTACAAATGCCTCTCTCGAGATCTGTTTACTCAGTGGATCTGCAATCATATGACCAGTTGAAATATGTCGGAGAACTACTAACTTCTTTGCAACTAAGTCCTGAATGTAGTGATAACGAATATGAATGTGTTTGGTTCACCCATGGTACTTTGCGTCCTTAGCGTAGGCCAAGGCCGACATGCTATCAGCATACAGCACCACCGTCTCCTTAGATAAATGTGTCATGGCCAACCACTGTTAGAAACTTTGCAACCAAATAGCCTCTTAATATGCAGCTGAACAAGTCACGTATTCTGATTCCATTGTTGATAAAGCGATGCACGTTTGTTTCTTACTACACCAAGAAATGGCCCCTCCACCTAACATAAACACATAGCCTGAGGTGGATTTACGCTCATCTTTATCACCGGCCCAATCTGCATTGCTATAACCCCTCAATCTTAAGTCACCTCCTTTGTAACATAAAACAAGGTTTAAAGTACCACAAATATATCGAAAAATTCTCTTGACTGCTTTCTAGTGAACGAGACCGAGATTACTTTGATAACGACTAACAAGACCTACTGCAAAAGCTAATGTCCGGCCTTGTACATAACATGGTGTACATCATGCTCCTTATTGCAGTGACATACGGCACTTTAGACGTTTCATTCTTTTCCTTATCAATTTGTGGACATTGACTGATACTTAAAACACAACTATTATCAATTGACGTATCGATGAGTTTGGAATAATGCATTCAAAACCGCTCAATAATTTTATTTATGTATGTCTCATATGGCAAACGCGGAAGTTTTTTCAAGCATTATCTCATGATTTTTATTCCTAACACATAATTTGGTTCACCCATGTCCTTTATCTCAAAGGTAGAAGACAACCATTCTCGAGTGGCTTTGATAGACTTTATGTCATTTCCAGCCATAAAATGTCGTCCACAGAAAGTGACAAAATAAAGATCTTTTCCACCATATGTTTAACATATACACAGTGATATTCTTCAATCATCTCAAAACCAAATGAGATAATTGTTTTATAAAATCTAAAATACCACTGTATAGATGATTGTTTGAGGCCATAAATGGAACGTCTGATACGACAAACTTTGCGGTCTTGTCCCTTTACCTCAAAATATTATGGTTGAACCATATAATTTTTTTCATCTAGTTCTCCATTGAGAAATGCTGTTTTAAAGTCCATATTAAAAAGTTACAAGTCTAAATGTGCAACTATGGCTAGAATTAGGTGAACCAATGTGAATCTCACCAAAGGGGAGAATGTCTCATCAAAGTCTACACCCTATTTTGAGTATATCCCTTCGCCACAAGTCATACTTTATATTTGTCAATCGATCCATCCGCCATGTGTTTGACTTTAAAAATCCATTTGTTTCCAATAGCCTTATACCCTGGAGGGATTTCGACTAGTTCCCAGACCTGATTCTTACTCATAGAGTTCATTTCATCTTGCATTGCATCCTTTCACTCTTTACTAGAAGACGATGTTAACACTTCTTTAACAGAAGTAGGCTCATCATCATCAGTAAGTTGGCACAAAAGAGCTTCCTCTTCTATTTCAAATCAACGATGAGGCATGTGTCCATGTTTGCTACGGTGTATCTGAGCGTCTTGTTCTTCCAGTGGTGTGCTCCCACTGGGGACATAACTCTCACTATCTTCGTGATCATCTCTACTATCTCTGGTGGCCTCCTGGTTAGAAACTAATTCCCTTCCTTCGCTGGAAGATGGTAGGACATCATTAGGGTCATATAACTCATGAAGATCAATACTCTTCCCATTGTTGCCAATACTAGGAAATTTTGTTTCTAAGAAAACAACATCTCAAATGTCTTTTTTTTGTCATTCCTCCATTTGTATGTTGTCTATACATGACATAACCCTTAGAGCTTTCAGGGTATCTTATAAAGATAAACTTTCTAACTTTAGCAGCAAGTTTTCCAAACTTGTGTGAAATGTCATGGACATATCCCGCTGAGCCCCATGGGCAAAGATTATCTAAATTTGGTTTTTCACCACGCCATAACTCATAAAGGGTGGAAGGAACTGACTGAAAGGGTACACAGTTAAGGATGTAGGCTGCTGTCTTAATAGCATCCCCCCAAAAAGATATTGGAAGGTTGACATGCGCCATCATCGACCTAACCATATCTAACAATGTTCTATTCTATCTTTCAGCAACACTATTTTGTTGTGGTGTATACAGAATGGTTAATTATCTGCGTATTCCTTTTTCTTCACATAAAGTTTGAAACTCATCGAAAGATATTAGTGTAACATCCCGGGCTTTCCGGTTTCCTCCGCCTGTGTGTTGGATGACTGGCCACTAACGCGTCCAGCTTGGGCGACGCGTTAGTGTCGCATCGGAGGTACCCGACGCGACAGTCATCCTTGTTGCGACCCCGTTGTACGTCGCGTTCTTGTCGCGCCTTAGTTCTCTGTCGCATCTTCGTGTCGCGCCCGGTCAACGGGTCGCGACAGTGTTCCGCCTTTTTAGTCGTCTGACGCCTGTCAGGGTGGCAGGCGAGTCAGAGCAACCTGTCAGGTTGTCGCGGCGTCCCGGAGGGGCGCATTCTGGTTGCGGTGTGCAGGGCCATCGCGTTAAGGTTGGTAACGCCACGCCCCGCCCCGTCGCGTCTTAGGGGCCAAAGGCTAAAAACCTTGGTCGGCGCCCCTTTCCCCTCCTTTTCTCCTTTCTTCCTTCCCACTCTTCTCCGTGGAGGAGAGGCTTCCCCCTCGTCCTTCTCTGGCGAGTTGGAGCGTGGTGGCACCGGCGGCTCGTGCAGAGCTTGGAGCGGCGTCGTGGAGCCAGGAGGAGTTGGTCTTGCCGTCCTGAAGGCCCTCTTTGGGGGTTCGGTTCTTCAAATGTGTAGGGATTTCTTGCACCCCTTTCCAATCCGGGTGGATTGGGAGTCCTTGTATGTTTTACAAGCTTTCCCCATTCTCCCCTCCCCCTGTGTGGCATGAATGTAGTGTGTGGCGACCCCGGGATGTAGCATCCCGGCGGTCTACCTCCCGACTGATGTCGCGACCGCAGTGCGCGTCGTGACATCAGAGGAGGCGTCGCCCCGGTCGGGCACGACCTTATCGCGACGCAGTTGGCCGTCGCGATAAGGTCATGTCGTGACCTGGTTTCTTGTCGCGACAAGCTTGTTGTCGCGACGCGCTGCCCTATCGCAACAGGGCGCTTGTGGCGGTTGTCCTTCCTATCGCGATGGTATCGCAATGGGCTAGGAGAGCGTGACAACACCAGGCTTGCCTCGGGTGTTTCCGTGGCCTCGGTTGGCGTATCGGTGTGTGCCCCAAGGCAGGGTTGCCCTTAGGACCTTCTGGTAGGGAACGTGGCAGGTTGGCTCGCTGCGTTCGGTGACCGAAGGTGACACCTTCGTGGCCGTGTCCTAGCGGTGGCGCTAGGAGGCTCGCGTCTGTCTAATAATCGATTGTCTGACTGTCAATCGATTATTAGAAGAGCGATGGTTTTTGTTCTGTCTGGTGGTGTTCCGGGTTTTCGGGCCGTGTCGTGTGTGCCGACATTAGCCGACGGTCCTCCCGAAAGTTTCCAGGAGGCGTGTCGTACGTGCCTGTGCCTACTGACTTGCCTTGGTTACAAGTCAGTTATGTCGTTTGCTTGTGGTGTGCCCTGCTTGTTCTCTTTTCGCCCGGTGCTCTGCACTTGAGGGCTTGTCCCATTCAGAGGTTGTCTCCATTTCCTGGGACCCCTATCCTTGGGAGCCTGTTGAGGGAGTTCTCCGAGCTATGAGCGTGCTCGAGTTGACAACCTAGTGTGGCGGACTTCAGAGCTGAGGGGAAAACGGTGGTGGGCAGCGGCGTAGAGTCGCTTGTGGAGCTCCTTTAGCTGAGTCTATGTCGCCGAGGTGGTTGAGGCATTCTTTCTGGTGCGGATCAGCTAGTCCGTTCTCACTGCCTCTCTCGGCGTTGGTTCCGGAGCCACGTCGTGGTGTCAGGAGTGGGGCCGCAGCTCGGCCGGGCTGCGGTGGTGCGTGTGTTGTGTGTTCTCTGCGGTGGCTCACTTGCCTCACTCTACCGGAGAGGTTGTAGGTAGGAGTCAGCGGCTGGCGTGCTAGAGGCGTGGACAGTGTGTCCTCCTCGTAGCTGCCGGTGGTGGTGGCTTGGTTGCTCTTGTTGTGATGGTGGTTCTCACGTTGTTTCCAAGTGCGCCTCATTGCCCTAGCCTGCACGGGGGTTGTAGCCTAGCCGTGTCTAGCTTTCGTGGGCGTTGTCGGTCTTGCCTGGTTGGCCTGTGCTTATGGAGGTTTCCGCACAACGTGTTCTCCCATGATGCCTTGTACAGGCATCCAACCGCTGTTTCCATATTTTGCTCTTTAGTGCCATCCGTTGTGGCACCAGCGTGTGTAGTTCCCTGACCTCGTGGCATGTCCGGGGTCCAGGGTGGTTCTGTTTGTGGGCCCTCAACCTTGTGGAGGTTTGAGGTGGCCGTTGTTGCGGTGAGACGTTCCTTCTCACGTGGTTGCTCGGTGTCTCTCGTGGAGACACTTGGTTATTCCTTCTCGACCTCGTGGAGGTTCTGGGATGTTGGTGTTTGTGTCATGAGACTCTGGTCTCACGTGGTTGCTCCGGTGTTCCGTGAGCTTCTTGTCTTGGCAGTTGCGTGTCGAGGGTTGATTCCGCATTGTGTTTGACTCCGCTGGTTCTTGGGAGTCGTGTCTGGCCCGACCCTAGTTGTGGGTTGTGGCATTACTCTGTTCCGCTGCTTTGTAGTACTCTACAGTAGGTATTTCTCGCTTTACTGCTTTCTAAAGTAGTTTGCTTCCACTTTTCTTTGGAGTTCCTGTTGCTCTGGCTGTAAGGGACTGGTTATCCCTACCTACTTTCTTCAGGTAGGGACTCGCTGTCGCAGAAGTTCGTTGACAGACGGTGGTGGTGGCAGTTTGTTGCACCGTGCGTTGCCAGCAGTGTGAGTTGTGAGCGAGAGTGCTTGTTCAGGAGTGAGTTGAGAGTTGCCTTTTTGCAAGTCCTCGGGGTATGTCCCTTAAGGACTACACCTTTCTTTCTGTACCTATACTTTTATTTGAGACACGTTGTACATAATTTCTTTATTAATGTACGAACTTTCTTGTTATAGTTATTTGAATTCATTGCTTATCTCACTGGACTAAATTCTAACCCTTCCGGGTCTTCGGATCCGTGGGTGGCGGCGCGACCTTCGGGGTCCCTGGCGGGGGGTCTGGGAGGTCAGGTCGTTACAATTTACGTCCTTGATATGTCCGAAGAACTTATATGATTTTGCCTAATTAATTCTCAACCTCTGCCAAGAAGTGTTTGAAACAATCTAATGCTTCATAGCGGTGAGTGATTAGATAGACATATCCATATCACGAATAATCATCTATAAATGTAAGGAAATAGGAAGCCCCTTGACGGGTCTTCACACTCATGGGTCTACAAATGTTGGAGTGGATTAATTGTAAGAGGTCAGTGGCTCTTTTAGCCTTTCCAAAAGGCTTGCAACATGCCTTACCAGCCAAGCATGATTCACACATAGGAAGATTGACTTTAGCGAGTGAGCCTAGTAAGCCTTCTCGAGCTAACCTTGTCATTCTATCTTGTCCTTTGTGTCCTAGCCAAGCATGCCAAATTTTAGAATCAAGGTCATTCTCAGTGCTTACCACATATGACACATGGGAAAAATGATTATCCAAATATAATTTAAACAAACCATCCATGAATAAACCATGACCATATATAACATTATTCAAACAAATGTCAACTTGGCTGCTAGAAAAGGAAAGAGAGAAACCTAATGCTAATAATGATGAGACCGACAGTAGGTTATACTGAACTCTAGGCGCATAGAGCACTTCATGGAGAGTTAAGACTCATCCAGTCTGCAGCCTGAGTTGATACACACCAACTCCAAGGACTTCTTCGCTAGAACCATTTCCCATATATACTCTTTCCGATTCTGTTGAGATTCGACGATAATCCACGAACCTTGCTCGATCCGTCGTTATGTGCTTGGCCTCTCCTGAATCCACTATCCATTCAGGATTTGTTCGAGCAACTAGAATATGTGAACAAACATGCACAATTGGAGAGCAAAAAAAATTGGAATACCTTTTTCAGCTTAGTGCATTCACGAGCGAAATGTCCCTGTTGATCACAATTATAGTATTTGGCCTTCGTCTTATCTCTCTTTCCACCACACTCGCCTCTTTGGTGTTTCGGTGTCTGCTTCGCTTTTGAAGTGGATGCAACATTCTTCTTCTTCCTCTTGAAATTCTTCCTTGGACCCTTCTTGCCTTGTTGACTACCTTCCTAGGTGACAAGGGCAGTGGCACGCATAGCACCCTCGCGCTCAGCCTCTAACTCCACATGACGAGAGATATCAGAGAAATTCTTCATACTCTCATTGTGAGTGAGGATTTGTTTCATGTGAGTCCAGGAGTCTTGTAAAGATCTTATTACTGCCTGCACCTACTGCTCATTGGTGAGATCGTGACTTGCAAACTTCAAATCGCGGATCATGCTTTGACATCACCCTAAGATGCTCATGTTGGCCCACTTATGGTTGGCAGCCAGGATAGCTTAGAGAGGGGGGGGTGAATAGAAAATCTAAAAACATAGGTAAAAATCACCACTTGAAAAACTTTGCTTAGTGAATATAATCATGTGCGATAAAGAGTAGCAATGCGAAAGCAATTAAAAAACAATCACACATATGAACACAAGGATTTATCTTGGTTCAGCCCTTCCAAATGGAAGTCCTACGTCCAGTCCCCAAGCAAATCTTGAGATTTCACTAATCAGGGTACAATCCCTCCAAGGATATACAAACCCCTAGCTCCCCGCTGGTTCTCTTCCTCTCCGAGTAGGAAGGAAACTAACTTCTATTACAAGTCAAGAAGCCACCCTCCTGAAACAAACCCCAGTGTGGTTCTGCTAGATTTAAACCCCCAGCTAGGTTCTGCTGACACCAACCCCAGCTAGGTTCTTCTCTCAGCCCAAGGAGAACACTGTGTACAGTTCCACAGCTAGACAGAATCCACCAGCACCTCGTTGGCATTCTCTTCACACAGGAAGAGGAACACTGTATACAGTTCTACAGTTGGACACAAGTCTTTCTTAAGAAAGAAAGAACAGAATGAGAGCTATACAAGATGAATACTAAGGAACTCAAACTCTCAGCTCATAGACTCTCCCCTAGATTTACAATGATGCGCAGAGAGAGTGAATAGATAAAATAAGCTTGAATGCTTGAAGATTTCAGATGGTTGCTTGCGCGTACACTTCTTCTTGCACTCAAGCTCTTTCTCTCTTGTTTTGAGTGTGTATGATGTTGAGGCTTCTCGATTGATGTACACTCTTTTAGAATGATTTTAGGAAGGCTCTTTTCTTGTTCTTTAGCCTTGCTTCATCCTTTACAGAGTAGAAAGATAGATCCATTGAGGAGATCCGTTGAAACTCTTCTAGCCATTGTTCATCTTCTTCTTCATTTGCTTTCCTTCTTTTTCTATCTAACAGACATCTTCATGTGTCTAATGGATGCTTGCTTGAGTCTTAACAGATTCCTCATGCGAAAATTAGACTCCTATTGACATTTAATGCATGGAAGATAATGTTAGACCACTGAAGTCTTCTGACAGATAGCCCATACCTCTTATGTGTAGATGTCCACGATTTCTACTGACATCCAAATATGTTAGGTGAGAGCCTTTTTATCTAGCATAAAGGAAGGAGTCATTTTAGTCTTCATTTTCCGCTGACTCATTTTCTTACCTACCCTGATAAGATAGAAGGTACACAACATGAATATCTTATGGATTTGAAGACTTATTTGAGTTTTCATTTGGCACCACAGATATTTGAAATCATGTAAACATCAAAGCATTTAAGTGTTCTTCAATCGATGTGAAACTTATCAACAATTGATATGAAATAACTGCAATTGATATGAAATATGATATTTGTTCAGCAATCGATGTATGATAACAATAATCGATATGAAATGAACGACAATCGATGTGTAACTTAAAGACAATCGATATGCATACATCAATCAATATGAGATTACATTTTAAAACACCAATCGGTAGAAATAAGAGGCAATCGATGTTTACTTAAAGGCAATCAATGTTTTAAGTGAAGAGTAATTGATGTTTGAGAAGACAATCGATGTTTAAAAGACAATCGAGGTTATAAGGCAATCGATGCTATAAGGCAATCGATGTTTTAAACTTATCAGTAATCGAAGTGCTAAAGGGCAATCGATGTAGAGCTTCGACTGGACAAAATACAACGTAGTTGGTCGAAGTTAAACTTCATATATGACGAAGTGCAACATCGTATATGATGAAGTGGAACTTCGTATAAAATGGATCATAACGCTGTCGGTCGAATTGAAGCTTCGGATATGATGAAGTTATCTTCGGATATGACAAAGTGAACTTTGTATAAAATGAAAAACAGTGCAGTCGGTCGAAGCTGAAACACATAGTCGGTTGAAGTAAACTTCATATAGAACTTCGAATATGACGAAGTTAGCTTTGTATATTACGAAGTTGGACTTCGACTGATCACAACCAAAAACATGCATGATGAAGTGTCAGCTTCGGATATGACGAAGCTAGCTTCGTATATGAGAAGTAAGCTTCGACTGAACATGATAAAAACATGCCAGACGAAGTTGAAACTCAGTGTAAATCTGAAGTGATAATGCAAGAATATATTCATGTTATTTATGATAATCATGAGGTTTTGTATCACCAAAATAAAAGGATAAAATATAGGAGTAGTTCAACAACTCAGTCATATTCTTGCGGGAATCCTTTCAGAGGTCTCAAATTTTAAAACTAGAGCCCTTAATCTCGTGGTAGAGGTTCCTCCAAAAGTAAACATCAACTGATCCCACATTTCCTTGGCAGAGGTTCCTCCAAAAGTAAACTTCAACTGATCCCACATTTCCTTGGCAGCCTTACACTTATCAAACTCACCAATCAGATCATATTGCATGTTGTTTAACATGTTGGCCCACTTACGGTTGGCAGCAAGACTAACTTAGAGGGGGGTGAATAGGAAATCTGAAAACGGAAACAAAAGTCACCACTTGAAAATGTTGGTTAGTATAAATAAACGTGTGCAATTGAAGTTAAGAGCACGAAAGCAAGCACACAATACAAGAGAGATTTATCTTGGTTTGGCCCTTCCAAATGGAAGTCTTACGTCTAGTCCCCAAGCAAACTCTTGAGATTTCACTAACCACCAAGTAACCTTGGTCTTCCCTTAAACAAGGGGCATACAGCACCCAGCACCCCAGTTGATCTTCTTCTTTTTCTTGGGCAAGAAGGTAGCCCACTGTTTCACCTCAGCCAGGTGCTTATTTCTCGAGTTTAGAAGCAACTCAATGGTACACCCCAGCAGGTCTTCCCTTCAAACAAGGGGAACACTAGTACAGACCCCAGATGGTCACCACCAGGCACAAGCTGGTCTTCCCTTCTAATCTAGGGGAACGCTTGCACAATAAGCCTTCTCTTCCAACCAACAAGGAACACTTCTGAACATAGAAGTAAGGACCTGAAGTCCTCAGATCAAGCTCAAGATACACTTTGAATGCTTGATCTGAGACTGAGCTCACTCAGACACCCAGAGAGAGAATGGGGAAGAAGGAAGATGGCTTGAATGCTTCAGCTTGAATGGGCTCGAGCTTTCTTCCTTTCTTGCTTGAGTGTATATGGAATTGGATGCTCACTAGATGTACACTCCTTGAATGATCTTCAAGTTTTCACTACACTGATTCTCTTTTGCCTTTGCTTCATCCTTTTATGGAGCAGCTTGAAGATGATCCGTTGAAGAACAGTCGTTGCTTTTATTTTCTCCTTCTTCTTTTTCTGCTCTCCTTCTCTTGAGTCTAACGACTTCTTTCTTGTGCCTACTGGCTACTTGGAAAGAAGGAAGATGTTCCAACTGGTGCGCACTTTCAAGGATGTCAGCAGCAGGTCCAAGATGTTGACTATGAATAGAGTAGACCTACAGACATTAAATACATAGTAGATAATCAGACTCGTGAAGTCTTTTGTCAGGTGTCCCATCCCTCTTTTTGCCTTATGTCTGTATTTCCTTCAGATGGCTAGAAATAGACTGTAGTGCTTTTCTTTCGTTGCAAGATGGAAGAGATCATAGACAAAAAGATCTTCAATCAGAGAAATAATAAGAAAAGCATATGAAGTGCATTTGAATTATCATTGAGCGCCAAATACATTTTGAAACATTTGAAATGTAGAGGCAATCGATGTCTTAAGGTAATCGATGTTTAAGTAAAAAGACGATTGATGTTCAAATAGTTAACAATCAATATTTTAAGATAATCGATATAAGTAATCGATGTGAAAGCAATCGATGTTGCAATGTAGTTGATGTTTGAGTGCAATCGATGTTAAGATACAATCGATGTAAACGTATAATCGATGTTCATACAATCGATGTTTTATGCAATCGATGTTTAAGTGTAATCGATGTTAGAGTGCAATCGATGTTTAAGTATAATCGATCTTCATGCAATCGATGTTTGATTTAGAAAAATAATTGATGTTTAGGTAAAGCAATCGATGTTATGAGGCAATCAATCTGTAAAGAAGCTATCGATGTTTAAAGGGGAATCGATGTCTAAGATAATCGATGTTTAAGACAATCGATGTTTGAACGTAATCAATGTTTAAGTGAACTGTAATCGATGTAAGTTTGTATAGCAATCGATGTGATATTAAAGCAGTAATCGATGTGCCACTTCTACTGTCCAGGAGTCGGAGTTGGACTGGTTACTTCGACTTCTTGAGAGTCAGAGTAAGGACTACTTCGACTTCTTGAGAGTCAGAGTAGGCTTGCAAATTGTTCTAGTAATTTCCACTCACCCAGTATCATACTGGCCAGCAAAGCTCCTGGCTGTCTACTTAGAGCATCTGCCACCACATTGACTTTTCTTGGGTGATATTGAATGGAAAAATCAAAGTCCTTGAGATACTCTAACTACCTCCTTTGCCTCATGTTGAGTTCCTTCTGAGAGAAGAGATATTTCAGGCTCTTGTGGTCATAATAGACTTTAAATTGTTCACCATAGATGTAGTGCCTCCATATTTTTAAAGCGAACACTACTGCTGCCAATTCTAGACCATGTATTGGATAATTCACCTCGTGGGTCTTTAACTGTCTCGAGGCGTAGGCTATTGCCCTTCCTTGTTGCATTAGGACACATCCTAAACTTGTTCCAGAAGCATCTGAGTATATTTCTAATCCTCCCCCTTCAGTGGGTACGACAATAACCAGGGCAGAGGTCAGACACATCTTAGAGCTATTAAAGCTCTTCTCACACTTATCAATCCACACATACGGGTTCTCCTTTCTGGTCAGCTTGGTTAGTGGCACTGCGATCTTGGAGAAGTCCTTTATGAATCTTCTGTAATATCCTGCTAACCCCAAGAAGCTTCTGATCTCTGTGACATTCGTTGGTCTTTCCCACTTCAATACATCCTCTACCTTTGACGGGTCCACAACGATACCTTCCTTGGTTACTACATGGCCCAAAAACATACCTCTCTAAGCCAAAACTCACACTTACTCAGCTTGGCATATAGTTTATTGTCCCTCAGGATTTGTAGTGCTATCCTTAAATGCTCCTCATGTTCTTCCTTTGTCTTGGAATAGATCAGTATATCATCAATAAACACCACAACACATTTTCCTAGGTAGGGGTGATACACACTATTCATGTAACACCTGAAAATTTAGTAATTAGAAAAAATAAAAATAAATTGAAAACGATAAAATTGAAATAGCAAAAACGTATGTGCCATTAAAGTACATACAAAAACCCATTATAAAATTCCGTAGAAATCATAGCTCAACTCTAAATAATACTCCCTAATGACCCACGAAGAAATTTATGCAAATAAAAATTGGGTGGTCCAAGTTTAAGGCGTTTTGCGACTGAGTATCGTAATCAGGGAATAAGTCGAGAAATCATTATCACACATACTTAGATGAGTCAGAAAATTAAATAAAAATCATAGATAAACTTCAAATAATATCCTCTAATGATTCATCAAGAAATTTGGGTCAATAAAAATTATTTGGGGTAGGTTTAAAAGTTATTGTGACTTATTATCGTAATAAGTTGGAAAATCCAGTATCATGTGTATAAAATATGATCATGAACCAAATTAAAATGATGGGTGACTTTAAACAACATGGAATGATGGCCCCTTTTCAGAATGGTGTAGCACCCTGGAAAAAGTCAGTGATTTAAAAATTTTAAATAAATGGAAAGAAATAATTTCCGTATTATCAGAATGGTAGAACATACGTACCACTATCGTACGTACAAAAACACATTGGAAAATTCCGTAAAAATTATAAATCAACTCCAAAAATTATTCCTAAGTGTTCCACAAAGAAACTCATGCAACAAAAAATTCGATTGGCCAAGTGTACGTCATAATATGACTAATTATCCAAATTAGGAAACTAAGTCGGAAAACTGTTAACACGGAAATATAACATGATCCAAAATTAAATAAACATGATGGAGAGACTTCCAACATCATATATTGACGACCCATTATTGGAATTGGGACAATGGATCACTTTTGGCCCAAGAATAAAATAGAACTAGAAAATACATAGAAATTCGCAACCCTAATTGAGTTGAAAATAGAAGGAGGTAATTAGGGCAAATCCCAAGGCAATTAGGCTTTCATGGCAACCCAATTTCATGGATAACTATGGGGGAGGTTTTCTAAAGCCTCACCCACTCTATTGGGGTGAGAAATCATCAAAATAAGGAAGGTGGAATGCCAAAACCGCACCTTGCCTTTCCCTCACCCAATGGAACTTCTAAAACACACTAGATGCATATATACATGCCATGAAACCATAGAGGATGAAAATACACATTGTTGGGGTCGTGGGAGGCTGTTCTTGAGCACCCAAAGGAGGAGGAAACCGCCCCAACTCAGAGCTTCTTCTCTGTTGCGTTCTGCATCGACCTGTACAGAGTGCCCTTCTTGAGTCGACCTAAGGTGAGTCAAACCACAACCAAACCGTGCAAGGCTTATACCCCTGGAAAGAGGGTCGAGTCTAGTTCCTAATCCCACTGGTTTGCCTATTTTTCATCATGTAGATCGAGAGTATTAAGCGTTCTCCAACAAGTGGTCTGAACGAGGACTGTCTGGAGAACGGGACTTCTTCAACCCAAAAGGTAGATGATCTCGGGCCAAGAGTAAATGAAACATGTACCATCTTGTAGTGTTGCATGTCTAGTTACATACGCACTTGATTTTCCCAATTTTCATGGTGTATCCGTCGAGTTATAGGTGTTTTCCCTAAGTCGCGCATGATTAGGGATTTTTATGTTCTTTATATGTTTCACGAGATTTGGGACCGAATTAGATCCAAACCACAACATAAAAGTTCTTCTACTAGTTGTTCTAGTCACTTTTGTGTTGAGAGTGTTGTATAAATGTCAATATATTTCAAGTTATAGGTCTGACATAAAGGTTGCAATGAAGTCAAGTATGTTTAGGACTTTTTATGTTCTTCATGTGTTGCATGTGAATCGAGACCGAATTAGATCCAACCCAAAAAATGAACATTCTTCTACTAGTTGTCCTCATCATATTTTGTGTTGAAATTTTTATCTAAATGTCAATATATTTTAAGTTATAGGTCTGACATGAAGGTTGCAATGAAGTCACATATGTTTAGGACTTTTTACGTTCTTCATGTGTTGCACATGATTCAAGACCGAATTGGATCCCACCTAAACATGAAAGTCCTACTAGTTGTCCTTGATATTTTTCATGTTGAAGGTTTTGTCTAAATGTCAGTATATAGAGAGATATAAGCATGGTAAGAGGAGCGCTGCTGGTTCCTATGTTTTCGGGTTTTGGGTTTCAACCGCGTCCGGACCAGGAGACGCGATTCCAGTGCCTGGTATCGCGTCGGCCTTGGCCGATGCGATTAATTAAAATGCGACCGTAAGGTCCGACGCAATTAAATGTCTGACCAGTCAACGGTCCGCGTGAGACTTCACGCCACGTGAGTTTCTGTGCTGGTCTGATACGCGACTAGAACACCCGACGCGATTCAACATGTTTTCCCACTCAATGTTTGTTCGCCAAATTTTATATTTGTATTTAATGCTATTCATGAACGTGACGGGGTATCCCATCACGATTCAAGTTAAAAGGCGTCCATGTAGGCCGACGCGATTTAGATTTCATCACAGTTGGCCCTGTTTGACTATACATCGTGTTTTGAAAAGCGTCTACTGTGTAGGACATGATTCAAGGACCGACCCGAGACTATTCTTTCTGCTGTGGATGCCATTTTTTCGTCCCGCCTCTTTCCCCTTTCCGATAGGTTCCTTCGGGACCCCAGAGAAGAGAGAGAGAGAGAGAGAAAGAAGAAAAAGGGCCCACGAGGGGGACGATATGGATGGGGGAAAAATGAAAAGGAAACAAATGTAGAAAAATAAAAAAATCGTGATCGCCAGGCACGCGAGGGTGTCGAATGGAGACACACGGCGAGGGGTGCGAGATGGAAGAAGTGATCGTGGACGTTACCTTTTGGAGCGTGGGGAGATTGCGCGGGGGTGCGGTTCCTCTTCCTCTACGAGCACGGCCGGCCGTGGTAGAGGGCGTTTCCTCGTTTGATTACCCTGACAAGAAAGACAAAGAAGAGAAGGGCGGATTAGCCGGATGTAGTATACAAATCCTCAAAATGAATAAAATGGCATAAATGAAAAGGGGAAGAACACACCTTGGGTGGTGGCTTTTAAACCCCGAAAATAGGTGTGTGTGTGTGTGTGTGTGTGTGTGTGTGTGTGTGTATGCATGTGTGTGTGTGTAAAAAAAGGAGTATGGAGCCACGTGGGGCCCAAAGGAGATGAAATATAAAGAGCCACGTGGGGCCCGAAGGAGATGGAGACAAAGGGAAAGAGAAAGGGGAGGGGGTGCTTCCCCGAGTGGTGTATGGCGCATCGGCGTTTCCGGTTGGACGGACGGAGGAAGATGAGGAAGAAGCTTCCGCGTAGCTCCGCTCCGGTACACGTGGAAGAAGGCGACGAGGATGCCGACTGGACGGACGAAGGAAGAGAAGGTCCCCCTGAACCGAACGTCGAGACGAAAATCTGGCAGAGCTTCGCCGTGTTCTGGAACCCCTCCTAAAAATGACCCTTGGGGGTCAATTTATAGAGGTGAAATCTTTGAATCACGTCGGGTATAGCCGCCGTGACAAGAAGCCTGAATCGCGTCTAGGAAGCAGGTCGCGAATAGAATTACGTCGGGACAACGCGCTGCAACTCGGATTGGATAGCGTCTGGGCGGCAGGCCGCGATTCACTACGTCAGCTTGATGAGACATGCGCATGATTGCTGCCACGCTTCTGAATCGCGTCCTGTCAGGACGCCACGATAAGGATCTGAATCGCGCCTGCCAGGGCTGCCGCGACTTGAAACGCGGCGGCCATGGCCGACGCGATTACCTTAGGGACAATTTTCGAGACATGGGGTTATATGCGATGTCTGCTAACGTGATTTTATGATTTGACCTCTTTGAAGCGCGCCTGCTGACAAGGACGCGATTACAGGATTTTCTCATGATTATGGGCGTGGCCGCAACAACTTTCTGGGCCAACATTGAATTACGTCTGAGCAGCAGGGCGCGACTATGCGAGCCTGAATTGCGTCTGGTAAGAGGGACGCGACTATAAACTGAATCGCGGCGGCACCACACGACGTGATAAGGTTTTCGAATTTTATTTATAAAATGCTGCCAAAAGTGGAATTGGGATCGCGTCGCCCATGGCGGACGCATTCATGAAGAAGGTAGTTTTCGTAAATAAAATGGGAATTCATTGTCGCATCGCACAGGACCGACGCGTTAAGCGCATAGTTGCGGCCGACTTGCCCGTCGCGTTAAGGTCGCGCCCATGAAGGCCGTCGCGTCAAGCCAAAGTATCTTGAATCGCGTTCGGGGTACCGACGCGTTTAGAGAGGCGGCCGCCATACCCGTCGCGACTTGAAAATGATGCCTATAATTCCCTAGGGGCCCTGGAAATGGAGGGGAAGCACCAAGAAGAAGGGGTGAGGTCCAGATATATTGGGAAAATACTCTTGCAAGGCAAAATGAAGGCCATTTGTGGTATTATGGCGCAACATGAAATTTGCCCGCGGTGGAGCCAAATTCGCGTGTCTACAGCTGCCACGCCTTGGCATCTGCTTTGCAGGGGAGCGAAGTGAAGGGACACGAAGTGGAATGTAGTGGAGTGAAATGGAGTGTAATGAAATTAAAAGAAATGAAGTGTAGCGAAGTGGAGTGCAGCGGGAGCGGACTGAAAAGTAGACGCCAAGGTGAAAAATAGACACGCGTAAGCAACGGGTGACTGCCACCTGATAAGAGTCTTTTCCCAACACCCAAGGAAGTCACCACCGGGAAGAAGACCTAAAGAAACAAATGTTTGGATTCGGAAAGAAAAGAAAGGTGTGCACGTGGGCACAAAAGGGAAAGAAAAGATCAACTTCCAGCGTCGGGGAAGTACCTAAGGACACAATTCGTTAGGTTTCACCATTGGGGGCGTCTGCCACTGCCGCAGGTGGATCTTTAGGGAGAGAGGAAGAGATCAACTTCCAGCGAAGGGGAAGTACCTAAGGACACAATCCGTTAGGTTTCACCATTGGGGGCGTCTGCCACTGCCGCAGGTGGATCTCTGGGAGTAAAAAAATGAAAGGAATAAGTCCAAACAAAGGATTCTAAGGAAATCAGCCCAGAGGCGACAGCAAAGGGAGTTGGGTACTTGACCCGGAATGGAATATTTCAAGGTTGCTTTTGAATTTGGGGCGCGGATGGCCCTCAAATTGGCTTGCAAGAGTGGATTTTCATTGTGATTTCAACATGCATGTATGCTGGGCTAAAAGAAAAATAAGATAAAAAAGAGGAGTAGAAAATAACCAAGGATAATATTGTTACGCCAGTGAGTCAGGACCGGGGGGTATGCATGGGTCCGTCGTCCTCACATGCCAAGCGTAACGGTCTATCGTGCGGCTAAGGATCCTTTGGGATCATCATCATTTTTGTTAAAGGGGAACTCGAACCCCAGATTCCTCAGAGCCACAAGATCCATGGTATGCTCTAGAGGTATACATATAGATAATTTGATGGTGGGGGCAGCAGCTGCAACCTGTTGTATCGCCAGATGAGGTAACTCGAATCCTGTGCTCAAAACTCATTAGCCAAGAAAACAAGCATCATGGAAAAAATAGCAATTATAGCATGGAGCAATAATAAAGCATTAAACAAATAGTTCATTTAGTTTATTTGTTTTAACCATGAGGATAAGTGGACTTGGCCAAGGAGTTTGGAGTGCAAGAGATGAGGTACCGATGATTGAAGAATTGATGCGAGGCACAAATAGGATCTGCTTGCCATGTGCAATACCATCGGGAATTTTTTTGGATTTTTTAAAGTATTTGAATTTTTATGGATTTTGGAAAAATATTTGAATTTTTGTGGTGTTTTGGAAAATATTTTGATTTTTGTTGATTTTGGAATATCTGGATTTTTATGGAGATTTTTGAAATAATTGATTTTTTGTTGATTTTGGAAATATTAGGATTTGTTTGGAATTTTTTGTTATATTTGTTTTTTGTTGTTGGAGTTTTTGAAATATTTGAATTTGTTTTAGAATTTTGGAAATATTTGATTTTTTGGGATTTTGAAAATATTTGATTTTTGTGATTTTAGAATTTTGGAACATTGCCATGTCATGGCGGCATTAAGGTTATGAAAATTGACTGGCGAAGGGGTCCTTGTTGGCTCCCGTGTCATTAAAGAATGCCCAGAGTAGGTCATGCGCTTTAACGTGGCGCCCACGAGCTAATTGCACTTGGTTAACTGTGCACTACCAAAGCCACGCCTGAAAGGGCGACTAAGTCTGGCAGGGAGAAGGGAAGAATATTCGGAGACAAGCTTGGTATGGGTGTTGAGGAGTTGGGTGTTGACTTCCTTCCTTGGCACAGTCGTCGGAAGATTCAGTCTCATTAAGTGTTGGGGCTTTTTCTAATTATTTTGGAATCTTGAGTGATGACCATTTGATTGTAGGGACATGCGTACGACCGGGTCCATTTGGATCTCCGCGGGGACTTTGCCCACTTGACATGCCCTATTATCTTGATATGATTGACTTTTGCATGCATACGACCAGGTCCATTTGGATCCCTGCGGGGACTTTGCCACTCTTGACATGCATTTTGACTTTGATTCTTATTAGTCATTTGACTTTGCCCATTTGGAGGACGTCCTCTTATGACGGAGTACCTTGGGTTGGTTGTCTTGCCCAGACTACCTCTACTACCCATACTTCGGCCGAATAAGAGGAGAAACAGACATCTTGTGCCTTTCAGGCGTGGCTGTGACAGTGACGGTGTCTACCGGGAGCAATCGGCTTAGGGCGCCGTGAAGTGTGTGCAGGTGCCCATGCTAAGGGCAAACCTTAATGACCCGGAGGGAATTTCGGATTCCTCGCTAGGAACTTTTATAACAGAAATGTTGCGACGGCATAGCAATGCTGGATATTCATTTTTTATGGTTTTTTATTTTTGGACTCTAATAAGAGTTTTGGAGGCTAAAAGAAGGACGAATGCCCTGCGTTTGGATGAGACTCGGGGGTCTACAAGAATTTACATTTTTATTTTGGAAATTAAGAGAGACATGGGGGTTGAAGCCCCGAAAGAGGGCAAAGGGAGGATGAATGCCCTGCGTCGGGGCGAGACTCTGAGGTCTACGGAGAATTTATATTTTATTTTTAGAAATTGAAAGGATACGTGGGGGCTAAAATCCCCGAAAACAATGCGAGAAAGGTCGAAGGACCCGATTAAAATGGAAGGGAGAGAATGTCGGAAAGAGGACAAATGCCCTGTGATGGGGCGAGACTCGGGGGTCTACAAGAATTTACATTTTTTTATTTGAAAATTAAAATGACAAGTGGGGACTAAATCCCCAAAAACAATGCGAGAAGGGTCGAAGGACCCGATTAAAGGCGGCGAGGAAAGAGTGGAGGAAAGACTTTGGAGACTCCGGCGGGGCCGGAGGGATTTGGAGAAGAAGGAGGGCGCGATGCCCTGAAAGAGGAAGAGAATCCAGCAGGGCCGGAGGGGAGAAAGGAAAAAGCGGGTCGTGAGGGGCCAGAAAGAAAGGTGCGCAGCATGGGGCGCAAGATGGAGAGGTGCCGCGTGGGGCACAGGAAGGAGATGTGCCACGTGGGGCACGGAGAGGAGATGTGCCACGTGGGGCACTAGAATAAGAAGTGCCACGTGGGGCACAAGAAGGAGTTGTGCCACGTGGGGCACTGGAAGGAAATGTGCCTCGTAGAGCACTGGAAGGAGATGTGCCTCGTGGGGCATTGGGAGGAGATGTGCCACGTGGGGCACTGGGAGGAGATGTGCCACGTGGGGCACTGGAGGGAGATGTGCCACGTGGGCACGGGAAGGAGATGTGCCACATGGGGCACGGGAGGGAGAGTAAGGATTACAAAAGGGGGCGCGATGCCCGGAATAAGAAAATGGATTGTACAAAATATGAAAATAAAATGCCTCTCGTGGGGAGGGAATGTGGAGAACCCACGGGAAGGTGCTGAGAAGCACGAAAGATGATTGGAAAGAAAATGGAAAAGATGGAGGAGGTCCCTGGTCTTTTGATTTGCCCGACGTTTGGGCTCCCGCTTGGGAATCGGCGTTCTGACCCTCAGATATTTCCTCATGAATTTTGCCCAGCGAGCAGATGGTCTTGCTCTTCTCTGAGGGATTGAGTGGCTCTCAATGATTGGAGGGCTGTTGACTTCCGTCGGAGTTTCAAGCAACAGTGGCAACTCCCTTGGAATGTAATTCAATGAAAGGGTGGGGAGTTCCACTGGTGGAGTTGGAAGCAACAATAAGGGGGCCGTGCCCGAAGATTGTATATCGTTGGATATGGGAAGGGGCACGACCCCTTGAATAATAGATTGTGCCAATGATTTGGCCTTGGAGTGCGTGAGCACAATCTGAGAAGCTGACCCCTTCACTGGAGTGGGAAGGTTCACAACAATTGTGTGAGGGGTCATGAGAGCTTGGAGGGTTTGATTCCCTATGAGTATTTTAAAATAAACCCGGTTGGCAACGGGTATGATTGGCATAGACTTAGAAGGCCTCTTGACGGCCATGATTGGAGAGGAGGACTCCCGCTCAGTGAATGTGCCCAATATTTTGACAATGACCGGCATGCGAGGAATAAAATCTTGGATTTTGAAAAGCATGCCCGGTCCCGGGGCTACCTTCTGCTGACGCTGCTTATCACTCCTTAAAAACTTGTGCCTGCTCCGTTGGATGGTGGTGGATATGGTGGGTGTAATGGGAGGTTGTATGGCTTGTGGAGGCGCGATGGGTATGAAGGGGAAGATTTGCTCGGGTTCGGCTACCAAGGGTGTTGGCGTAATGGGAGGTGTAATGATTGGTGTAATGGTGGGTGGAGGCTTGACAATGGAGGGCTTAATGGTAATGGATGGTAAGGTAGGAGGGGTAGGTAAATGGCGCACGAACATGACCTCAGAAGGTTCATCATCGTAACACCAAGCGGTTTCGCAGATGGGTCGGGCGGTGGCAACTTCGGCCCGAGCAACTGGCTGCGATGGAGGTGGAGGTTGTTGTGGTGGAGGTACGGGAATCAGCATGGGAGCCAAAGCAGGTGCAACGTAGGGCACGGGAGCTTCTCCATTAAAAGTAGGGACATCATAGGGCCCAGTTGAAGGTTGTTGGGTCCGAAAAGGACGAATCAGTGGACGCATGGGTGGAGGCATGTTATGGTAAATGGGTATTTGCGGAGGTATACATGGAGTGTATGTTGTAGAGTGGTGAGGTGGATGGTGGATGGCGTCCACTGTTCCGTTCTTTCTCGGTTTAATTTGATCAAAAAGATCTATGATCGGGGAGTCCATCAGATGGGTCTGAATGTAACGTCCCTGCTCGTAGAGCTCCTCCGTGGAGGTGATCTGGTTCATGGCCAGAATGTGCTTGAATCTCAGAGTAGAGTTTGAAATAATTATTTTGATTTGCTCTGACTCCGAGAGCACATGCTGCATTCTGGTGGCCATTGACCTCCAACGGTCAGCAAATCATACAAAGGCCTCGTTGGCCCCCATGTTCTCAGATGCTAGATCCGTGATAGACAGATAAGGGCTGACGCGGTCTTTGTACCTCTAAAGCAATTTTTTGTGCAGGGGGTGGAAGTCTCCTACCTCACTTGGTTCTAGGGAGTAGAACCATTCGAGTGCAGGGCCGTCAAGAGACTTTCTAAATAAATATGCCAAGGTAATGGGGTCTTGCTGCCAACGCGAAGACTCATAGAGAAACTCCTTGACATGGAGGTAGGGGTTACCCGTGCCATTGTACAATCGGTACATTGGCATCTCCAAAGGATGTATATAAATTTGAGGGAGAGCCGGCATGGCGGCGACGGGGTCACCCATAGGATTGGAAAGCTTATTTATTTGATTCTCTAGATTGTTCAATTTCTAGAGAAGAGCATGTTGGAGTGGAGTGGGTTGTTGCTGGGCAAATGAGGGAGTACATGGGGGTGGGCTCGAATTAGTGGGCCTTCCCGAGAGTTGGTCCATACGGACCGGAGCACGAGTGTAACACCCCAGAAAATTTTTATTTATTGAAAAACATGAACAATAAGATTATTGTACCTAACCATTATTATTAGAACAAAATAATTGATATTTGGGAATGATTAATATTAATGAACATTATCCCAGTGTTGTACTCGGACGTGCGCGCTCCCACAGGGCGACACTGAAAAACTGTAACAAAAACAAAATCCGAGAATACCATAATTTCCAGAAAAAATTTGGAGATATTAGAAATGTAAATATCTGAATTTTTCGACGTTCGGATTTTGAGACTAAGTCGACGCAACTATTTTCCGGGTGATTTTTCACCTAGTGTAAAATAAATTCCAAAAATTAAAATAAAATCACCATAATTTGTAAAACCATCACATTAGTCTATGGTTGAAATTTTAATACAAACCGACTTTGTTTGGACATGTTTACATCAACACTAAGTGGCCAGTTGAATTACGGGTCAATTACGGTGGCCAATTTCTGGGATTTTCTGGGTACTTACGTGTAAGGCCTTAAAGAGGCCAGCACACATTAGGATAAGGCTAGACCATGGGTTAAACCTCTTACACGTAAAGGGTTGAGGTGTAAGGGACTGGTAGGAAGCATGAACCAGGTGTAAGCAGTAAAAACCCAACGGGTTTTACTGTTACACATGTGCGCGGAGGTGTCCTCATGCATGGGAACTTGGCTGGGCTATAAAAGCCACTCCCTCTCCTTAGTTCGAACCCTTCTGCACCCTTGTTCTTGTCTTCCTTGCTCCTTGCTGCTAGAAGAATTGTGGGAGGAGCTACTGGGTCTGCTACTGGAGCAGCTGCTGGAAGTTGCAAGCTACATCGCACTTGCAACATCCTTCTGCTCCTGTTTTACTACTGTAGCTGCTATACTTTGGTGTAAGCATAGCTGTCATGCCATCAACTGTGAGAGGAAGCTCTTCTCTTGCTGGCTTAGGTTCCTGCGTTTAGAACGTGTGAAGGATTACATGTTTAACAAGGTAGGATTCATCTCCTTTCCCTTAATCTTGTCCTCCACACATGATAGGTAACTCATGTTGAATAGTCAGGTTGATATATCCGTAATCCTACTGTTCCTCTTATAGTTTTGATAAACACTCTCATGATGGGGAGGAGAAGATTCTTATTTTATTCCAAGATCAACTCTTTTTCTTCTTCTTCCACCCTTGATCCTCGTATATGTTATAGAATTTTGTTAGAAGTCACAATACCATTAGAACCTGTGACTAATTTCTGTTCGGATGTTTGATACTTCATGCCTTGATATAGATCCATGAAACACTTTGAGTTTTATTATTTATCTTGTAGGAATTTTCCAATAAACCATTGCTATCAAGACCATACTTCCAACACTACACTATGTTTAGTTCTTAGCTAGACAAGTTTGAATTGCAAAACTCTTCTTTCATCTCGCTTGTTTAGCTTTTAAACCACTGTGAGAACTACAATTAGGCTCTTCCATTTGATATAAATCATGCCTTGATTCATAGGTTCCATGGTTAGAGTGTTTAGAGTGAATTCAAAGTCCCTTATGAGTGAAGAACAGGCGGCTGTCGACAGGCAGCTCATAGCTATCGACATGCCAGCCTTCCTGAACTATGGAATAACTGGGACTGTGGCTAGATGTCGACAGCCATTTTGTTTCTGTCGACAAATAGACACAGACCAGAAAAAGCTGAGCTTTGTCTGCTGCTACCTGTCGATAGCCCCTTCCTGGCTGTCGACAGCTACGACCCTGATTCGAATTTCTACACTTTTCCGTGTATGAATCCTTGCTAAAAGTTCATCCTAATAGCCTAGCAAGTTACTCCCTTAATTACTTGGGTATTTGCTGTCATTCTACTGTAAAGATTACCCACTTGAAGTACCTTACTCACCATTGAATTATCCTTGAAGTCGTCAACTACGAATGGTACTCTGTTGAATCCATTCTCTTGTATTCGGTAATTGAGTTCATATAACCTGATGTCTTGAGAGTTCAAATGCTTGAACACCATGTGAGATATGATTAATTGATGATGATGATGACATTTATTGGGTCCTTGGACCCCACCTGACTGTTATGCCTGTGCAAATAGGGCTGGTCCAGTCCTGGGAGGAGCACCCGAATTCATTACGAGCCGTACGGGAGTGATAAGGACACCAGGATGTTTGGCATTGCATCACTATTTCCTGATTATGGTCATCATATTACCTGTCCTGTGTGAATATTTATATGTTCCAGAACCTGAGTCTTAATATTAATTTCTGAGCATGCCTATGTTTTCATACTATTGTTATACATTCACTGACATGTTATGTTGGTTATCTGTCCCTGTTCTTGATACCATACCTATTATTACCTGAGTTATCATGTGTTCCTGATCCTTTGATTTAAGGATTTGAATTCTACTGGGCTAGTTAGCTCACCCATTCTTCCCTTTTCAGGTAACCAAGATGGGGGAGAAGTGTAAGATGGGCTGTGTGCAGAGTGAACACTGACGACGAGTCAACCAACCATTTACTGTTTTAGTTGTGTACTTGTAAATGTGATGAATAGTAGTTACTCATCCTTACTCCTCACTCAGAGTGTAATGAGGAGCTTTATGTAATAAGACTTCCGCAGACTGCGTTATAATGAATGAATGTTAATGTTATTACTTTGTGCCTATTTTCTGTCATTTCCCGATAAATAGATTTTTTATCAGGACGTGACAATGAGAGTGCAAATGTTCAGGGGGCCGAGGTGATGAAGAATGTACAGGGGTATGTGGTGAAGTCGCCGAAATATACAAAGGCGGGTGCTTAGGAGAAGGAGAGGGAGAAGGAGTCGCACCTTCAACCAAAGATTGTATCAATTTGAGCTGCTGAGGGGTGAGTTGATCGATGGCATGTAGGACAGTTTGGACTGTTGGATCTTGGTGAGGGGAAGGCTCTCATCGGGTTCTGATTGGAGGTAAGTGTGAGGGGACATCAAATTGGTTAGTGCGCGGTGTGTGCACATAACCATAGGAAGTAGATGCTTGTCCCTCACGGTGGTGAGATGGACGGACATGAGACTGAAATGATGGGGATTTGATATTATCCTCATAGTCCATATAAAAATTAGCATGGTAGCGTGGGTCCATTTTTAACAGGCAAGCAAACAAGCAAGTTTGAATAAAGATATAAATCAAACAAGATGGTCCAAACAAGTTGTAATGCTTACGCTTTTTTTAGGAGTTTCAACAATTATTTAAATGGATTGAATAATATTGTGTCACTCCAGATGAGATCCTAGTTGGGTAGAAGATGAGTACTTCGGGGTGCAACTAGAATCACCTCTCACCATGCAATAGGATAGCTAACCCGGGTCAACGGAAGGGTATCGCCATCTCGGTCCGCCGTGAGGGAATCCACGGGGTACAGAGTCTTACGGGGTTCCGGGAGAAGGTTCGCTAGTCCAAAGGGACTGAATGCCCAATGGAGAGCTTACCTTCACCGAAGGGTGTATGGAGCCTAGGATATGAGGGAAGGAGGTCCCCCGACCGATGCAAAATGCCCTGCATGCAACATTTATATCAAAAATGGCAGCAAAGGGGGCGCATTTCTGTCAGTCAGTCAAATCGCGTCCGGTACAGCGACTTCGATTTGACTGAATCACGTCCAGTCACCAGGCCGCGGATCTGGAAGCCACTGAAGGCTGACAGAGACACGGTCGCTCCCTGTGGATGGACTGTCAGACTGAAACGCGTCGACTTTAGCCGCCGCGACAAGAAATAGAAACACGTCCAGTATGTCGGCTGCGTTATCAAACAGTGAATCGCGTCCTCTGTGTGGGACGCGATTCCAAACAGGTACCCGAGAGCAGAAAAGAAAGCAGTAAACGCAGGATATGTGTACAAGGAAAAGGAAATAAACGCGTCGGCCTTGGCCGCCGAGACAACAAATGCGTCAGCTCAGACCGCCGCGACAAGAAACAGTGACGCGTCGGCCTTGGCCGACGCGACACGAAGGTAGTAACGCGTCAGCTTTGGCCACCGCGATATGAAACGGAGACGCGTCCGGTCTACCGGCCGCGTTCTCACCCAGAATCGCGTCCTCTGTATTGGACGCGATTCCAACGGCAACCCGAGGACAGTAAAAAAAAAGCAGGAAATGAGCAGGAAATATACATGGAAAAATAAGAAAAAAGAAACTAAACACACCGCATGCTTTGTATATGTATAAAAATGGTAAAAGAATGAGGGGCACATGAGGGTGCCAAAGAAAGTGCCACGTAGGGCACGAAGGAGGAGGGTAATCAAATGGAAAATTGCAAAAGATGTCCCACCGTGATCGTCAGACTGTGGATGTCATTTTTTCGTCTCGCCTCTTTCCCCTTTCCGATAGGTTCCTTCGGGACCCCGGAGAAGAGAGAGAGAGAGAAAGAAGAAAAAGGGCCCACGAGGGGGACGATATGGACGGGGGAAAATGAAAAGGAAAGAAATGCAGAAAAATAAAAAGATCGTGATCGCTAGGCACGCGAGGGTGCCGAATGGAGACGCACGGCGAGGGGTACGAGATGGAAGAAGTAATCGTAGACGTTACCTTTTGAAGCGTGGGGAGATTGCACGGGGGTGTGGGTTCCTCTTCCTCTACGAGCACAGCCGGCCGTGGTAGAGGGCGTTTCCTCGTTTGATTACCTTGACAAGAAAGACAAAGAAGAGAAGGGCGGATTAGCCGGATGTATTATACAAATCCTCAAATGAATAAAATGGCATAAATGAAAGCGGAAGAACACACCTTGGGTGGTGGCTTTTAAACCCCTAAATATGTGTGTGTGTGTGTGTGTGTGTGTGTGTGTGTGTGTGTGTGTGTGTGTGTGTGTGGTGTGTGTGTGTGTGTGTGTGTGTGTGTGGTGTGTGGTGTGTGTGTGTGTGTGTGTGTGTGTGAATGCATGTGTGTGTGTAAAAAAGGGAGTATGGAGCCACGTGGGGCCCAAAGGAGATGAAAATATAAAGAGCCACGTGGGGCCCAGAGGAGATGGAGACAAAGGGAAAGAGGAAGGGGAGGGGGTGCTTCCCCGAGTGGTGTATGGTGCGTCGGCGTTGCCGGTTGGACGAACGGAGGAAGACGAAGAAGAAGCTTCCGCGTCGCTCCACTCCGGTACACGTGGAAGAAGGCGACGGGGACGTCGGCTGGACGGATGGAGGAAGAGAAGGTCCCCCTGGCCCGGACGTCGAGACGGAAATTCGGCAGAGTTTCGCCGTGTTCTGGACCACCCCCCCTCCTACAAATGACCCTCGGGGGTCAATTTAGAGAGGTGAAATCTTTGAATCGCGTCAGGTACAGCCGCCGCGACAAGAAGCCTGAATCGTGTCTGGGCGGCAGGCCGCGAACAAAATTGCGTCGGGACAACGCACCGCGACTCGGATTGGATAGCGTCTGGGCGGCAGGCCGCGATTCACTAGGTCAGTTTGATGAGACATGCGCATGATTGCCGTCGTGCTTCTGAATCGCGTCCTGTCAGGACGCCGCGATAAGGATCTGAATCGCGCCTGCCAGGGCTGCCGCGACTTGAAACGCGGCAGCCATTGCCGACGCGATTACCTTAGGGACAATTTTCGAGGCATGGGGCTTACATTCGCTGTCTGCTAACGTGATTTTATGATTTGACCTCTTTGAAGCACGTCTGCTGACAAGGACACGATTACAGCATTTTCTCGTGATTACGGGCGTGGCCGCAACAACTTTCTGGGCCAACATTGAATTGCGTCAGGGCGGCAGGACGCGACTATGCGAGCCTGAATTGCGTCCGGTAGGAGGGACGCGACTATAAACTGAATCGCGGCGGCACCACACGACGCGATAAGGTTTTCAAATTTTATTTATAAAAATGCTGCCAAAAGTGGAATTGGGATCGCGTCGCCCATGGCGGACGCGTTCATGAAGAAGGCAGTTTTCGTAAATAAAATGGGAATTCATTGTCGCGTCGTGTAGGGCCGACGCGTTAAGCGCATAGTTGCGGCCGACTAGCCCGTCGTGTTAAGGTCGCGCCCATGAAGGCCGTCGCATCAAGCCAAAGTATCCTGAATCGCGTCCGGGGTACCGAACGCGTTTAGAGAGGCGGCTGCCATACCCGTCGCGACTTGAAAATGATGCCTATAATTCCCGAGGGGCCCTGGAAATGGAGGGGAAGCACTGGGGAAGAAGGGGGTGAGGTCCAGAAATATTGGGAAAATACTCTTGCAAGGCAAAATGAAGGCCATTTGTGGCATTATGGCGCAACATGAAATTTTCCCGCGGTGGAGCCAAATTCGTGTGTCTACACCTGCTAGTCAGTCAGCATGTTAGTTTTCTTGGTCTGTAAGCATGTGACATATAGTTACATAGTGTGCATTGGCCTAAAAGTAATCAACCAATTTGAAAATGGTAATGACATGAACTTGATTCTAATGTGTATTATGTGATTGATCTTATGTTCATTTGATTCTCTTCTTGTGATCTTCCTTAATGTGAAATTGACATGATAAGAATATGATATGAATATGTGATGAATACATGATTAGAATGGACTTGTTTAGTTGAGTTTTCTATCATGACTTGCATGTGGGTTTTACTTTATTTATGTGCTTTCCGATGTTCCGTTATTCGTTCATCAATTGCATACATGTTTAGGAAAGATCCGTGACACGTCAGTTATACATTTGCACAATTAGGCACACCCCTCTTGGGGAATTGGGAGCTCTCTGCCGGTCATTCCGTATTGGCAGACTAGTGATCTTTTCCCTAAGACCTTTGTAAGTCTCTGTACTCTATGGATTCCCTCATAGAGACCGAGCTAGTTTTACCATAAAGTACCCTGGAGATGGAGAGCACTTGTACCGCGTACGATCTGTCATTAGTCATCCTCTTGTCAAGACATTAATGAATTATGAAACATAAGATACGTCGTTATGCTGTCCAATTGATCTCTTGAGCTATCGTCTTACCTTGACTCTATGAATGATCATGTCCTTATTACAATGAGCTTGTTATTGAAATTCTGTGGCCATAATATGTATATGTTTGATCGGCACAACGTGGGACTTCGATCCATTTGACTAATGCCTGTGCAATAGGGGCTCTGTCTGGTCCTGGGGAGGAGCGCCCCAACGTACTTATTAACCGCAGGAGTATGGACTTGTGGTGCTTGACATGGCACAAATTTGTGTGCAAGATTTGTGGGAATGTGCCTTCGTTTGATATGATATGATAAGTTTGATATGGTACGTCTGATCATGTGAATATGTGATATCTGTGTGAATATGGCCAATTCCTTTTGATATGATTCTATTCTGAAATTATCTATCCATTGCATATGAAATTTAATATTTGATTTGATATGATATTCGTTCTATTCAGCTATTTGAATTGTTAGAAAAGCATGCATTGTCATCATGATCATGTTCTTATCCTGCCCATTTAAAATGTTAATCATGTATATTAGTGCCTGCACATTGAGATGTAAATTCTACTGAGCTAGTTCGCTCACCCTATCATCCTGTCCATTTCAGGTAATGATGAGGATCTCGTGGAGTCCGATGGGGTAGGGGAAGAGTAATGAGCACCCGTCTTATAAGGAGTCGACAGTTTAGGAATAGATATTTTAGTAGTATGTAATAGTGATACATTTTCATGGAGTCTATATTTGAATAATGGGCCCTATGGTTGGCTCGGATGATGTAAGGTTTTCAATTAGTTGAATGGAAATGAAATAAAGAGTATATTAGCTAGTAATATTATTGTCTCAAGTATGTGGTTATAATTAGTTGTTGCTCTGAGTTACTCGACTGTGATACTTATATTTGTATCGTTCACGCATCCCGATATTTATTCCGCTACTAAATTTTGGGGCATGACAATTCATCAGCTACATGAAAACTGCAGGGCATTTGTTAGTCCAAAAAGCATAACAATAAATTTATAATGTCCATACCTGTTTCGGAAGGCTGTCTTGTGTATATCTTCTCCTTAATCCTCAACTGATGATAGCCGAATCTGAGATCGATCTTAGAGAATATTGAGCTTCCGACAGTTGATCAAATAATTCATCAATCCTTAGCAGAGGATATTTATTCTTTATTGTTAATTAGTTCAGCTGTCTATAGTCTATGTATAATATCATCGACCCATCCTTCTTTTTGACAAAAAGAACAGGTGTGCCCCATGGCGATGTGCTTGGTCTAATAACCATTTCTCAAGCAGTTCCATCAGTTGTTCTTTTAATTCCTTCAGTTTTGCGGGGACATTCTATAGGGTGCCTTAGACACTGTGTGCTGCTCTAGGGATCAACTCAATAGTAAAATCGACCTCTCGCTCAGGTGGAATACCTGGCAAGTTTTCGGAAATACATTCGTGTACTCGCTGACAATAGGATGTTCTCAATCTTGATTTCTTCCTTCTTGGTGACAACAGCAGCTAGAAAGGCTATACAACCTTTCCTCATCATTCTCTGGACTTGTAGTGCAGATATGAGGGATACTCTCCTTTGATTTCTATCTCCTGAAAACACTAGCTTTGGATGCGGACTAAATGTTATGTTGTTTTCTTACAGTTGACACTAGCCCCATGTTTAGACAACCAGTCTACTCCTAGTATCACATCATAATTATTAGATGTTAACTTTATTTAAACATGATTCTAACTAGATGACTTAGCCTGTGTTTCTACCTCAATCTCATTGTTGATTTCTAACATGTTGACATGTGGGAAGTTTAGTCTTGGCTAAGCCTAACAATTTCCTATTTGTCTAGAACCTAATGGAAAGCCTAGGCTCTGATACCAAACTGTCACGCCCTGAAATTTAGCAGCTGAAATAAATATTGAGAGCGTGAGCGATACGAGTACAAGTATCACAGTTGAGTAATTTTAGAGCGACAACTAAGTATAATGAAAGAATTGAGACAATAATTTCCCAGCTAAGTAATCCTTTATTTCATTCCATCACATCTAACTTTAGAAACTCATAATAGAGCCAACAGGGCCCTTTATTGTATTTCAAAGTACATTACACAAGAAATAACTAATTATTACAGACCGCTATGGACTCTAACACGCTAGCATCTCGTTATATTGATGGGTATAATATGAGATGCTCATCACTCTTCCCCAGCCCCATCATGCTCTACGTCCTCATAGTCGTCTCCTGAAATGTTATGGAAAGCAGGTGTGAGCGCACTAACGCCCAGTAGGATTTACATCTCATGGTGCGGGCATCCTTTACATGAATTAACAAATTATTCGGCAAGGTACTAATATGTAGTACTCATGGCAAGAAGATCATGATAACAATATGGACAGTTCCAAGATATGCATGTACGAGAACGATCAGTAAACAAATCCAGTGACAATTATCATGTGAGACGAAACGATTAACAATGGAATGGATGACAGTACGATCATTTGTCATATAGAAGGGATTCAACAATCTATTGCATGTACAATGGATATCTCAAGTTGAATTCCATAGAATTCCAATGGACAATGACGTATTGGATTCAATAACGATGACATGTACAATAGATTTGACCATTTCACATATAACAGTTCAATCAATCATTCAATAACAATGTGGAAATTACCAAGATCAATCTTGCATTCAATTAGGTGATTGCCAGACACCTCAATGGATCATATACTCTCGTTATTATAAGTATTTCGGGTGCTCCTCCCAGGACCAGACTGGGCCCTAGTTGCACAGGCATAGTTATGAACCGAAGTTCCAATAATTTCTGATAATTCCATTCATTCATTTATGGCCAACATGAATTTCAATCAATAGACAATTATGAACTAAAGATCATGTCAATGATTATAAGGAACAAGGCAAGTGGACATGATCCGAAGTAAATTTCGACAGCATAACGGCTTAATTTCATTAATTCCATCTTTACATTTAATAGCTAGGTTTCAATGTAATAAAATCACTCTCACAAGAAGTAGATGAGAACGGAAGTACTTTCTATCTTCTGGGAATTCAATGGTACAACCAACTTGGTCTCCATGAGGGAATCCACGGAGTACGGAGAATCACGGAGGTCTTAGTGGAAAGGTCCCTAGTTTGCCGATATGGAATGACCGATAGAGAGTTTCCAATCCCTCAAGAAAGTGTTGTGTATATGTGCTTTGTGTCGTGTAGAACGCGTCTCAGTATCACAATCTATCGGTAAAAAACAAGACGAAAAACTATTAACGAGAAGGCATGACATGGTATAAGTAATTAAGACTAACGCATTAGTTATGTACTTTTAACATGTAGTGTAACGGCCCTGGATATTTATACCCAATAAGGGTCCATATCCAGATCCGTCTCCCGTGAACGGACCAAAGTCTCACAAGGCTATCACTAACACGTGTCCAATAAGAATATAAAAGACCACAAGTACAGTATATACCCAAAAAAGTACAAGTGTATATAACTGTAAACCACATGTACAAAAGTCCCATTACAATTTACATGTCCAATTTAAAGAGTACAACTACCTGGGGCATACCCCGAAGAGCACATGTCACGTCACGACATTTAATAAACTAAAATAAAATGTTGGAACGTGAACAACGAGAAATCAAGAGTAAAATTGAACTAATTGAACAGGAAATTGCTCAAAGGATTCACTAAATAAAAATATTATTCGTCATTCATAGAGTTTACATGGTTCCTGATTTACATCTTAAAAGTAAAATGCCGCCAAGGTTGGTCTCTCCACACACAAATCCCGCAAGTCCCGCCTTCTAGAACTGTAGATTACCTGAAAAAGTAGGATTTGATGAGCTAACTAGCCCAGTAGAATTCAATTCCTTTAAACAGAAAGGATTCAAATGTATAATCTCAAGATAGGAACATGGACATTTTTAACACTGAGTGTTAAAAAAAGAACGAACGAACGAGTCAATTCAATAATATATGTAGAACAAGAATGATGTACCAGCATGATCAAGAATTCAAGATGACACTTATGTTCTGATTCAGACATATATTCACACACACACATGTATGATATGATGACTAATCAAGCACGTAATGATGTATGCCAACATCCACTTGTCCTCATCGCTCCCGCGCGGCCACTAACGAATTCAGGTGCTCCTCTCAGGACTGGACCAGACCTTTATTTGCCAGGCATATTTCTCAAATGAGTCCAAAGACTCACAACTCGTCGTCATAACACACTCACTCTTGTAATGGTTTAACTGAGGTACACAAACACTCAATATATCTCACACAACAAGAACTTGGAGACTACTTTTACTGATCATAGAAGTTGATAACCTCACAAAGGACAATTGTATTTGGAACTTTTAAGAGATAACTCAAGGTAAGAACGAAAGAAACTTGAGTAGTTCTATCAAGTGTTTAAGTGGCAGAAACAACAAGGAATAGATGGCCAAATAGGTAAACTCATTGGGTGTGGTATCGACAAGGATTTGCATCAAGGGAAGTGCTGGAAACAGGAATCAGGCAGGGTCTGTCGACAGCCAGGGAAAACCCGTCGATAGGTACTACTGGACAATACACCCAGAGTTCTGGAACAAGGTTCCTGTCGACAGGCAGGGGCACGGCTATCGACAGGTACTGCTGGACAGTACACCCAGAGTTCTGGAACAAGGTTCCTATCGACAGGCAGGGGCACGGCTGTCGACAGGTGCTGTGTACTCATCCAGAAAGTGACTAAAACTACCAAGGAACGTTCTACCAAGCTTACCTACAATTCCTACCATGCCTATGATATTATACCAGTATGATCTTAACCTCAAATACCAATCCATTGACCCAAGGAAATGAAAGAAAGGAAATTTGACATGGTATACAGAATAATTAAAACTCAAGGAGGAGATTACTGGAAGAGTAATTCTTCTAAAATCTCTTCTCTATCTCTACCAAGACACACACACTTGACACTAACACGATTTCTTACTGAACCAACTTATTGATGGTAGAGGACTTACCATGGAACTACTCCCGAATCTGGAAAATAGCAACATATGGTGATAGATTACTTCAAACAATTGAACCAAGGCTGAGATGTAGAAAGAAGAAGAAGAAGATAGGAAACGAATCTTACACATGATTAGTTTAGGACTTAGCACAATGTGATACCGGGAGAACACTCTCATAACAACAATTAGGTACTCAACAAGAAGTTCCACAGGATGAACACACACTTCCAAGAGTGTTTTCAAAGTCAAAGCAACAGTTTGAGGATTGGAACACCTACACAGGAGGCTTCACAGCAAGTCAAGTGGGTAAGATTGAGAGAGAAAGGAAGAGAATTCTACCTAGCTTGAAGGATGACACCTTTTTACTCGATGGAGTCACAACCAGCAGCAAGGTGAAGAAACCAAGGTTGTTGTCGGCAGTCCACCAGCAGCTACATCCAGCAACAACTCCAACATCAGTTCGAGCAGGTACGAGAGGTGCAAGAATGGAAAAACCAGCAGTTCCAGCTACACACTAACTGTAAAGCCTTGCAAGTACAGTAGTCTCACAACAGTAGGAGTGGAGTCGGAAAGATGGGTATGAAGGCCACTGAAGTGCTTTTATAGCCTTCAACACACATCATGCACAACGGCACGTCGCCCTTGAGGTGTCACAGTAAAAGCCATGGGGTTTTACCATTTGACACGAATAACATGCACAATCCACGGTTTACAGCTATGGGTTAACGTGTGGAGCTTTCACTTAGGTGAGGTGGCCTTTCTAGCACTTCACACGTAGGCACCCAAAAAAATCCCAGAAAAACCTCACCGTAATTAGATCATAATTTGGCTAGCTCAATAATCCACATTTTTATGTATTCAAACGATGTCCGTTTGTGTTAAGATTTCAACCATAAGCTAATGTAATAATTTTACAAATTATGGTGATTTTTATTTAATTTTTAGAATTATTTTACACTGGGTGAAAAATACCCGAAAATAGTTGCGTCGGCTTAATCTCGAAGTCCGTACGTCAACAATCCGGATATTTTATTCTGATATCACCACATTTTTTCTGGAAATTATGGTATTCTCGGATTTTAATTTCGTTATAGTTTTTCGGTGTCGCCCTGTCGAAGCCCGCACCTCTGTGTACAACACTGGAGTAACGTTTATTAACACTAATTAATCCAAAACTTTAATTATTTCAATCTAATGATAACCAAAATGTGTAATAACCACATTAGTCATATTTTCCTAACAATTAAAATTTTTGGGGCGTTACAGCACAAGCTCACATGACTCATCTAACTCTACTGCTGGTGGTACAAGTCTGTCACGACTTCTCCGAAGCCACACCAAAGTCGGCTAACACCTGAAACAAGCTGTAAGGGAGTGAGCCTCAACACGTCACTGGTTCAGTAGGGACCTCCCACAAGGAAACAACAACAACACTAAAGAGACCTCAACCCTACAGAGTCTCACAGACAACACCGGTAACCAAACCATAACATGCTCACGCAAGCATGTTAAACACAATTAAACATGATCATATCGGCTAACCTCAATCCTCGGAAAGTAAAAGGAAGTAACAGGACTAGCTCAGCAACACTAGTCTGCCCTTTAACAGAAACACCTCGAACACAAGCCTCACCGGCAGGTCACTGCCTAAGCTACCAGTCTCACAGGCAAGTCAATCACACAAAGCGTCGGGATTGGCATCAACCAGCCAACACCCTCATACCAAAAACCATAATCGGAAGCTTACTCAACATGATAATACACAATGTGTAGTAGGTCATACCACGAGACCTCCACAAAGCACAAAGCCACCTCACCCTGCTGAGGCCGGTACAACACGTACCACAACATAGAGCTACCCACGAAGGGTTACATGTACCTACTACACAAGGTACAACACAAAACCACAACCAAACCGTGCCACACCAGGGCACACCTCAACGGTTACCACCCAACCAGCGAGTCACACAAGCCAACACCAGTGGGCAAAACACGAGTCGGAAAGAAGCGACGCCATCACACGGGAACGAACTACTGATTCATGACGCTCTCTTGACCAAGAGATGGTCAATGGGCTATTTGTGTGGTTTCTGTTCACCGGGTGAGTAGTGTGGGCCAAATATCCCAGCCCATTTGCACTGCTAGTTCACTGTTTTGAAACGCGGCAGAGCCAGGCGACGCGATTTGAACGCGTCAGCCTTGCCCGACGCGATTCAGCGAACCGACTCTGTGACGCGAGTCGCTTGGATTTCATGTGGCGTCGGCTTGGGTGGACGCGTTTAAAGTGTTTAAACGCGGCGTCTGCCGTGGACGTGATTTTGAGAAGTGTTTTAAGTGTATCATTTTCGCCCAGATAGAGCAGAAGCTGCTCTGTCCGGCGAAGGGGGAGCTGCTGCGGGTTTCTCCGGTGATTTCTGTCGGCTTTTGACTTCGGATGGCTCGTGTGGCGCGGGAACCACGCGAGGACGATGCTCGAGCATGGGCGTGCCATCGGTGAGGAGGCTTTGGGGTGTTCTTTGGCGTCTTCTTTCGGTAGGGAGACTTCCTACCATTGTTTCAGTTTTAAAGCATGATGGTTTGGGTTTTGAGGGATATGCATGTGTGGGTGGTTTTATGAATAGCATATCTTTCGTTTACAGCTTTCGTATGCATATATTTTCTCCAATTTTTATGAACCATCTAGTCGTATTAAGCGTTTTCTAAGTGTCGTGCCTGATTAGAGTGTTTCATGTTCCTACTGTGTTTCACGTAAACCGAGGCCAAATTGGGTCAAACCAAAATCGCAGTTCTCTTCTACTCGTTGTCCTTAACACTTTTCATGTTCAAAGTTTTTTCCAAGGACCTCTGTATTTCGAGTTATAGGTCAATCATGAGGAATTGCATTGTTTTCTTCGTTTTCGGGCAAGAACCATGAACTCGACCACTCCAGTCGTCGTATTCCTCACTGCAAGAACACGATGTACAAGATCGTCGTGTTTCTCTAAAAAGCGACTGAATCCCCCCGTCGTGTTACATGTTTGACCTGACCGTTCTGACTCATGAAACTACATGTCGCATGGGTTTCAGTGCCTTTCAAGAACGCGACTGGATAACCGTCGCGATTTGATTGTTTTCCCGCCCGCCTCGATTTCTGCACTATTTTTATATTCAGATTTGAAAACATCTCATGAACGTGACGTATCGAGACATCGCGATTCGGAGTCATAGCGACCCGTTGACTGTCGCATTATGAAGACGACAGACAGGGCCATCGTGTTTTAAACGTTTTAGCGACATATTGGCCCGTCGCGATGTGAAGGCGACGGACTAGACCGTCACGATTTAGTGATTTCACGCAGATTCATATTTTTACTGTGTACAGTGTTTTGAATTGCGACATCTGAACCCATCGCAATTTAAAGGCCAACCCGATACTGTTTTCTTGAGTTGTACAGTCAACCATGTTCATGTCCTATTGTTATATCACGTCATTTAGTTAGCCAATGGCCTAAAAGTTATCAACCTACATGAAAGCTATAAGAATACGAATTTCTATTCTAATTGATCTTAATGATTGCTCGATTCCATTTGCCATGAGAATTCTATGTGCTATGTTCTTACTCTATCTTGATGATAATTGAAAGTGCTACATGTAATAGTACGGCAATTCAGATCCGGGTTTATCGGGTCTATGCGTGGTGCTCTTGACCAAGAGATGGTCAATGGGCTGTTTGTGTGGTTTCTGTGCACAGGGTGAGCAGTGTGGGCCGGATATGCCAACCCATTTGCACTGCTGGTTCACTATTTTGAAACGCGGCGGAGCCAGGTGACGCGATTTGAACGCGTCGGCCTTGCCCGACGCGATTCAGCGAACCAACTCTGTGACGCGTGTCGCTCGGATTTCATGTGGCGTCGGCTTGGGTGGACGCGTTTAAAGAGTTTAAACGCGGCGTCTGCCCTGGACGTGATTTTGAGAATTGTTTTAAGTGTATCGTTTCGCCCAGACAAGCAGAACTGCTCTGTCCGGTGAACGGGGGGAGCTGTTGCGGGCTTCTCCGGCGATTTCTGGTGGCTTTCGACTTCGGATGGCTCGTGCGGCGCAGGAACCACGCGAGGACGATGCTCGGAGCATGGGCGTGCCATCGACGAGGAGGCTTTAGGGCATTCTTCGGTTCTTCTTCCGGTAGGGAGACTTCCTACCATTGTTTCAGTTTTGAAGCATGATGGTTGGGTTTTGAGGGATATGCATGTGTGGGTGGTTTGATGATAGCATATCTTCTGTTTACAACTTTCGTTTGATGTTAAGGTTTGATGTGTGTGATTTTTCTCTTGTGTGGGAGTGTGGTTCGGCCTGTGAGCTGGGCTCACAGACGTGCTGGAACCACGTTGGGTGTCCCCGCCGCGATTCGGTTGAACGCGTTGCACCGCGTCGACGCGTTCTGCTTTCCGACGTTTCTGTTAAGTCGGTTGTCTGGTCGCGACCATGTTGTCTGTTGCATTAAGGTTAAATGCGGCGACATGGTCCGACGCGATTCAGTGAATTGTTTAATGTTTTATTAAAAGCATCGTATGTGGTGGATGTGGTTTAAGCGTTAACGGTCGGTGTTGATCGACTGGCTTAAAGACGTCGAGTCGGGCCGACGCGACTTGGTCGCACCAATGTGCCCTGTCACGTTAAGTTGGAGTCGCGTCGTGTATGGTCGACGCGATTCTATTAAGTGGCGTCGTATATGTCAGACGCGTTTTAATGTGAAGGGGGCGGCATCTATGTCGGACGCGTTTCAGGTTCTGTGGTCGAGTTCATTCTGCTGGGCTATGAGGTTCTGGTGAGAACTTAGCCCAGGCTTGTGATTATTGTTATATATGGTTTAAGACAGTTAGTCTAGTAGATTTGTATATATGTAGCATGCTTATGTTGTATGTTAAGCATGTTTATGTATTAGATAAGTGCTTAGCGATTATGTGTATAGGTGTGGTGTGTTGTCATGGGGTCATGTGATGACCAATGATAAACAACATTAATGTGATTAATGTGAATTGTGTATGAACTGTGTAGGTTGTTAAGGGTCACATGGTGACCGTGATAAGTGATACCTTACACTTGTGTTCTGTGGTTTGTAACAAAGGTTTGTACATGTACATAGGGGTGACAACGGTTCGGTTCGGTCCGGTTGGCCAAGTTTTGGCCAACCCGACCCGAACCGAACATACATCTCAACCCGAACCGAACCGAACCGGAGTTATTTCGGTTCGGTTCGGTTCAAACCGAATTTCTACATTTAATTAAATATAATTAAGTTATTAATATTTATACAATAAAAATAAGAATAAAATTTAAAAATATACATATTTAATGTAAATTTAGTCATATAATTATATTTTTAATACTTGTAATATAAATATTATTATAATTATATTAAAAATCAGTTTATTCGGTTTATACGGTTCGTTTCGGTTTCACAATTTGTGAAACCGAACCGAACCGAATTTCAGTCCAAATCGAACCGAACCGGCCAATTCGTTTTGGTCCGGTTCGGTTCTTCGGTTTGAACCGAAATTTGAACACCCCTACACGTACATATACTGTGGTTTGTGTGCTTACCGAGCCTGGTGGTCCGGCGCCTAATCCGGAATACCTCTTTAGTCGGTTACCCTAGCACTGGGTGCTTAGGGCTTGTCCCGGTACTGGAGTACCGTCAAGGTCTGTGTCGTCTTCCTAGACACCCTCACTCTTGAGTTTGAGTTGTACGTCCGGCGGAGGGAAAGACGACAGAGGGCAGCGACTTGTGTTTGTGGGTGTGCAGTCGCTTGTAGTGCGCTCGTGGTTGGGGGGACGGACACCAGTAGACGTACTGGGCCCCAGCTAGTCCTGTTTCCAGTGCCTCATTTTAGGGAGCTCGGGCCGGAGTCCCTAAAGGTGCCAGGCGTGGGCCTGCAGGGTGTGTGACCTGCAGGTTGTGGTGTTGGTTGGTCTCCACTGTCCTTGACTTGTTGTTATGGAGCGGCAGTTGGACCTTTCGTCCGTGACTGCGAGACTAAGAGGTAGTTCTTGTGTTGTGTTGTCTGGGTTGGATACTGGCGTCATGAACCAGTAGTCCGTTCTCGTGTGGTGGTGTCGCTCCTTTCGACTCGTGTTTTGCCACTGGTGTTGGCTTGTGTGTGACTTGCTGATTAGGGTGGTAACCGTTGAGGTGTGCCCTGGTGGTGGCACGTTTTGGTTGTGGTTTTGTGTTGTACCTCGTGGTAGTAGGTACATGTACCTTTTGTGGGTAGCTCTGTGTTGTGGTACATGTGTACCGGCCTCAGCAGGTGTTGAGGTGGCTTTGTGCTTTGTGGAGGTCTCGTAATATGACCTACTACACATTGTGTATTATTGTGTTGAGTAAGCTTCCGATTATGGTTTTTGGTATGAGGGTGTTGGCTGGTTGATGCCAATCCCGATGCTTTGTGTGATTGACTTTCCTGTGAGACTAGTAGCTTAGGCAGTGACCTGCCGGTGAGGCTTGTGGTCGAGGTGTTTCTGTTAAAGGGCAGACTAGTGGTGATGAGCTAGTCCTGTTACTTCCTTTTACTTTCTGAGGATTGAGGTTAGCCGATATGATCATGTTTAATTGTGTTTAACATGCTTGCGTGAGCATGTTATGGTTTAGTTACCGATGTTCCCTGTGAGACTCCTATAGGGTTGAGGTCTCTTAGTGTTGTTTGTGTTTCCCCTCGTGGGAGGTCCCTACTGAGCCAGTGAGTGTTGAAGCTCACTCCCTTACAGCTTGTTTCAGGAGTTAGGAGACTTTGGGTGGCTTCGAAGAAGTCGTGACAGACTTGTACCACCAGCAGTAGAGTTAGATGACATGTGAGCTTGTGCTCCCTCGGGGTATGCCCCAGGTAGTTGTACTCTTTAAATTGAACATGTAAATTGTAATGGGACTTTTGTACATTGTGGTTTACAGTTATATACCACTTGTACTTTTCCTATGTTATATTTGTACTTGTGGTCTTTTATATTCTTACTGGACCCGTGTTAGCGATATCCCTTGCGAGACTTTGGCCGTTCGCGAGAGACGGATTTGGATATGGACCCTTATTGGGTTATAAATATCTAGGGCCGTTACAGTTGTATCAGAGAAATGATGGATGGATGTGTTCAGTTTGAATATGAAAGGCATTGAAGGTACAATGTCCCAATACATGAATTAATGTCCACTACGGTAGTAAGTCTACGGTTTTACGTGATTTAAAATGGTTTTCACGTAAGTTTTGTTGTGTATGTTATATATGTTGGTTAGGTAGCTGTTGGTAGTAGCAAGAACAGAGATGATTAGTCAGAAATAAGTTTGTGGAAAGTGAAAGATTATGAAAAAGGTTGTGTGTAAACCTAGCAGATGTTAAGACATGCAGAAAAATGGTAAGATAGAGATAGAAATTCAGTGTGTCAAAGGCCAAGTTAAGTTGTTTAAGGAATCCACAGCATGAAACAACGGGATTAGTGATTTCAGCTATGAATCCAGGAAGAATGTTTTAGTGAGAAACAGAATGGGTAGAGATAGAAATAAAGGAGATATGATGGAATAGCAAAGGAACAGATGTAAATGAGGAATAGAGCAGTGTATAGTAAAGACGAGTTAGTGTGCATTAATGGTTGAGACCTCAGCAAGGTGATCATTGTGTTTAGATTTGTGCCAGTTGATATCTAAGAACAGTGAATTGGCCCAGTATGCAGAATAGAACCGAAAGAGAGAAATGTGATGCAGATAATTGGAATGGATAAGCACAGAAAGAAAAGGATGATCAGTTGAGTAAGGGAAAAGATTTAAGAAAATGTGGCACTTGTGTGCAAAAGAGTTAGTCAAGAGAAATATGGAATTTGTGCGGAATAGTCAGCGCAGTATTATATGAGATAAGAAATTGCAGGTTAAAGTGTGAGGACAGTATTTTGGAAATAATGAAGAGGCAGTGTGAAAAATCAGTTAGAGAAGATGGTTTAAAAGAAAGAATGGTACAAGGCAAGCAAGATGTGCCAACAGTCATGAGGCAGAATGCAAATTTTAAAGATGAAGCACAAATATATGTGATATAAAAAGAAAAGCAAATCAGTAAACTTCAGTGTTTCAGGCCAGTGGCAGTTGGTTGAGTAGAATAAATAGAAAAATATGTGAAATGAAAATTGATTCCAGCTGGGATTTGAGAAATAGTGAAAGTGGAAAGCAAATAAAAACAATATCGGAAGTAAAATTTACAACATATTGTGCCAAGTGGTCAGCATATTCAGAGTAGCGCAGCGGAAGTGTGGGGATCTCATAACCCACAAGTTTGCTTGTTTGACAGAGATTTGCAGATTTTGGCACAGTTGGGCAAGAGGCAGAGCTATTTAAAAATTATGAGTTAAAGAAATGTGAAGCAGAACAACATGGAAAAGGCAGCAAACTCAGAAATGATAAAGAGTTTTTCTTTGGAAATGCTAGTAGTTAAGAGTATAAAGAAGCATAAAGAAAGATAAAGTAGAAAACAGTTGACAGTTATGAGAAGAGAAAGATATGACACTACAGAGAGCAAGGAAAACAAGATGATTTTAAATGGCAGATGAGAATATAAACGCAGATGTGGCAAATAACAGCAGACAATGATAAACATAACAGAAATGAAATGGCACCAAAATTTGAGAATTGAAGGAGGTTATGATATGGTAAAACACTACAGTGGAGCATGTTTAGTAAACAATTTGAGAAAGTAAAGCGGCCCAGAAAAGGATGTTGCAAGCACAGCCAGAAAATATGGAAGAAGGTTGAGTCCAAGAAGATAAAGTGCCAATGGCAAGGTAGGATTGCTTACAGCTGAAAGGTATAGAAAGAGCATATTACAGTAATCGGGCAGAACAACTTTGAAAGGAATTAAGAGAAAAGAAAAGCAGAACGAAAGTGGAAATGAGTAGATTGAAATGGTCTGAAAGGCAAGTGCAGAGAAGATGTATCCTACTTGTTCTATGTATGGCTTTATTATTTTTTAGGTGTTAGTCTGACTTGCCATGGTTTTGCCCTGAATGTCGAGGATGACATTTCTTTTTAGGTTTTCGTAATGTAACAGTACGGCTATTTGGATACGAGTTTATCCGGTCTATGTGTGGTGCTCTTGACCAAGAGATGGTCAATGGGCTATTTGTGTGGTTTCTGTACACAGGGTGAGTAGTGTGGACCGGATATGCCGGCCCATTTGCACTGCTGGTTCACTGTTTTGAAACGCGGCGGAGCTAGGTGACAAGATTTGAACGCGTCGGCCTGGCTCGACGCGATTCAGCGAACCGACTATGTGACGCATGTCGCTCGGATTTCATGTGGCGTCAGCTTGGGTGGACGCGTTTCAACAGTTTAAACGCGGCGTCTTCCCTGGACGCGATTTTGAGAAGTGTTTTAAGTGTATCATTTCGCCCAGACAGAGCAGAAGCTGCTCTGTCCGGCGAAGGGGGGAGCTGCTGCGGGCTTCTCCGGCGATTGCTGGCGGCTTTCGACTTCGGATGGCTCGTGCGGCGCGGGAACCACGCGAGGACGATGCTCGGAGCGTGGGCATGCCGTCGGCAAGGAGGCTTTAGGGCGTTCTTCGGCGTCTTCTTCCAGTAGGGAGACTTCCTACCATTGTTTCAGTTCTAAAGCATGATGGTTTGGGTTTTGAGGGATATCCATGTGTGAGTGGGTTGATGAATAGCATATCTCCTGTTTACAGCTTTCATTTGATGTGTGTGATGTTTCTCTTGTGTGGGAATGTGGGTTCGGCCTGTGAGTTGAGCTCACAGATGTGCTAGAATCGCGTCGGGTGTCCCCGCCGCGATTCGGTTGAACGCGTCGCACCGCGTTGACGCGTTCTGCTTTCGACGTTTCTGTTAAGTCGGTTGTCTGGTCGCAACCATGTGGTCTGTTGCAGTAAGGTTAAACACAGCGACATGGTCCGATGCGATTCAGTGAATTGCTTAATGTTTTATTAATAACGTCGTACATGGTGGACGCGGTTTAAGCGTTAACAGTCGGTGTTGACCGACTGGCTTAAAGGCGTCGAGTCGGGCCGACGCGACTTGGTCGCGCCAATGTGCCCTGTCGCGTTAAGTTGGAGTCGCGTCTTGTATGGTCGACACGATTCTATTAAGTGGCGTCGTATATGTCGGACGCGTTTTAATGTGAAGGGCGCGGCATCTATGTAGGACGCGTTTCAGGTTCTGTGGTCGAGTTCAATTGGCTGGGCGGTGAGGTTCTTGTGAGAACTTAGCCCAGGCCTTGTGATTATTGTTATATATGGTTTAAGACAGTTAGTCTAGTAGATTTGTATATATTGTAGCATGCTTATGTTTTATGTTAAGCATGTTTATGTATTAAGATAAGTGCTTAGCGATTAATGTGTATAGGTGTGGTGTGTTGTCATGGAGGTCATGTGATGACCAATGATAGACAACATTAATGTGATTAATGTGAATTGTGTATGAACTGTGTAGGGTGGCTTAAGGGTCACATGGTGACCGATGATAAGCGATACCTTACACCTGTGTTCTGTGGTTTGTAAGAAATGTTGCACATGTACGTATACCATGGTTTGTGTGCTTACCGAGCCTGGTGGTCCGGCGCCTAACCCGGAATACCTCTTCAGTCGGTTACCCTAGCACCGGGTGCTTAGGGCTTGTCCCGGTACCGGAGTACCGTCAAGGTCTGTGTTGTCTTCCTGGACACCCTCACTCTAGAGTTTGAGTTGTATGTCTGGCGGAGCGAAAGATGACAGACGGCAGCGACTTGTGTTTGTGGGTGTGCAGTCGCTTGTAGCCCGCTCGTGGTTGGGGGGACGGACACCAGTAGATGTACTGGGCCCTAGCTAGTCTTGTTTCCATTGCCTCACTTTAGGGAGCTCAGGCTGGAGTCCCTAAAAGTGCCAGGCGTGGGCCTGCAGGGTGTGTGACTTGCAGGTTGTGGTGTTGGTTGGTCTCCACTGTTCTTGGCTTGTTGTTGTGGAGCGGCAGTTGGACCTTTCATCCGTGACTGCGAGACTAAGGGATAGTTCTTGTGCTGTGTTGTCCGGGTTGGATACTGGTCGGCCCTAGATATTTATACTGAATAAGGATCCATATCCAGATCCGTCTCCCGCGAACGGACCAAAGTCTCGCAAGGGATATCACTAACATATGTCTAGTAAGAATATAAAAGGCCACAAGTACAGTATATAACACAGGAAAGTACAAGTGTATATAACTGTAAACCACGATGTACAAAAGTCCCATTACAATTTTACATGTCCAATTTAAAGAGTACAACTACCTGGGGCATACCCCCAGGGAGCACAAGCTCACATGACTCATCTAACTCTGCTGCTGGTGGTACAAGTCTGTCACGACTTCTCTGAAGCCACACCAAAGTCGGCTAACACCTGAAACAAGCTGTAAGGGAGTGAGCCTCAACACGTCACTGGCTCAGTAGGGACCTCCCACAAGGAAACAACAACAACACTAAAGAGACATCAACCCTACAGGGTCTCACAGGCAACACCGGTAACCAAACCATAACATGCTCACCCAAGCATGTTAAACACAATTAAATGATCATATCGGCTAACCTCAATCCTCGGAAAGTAAAAGGAAGTAACAAGACTAGCTTAGCACCACTAGTCCACCCTTTAACAGAAACACCTCAACCACAAGCCTCACCGGCAGGTCACTGCCTAAGCTACCAGTCTCACAGGAAAGTCAATCACACAAAGCATCGGGATTGGCATCAACCAGCCAACACCCTCATACCAAAAACCATAATCGGAAGCTTAACACGATAATACACAATGTGTAGTAGGTCATACCACGAGACCTCCACAAAGCACAAAGCCACCTCAACACCTGCTGAGGCCGGTACACACGTACCACAACACAGAGCTACCCACAAAGGGTACATGTACCTACTACCATGAGGTACAACACAAAATCACAACCAAAACCGTGCCACCACCAGGGCACACCTCAACGATTACCACCCTAACCAGCAAGTCACACACAAGCCAACACAAGTGGCAAAACACGAGTCGGAAAGGAGCGACGCCACCATACGGGAACGGACTACTAGTTCATGACGCCAGTATCCAACCCAGACAACACAGCACAAGAACTACCTCTTAGTCTCGCAGTCACGGACGAAAGGTCCAACTGCCGCTCCACAACAACAAGCCAAGGACAGTGGAGACCAACCAACACCACAACCTGCAGGTCACACACCCTGCAGGCCCACGCCTGGCACCTTTAGGGACTCCGGCCCGAGCTCCCTAAAATGAGGCACTGGAAACAGGACTAGCTGGGGCCCAGTACGTCTACTGGTGTCCGTCCCCTCAACCACAAGCATGCTACAAGCAACTGCACACCCACAAACACAAGTCGCTGCCCTCTGTCGTCTTTCCCTCCGCCGGACGTACAACTCAAACTCAAAAGTGAGGGTGTCCGGGAAGACGACACAGACCTTGACGGTACTCCAGTACCGGGACATGCCCTAAGCACTCAGTGCTAGGGTAACCGACTAAAGAGGTATTCCGGATTAGGCGCCGGACCACCAGGCTCGGTAAGCACACAAACCACGGTATATGTACATGTACAACCTTTCTTACAAACCACAGAACACAGGTGTAAGGTATCGCTTATCACCGGTCACCATGTGACCCTTAAGCCACCCTACACAGTTCATACACAATTCACATTAATCACATTAATGTTGTTTATCATTGGTCATCACATGACCTCCATGACAACACACCACACCTATACACATTAATCGCTAAGCACTTATCTTAATACATAAACATGCTTAACATAAAACATAAGCATGCTACAATATATACAAATCTACTAGACTAACTGTCTTAAACCATATATAACAATAATCACAAGGCCTGGGCTAAGTTCTCACCAGAACCTCACAGCCCAGCCAATTGAACTCGACCACAGAACCTAAAACGCGTCCGACACAGATGTCGCGCCCTTCACATTAAAACGCGTCCGACATATACGATGCCACTTAATAGAATCGCGTCGACCATACACGACACGACTCCAACTTAACTCGACAGAGCACATTGGTGCGACCAAGTCGCGTCGGCCCGACTCGACGCCTTTAAGCCAATCGGTCAACACCGACTGTTAACGCTTAAACCGCATCCACCACATACGACGCTATTAATAAAACATTAAACAATTCACTAAATCACGTCGGACCATGTCATCGCATTTAACCTTAATGCGACATACCACATGGTCGCGACCAGATTACCGACTTAACAGAAACGTCGGAAAGCAGAACGCGTCGACGCGGTGCGACGCGTTCAACCGAATCTCGGCGGGGACACCCGACGTGATTCCAGCACGTCTGTGAGCCCAGCTCACTGGCCGAACCCACACTCCCACACAAGAGAAACATCACACACATCAAACCTTAAACATCAAACGAAAGCTGTAAACAGAAGATATGCTATTCATTAAACCACCCACACATGCATATCCCTCAAAACCCAAACCATCATGCTTTAAAACTGAAACAATGGTAGGAAGTCTCCCTACCGTAAGAAGATGCCGAAGAACACCCCAAAGAATCCTCGTCGACGGCACGCCCACGCTCCGAGCATCGTCCTCGCGTGGTTCTTGCGCCGCACAAGCCATCCGAAGTCGAAAGCCGCCAGAAATCGACGGAGAACCCCGCAGCAGCTCCCCCCCTTCACCAGACAGAGCAGCTTCTGCTCTGTCTGGGAGAAATGATACACTTAAAACACTTCTCAAAATCGCGTCCAGGGCAGACACCGCATTTAAACTTTTTAAACGCGTCCACCCAAGCCGACGCCACATGAAATCCGAGCGACACGTGTCACAGAGTCGGTTCGTTGAATCGCGTCGGGCAAGGCCAACGCGTTCAAATCGCGTCGCCTGGCTCCGCCGCATTTCAGAACAGTGAACCAGCAGTGCAAATGGGCTGGCATATCCGGCCCACACTGCTCACCCTGTGCACAGAAACCACACAAACAGCCCATTGACCATCTCTTGGTTAAGAGCACCACACATAGATCTGATAAACCCGGATCCGAACTACCGTACTGTAGCAACCCGGAAAATTCAATATTTTAAAAATTCGAAATAATAAATTTCTATAAATCAAAATAATAGAAACATACGTACCACTATCATATGTGCAAGAACACATCTAAAATTTTTGTAAAAATTATAAATCACCCCAAATATTTTTCCTAAGTGTTCCACGAAGAAATTCGTGCAACGAAAAATTCGATTGGCCAAGCGTACGTCACAACGTGACTAATTATCCAAATTTGGCAACTAAGTCGGAAAATCGTTAACACAGAAAAATAACACGCCCATAAATTAAACGAACATGTCGGAGAGACTTCCAACATCATCAAATGACTACCCATTATCGAAATTGGACCAATGGACCTCTCATAGCCCATGAATAAAATCAAGTAAGAAAAATATAATAAAATTCGTAACTCTATTATTACCTAATTAAAAAGGGAAATCCCATAAGATAAATTCCAATAAATAATGGGTTTTATTTAGTGGACCCTCTAGAAATTATTGGGCCATAATATGGATTTTTAAAAGAAGAATACTAGGAAAATACACTAAATTCGTAACTAAAGTATTACTTAAATAGAAAAGGGATATTTAATGCATTAAATAGGAAGTTTGAGTTAGAATTGGATTCCTAAACCTACCCTAATAGGTTGGCCATGAATTTAGCTCCCATCCTAACCCAAATAGGAAGTGGAAAGCTTGGAAGGAGGTTAGGAAATGAGGAAATTCGGAATTTAATAGGAGTTAGAGTCCTATTAGGAAATAACAACCCAACAAGCATAATACTCTCCAATCTTTCCATGGCCGGCCCTAACACGTTGCTAGGGCTTGCTGGACCTGGAGAGAGGCCAAGGAGAAGGAGAATTCGTGAGGAGAAGGCTTCATCAAGCTTCATCCCAAGTTCTTCAAGTTCTAGCCCTAGAAGAGAAAATAGAGTCAAGGTTGGCATTCTCACAAGCTAAAATCCTAATATTTTGTCTGTAGATTGTTCCATGCATCAGGAACAAAACCATCGAGTTTTTTAATTTTCCATTGAGTATAATTTTTGTTCTTGATTTTTGAAGTCCTGCAACTCTCTTGACCCCGAACCTTCATGTTTAATTTATATCTTCTTGAATACTCTATCCCACGCCTTGAAATTTTTATTGGAGAGACTGATGCATGTTAGGCATCTTTCGCCCCTAAAAGCCCTAATTTTTATCCACCCTACTTTGGGAATTAATTCTCTCATCTCAACTGCTCACTATGTCATGTACTCCATGTTTGACTTAAATAAAGCAAGTAGAAACTCTATCTATTTTCAAATTCCTATTTACTGTAAGTACCCATGTATGTCTAGATCAATTTGCAACTTGTTTCATGATTTTTCATCGACTATATAATTAGTTATGAATTTTTGAAGCAACCAGTGTCAAAACATGTTAAGTTGGCCCGCAACCCGAGGCTCTGTCCTTTTCCCGCTCGAACTCATGTTCAGAACCTGAGAACGCGACGGCCCGATAGGTCGTGTTCTCAGGGCCGTCTCGACACAGGTACCTGTCGCGATCTGATCGCGACAAGGAACCCTGTCGCGTTCTGGCGCCCGACCTGACAAGCCCGTCGCTACCCTTACAAGCCCATGTCGCGTTCTGCCTGAACCCCGTTGCGACCCTTACAAGGGTTCATCGCGTTCTGGCTTTTTGCAGGAAAACCCACCTTTTTGCAACATCTATTGTTATACAGTCACCCCCATGTCTTATTAACTGTCATGTACACAGAAAAACGAAGTTGTAATTATTGAATATATTTTAATCAATTCAAGTAAATCACATGATCTATCTTGCCCATGATTTTCTCTTACACTTGCACTCACTTTGAACCATCTAATATGGCTTAACTTGCATGAAAATTGTCACATGTACATCTAGCACTTTATTTCAATTATGTATATTAATTGCCCTATTTTAAATAGACTTGTCTAAGTTTTCTCGCGATGTTTTGGGAATACCGTTATCGACGCTCCACTGTTCTAGAATTCCTCTAGAACGTCGGGCACTTGTTTCTATATACACACTCTCTCTTGACTTGGACGAACTCTCCGTCGGATACTCCTTCTGCCGGACTAGTGAGTCTTTGTTTAAGGCCTCCGTAAGTCTCCTCCGTCCATGGATTCCCACATGGTCGACGAGCTGGTTGTACCCTAATACCTATGATACACTCTAGGGATCAGTAAGATCCATACGGCCTTAGTTTGTTCTCTCTCTTATCTTGAATCACGCCGGACCTCTGGACCTGTGCGTAACATGACCAGCGAAAGGTAGTGAGTTCCACCTGACTGCCAACACCGTACGCGCATGTTGAGCAACTGTTACTATCGCTCGTTACTCGGCGTTTCATGTGCAATGACCATAAGATCTCATCTACTGTCTCTATACTCTCGTTCACTCTACTATCTCGTACTCTCTTGGTACCCTTGAGCTGTTGTGGCTTCTACTGTTTTGTACTGTTCATGACTGTCTAGCGCAAAAAAGGGTCTTGTGACTCTACTAACTTGAATGCATATTGTTCAAGGCACGGAGAGTGTCCGAGGGGCTCCAATCTAGTCCTGGGGGCAGAGAGCCACTGGAAAATACCTGCAGGGGCTATAGACGGTGTTCTGCATTGCACCGGTTCTGACTGACTGTTCTGAATTAGCTAGACATCTGATTGTTACACTATTATTGTTAGTCTGTTGATTCAGACGTACTGCACTGTTACTGTACTGCCACTGACTATTACTGAACTGTTATTGAGCTACTACTATCGTACTCTCTACTTGCTCTACTTGATACTCGCTCTCTTGAGTTATTGCGTGCTATCGCAACTTGATCGCATTCAAAGTGCTATACTCTCTCTCGACTATCTACGGATAACCAAAGTGCCATTACTATTACGATTGACGGAAGTTAATTAAAAGTGCTATACTATTTTGATTGATGAGAATCAATCAAAGTGCAATTTACTCTTCACACGATCAACTACTATCTCTCTCCTTGCTATACGTGTCGTTTGCTATTTCTTGACAATGATGTTACTTGCTATTGCGTGACTTGACTTTAATCATCGTGCTATACTTGATTCATCTGCTATCAGAACCATGCTGCGTGTGCTATTATTTTCTCGACTTTACATGACTCGCTCTATCATTAGTTACTCTGTCATTTAATGCGTTAATTACTTAAAGCCTGCTTGACTATTGAGATTTAAGTCCTACTGGGCGTTATCGCTCACCCTTCGTTATTTGTTATTGTGTCTCAGGTAAGTCAGACCATGACGTCACACACACCAACGGGACGGGACCAGAGTGATGAGTGACTCGGAGTCAAATGACGAAGTTACCCTAGCCCAATTGGAGTCTAGTAGTTATTACTTTAGATTTCTTTTCAATGTAATGATGTCATTGATCCCTATGTATTGGCACCGAATTAGTGGTTGTAATAGTCTTAGTGGAATTTCAATGAAATGAAGAGTTTTATTCCAATTATTGTTCATTAGATACTCTGATTTAATCAACTGATTGTACATTTTTCTCTACTATGTACTTAGTTCACGTATCCTCCGATTTATTCCACTTCTAAATTGGAGGGGCGTGACAGTTGGTATCAGAGCCTATGTTATTCTTAAGTATAGGATGATCTAGGTTGACCTGCCTCGACTAGAGTCAATTATCCTACCTATGACAAGTTGGTATCAGAGACTAGGTTATTCTTAAGTATAGGATATCTTAGGTTTAATATGTTCTAGGATGTCCTTATTAGGATATTTTAAGTCTAGGGATGTTCTAGGTGAACCGCCATGACTGTGTCTAAGTCAACCACCATACCTATGTGAGAGATTGGGTGAAGCTTGGGGTTATGACTAGGAGCTTAACTATATGTATAAGCACCCTAAGTTTAAGAAGGAAGTTAATAAATGTTATTGCTCGCAGGAACTAGAGGAGATGGCTGGCGAGCATGCACAAATGCACGAATTACAACAGACCGTACATGGGTTAACTCAAGCCCTTAACAACGTGATTCAAGCAGGAGCAAGAAATGGGGCAGGAGACTTATATGGGAACTTTCAACCAATGAATCCCCCTAGGTTAAATGGAACTCCGGATCCCGATGAAGCTGAAAATTGGGTGAAGGCGATGGAACGGATCTTTAGAGTTATGCAATGTTCAGAGCAGGAGAAAGTCCTTCTAGCAACCTTCCAGTTGGACCACGATGCTAGAACTTGGTGGGAAGCTTCCAGTCGACAATTACCCAACATCAATATAGAGTGGGATAAATTTTTAGAACTCTTCAACACCAAATACTTTTCAGAAAGGATTCCTGAGAAAAATGCAAATGAATTCGCCAATCTAAAGCAACGAATGATGTCTATAGCAGAATATGAAGTGCAATTTGAAAGACTAGCACAGTATGCACCACATTTGGTAAGTACGGAGAAGATGAAGGCAAAGAGATTCTTAGAAGGGTTGAGACCTGTGTTCTGGGAAAGGTTGGCTCCACTAGACATTGAAGTATATTCAATCATGGTATTGAGAGCTCAATTAGTAGAGGACACCATAGAACTTCTTGAAAAGATCTGTAAGAAGAAGGTGTTAAAAAGGGAACGTGCTACCCATTCCAATGATAATAAAGGAAGAAATACAGTAGATAGCAAGAGAATGAAAGGGGAAGTGAAGCAGAAGGAATTCTGTAAATTTTGTAAGAAACCAGGACATCAGATTGATAACTGTTGGAAGAAATTGGGCAGATGCTTGCGATGTGGAAGTCAACAGCATCGAGTCATCGATTGTCCAACAAAGAAGAACCAAACTCCACGCCAAGGATGATTACAAGCCCTCGTGGATATGAATCATGCCAATGAAGGTGGACAAGGTACCATCATTACACCCTTAGTTAATTTTATATTATTTTCATGATAGCAAAACCCTAAGTGGGGGAGATGATGGAATGAAATATTCCGAATCAATTGGTAGTCGTATCATATCACATGAATTTGGGGACCAAATTCTTTTTAAGTGGGGGAGGATGTAGCAACGCGGAAAATTCAGTATTTTAAAAATTCGAAATAATACATTTCTATAAATCAAAATAATAGAAACATACGTACCACTATCGTATGTGCAAGAACACATCTAAAAATTTTGTAAAAATTATAAATCACCCCAAATATTTTTCCTAAGTGTTCCACGAAGAAATTCGTGCAACGAAAAATCCGATTGGCCAAGCGTACGTCACAACATGACTAATTATCTAAATTTAGAAACTAAGTTGGAAAACCGTTAACACGGAAAAATAACACGCCCATAAATTAAACGAACATGTCAGAGAGACTTCCAACATCATGAAATGACTACCCATTATCGGAATTGGACCAATGGACCTCTCATAGCCCATGAATAAAATCAAGTAAGAAAAATATAATAAAATCTGTAACTCTATTATTCCCTAATTAAAAAGGGAAATCTCAAAAGATAAATTCCAATAAATAATGGGTTTTGTTTAGTGGACCCTCTAGAAATTATTGGGACATACTATGGATTTTTAAAATAAGAATAATAGGAAAATAACCTAAATTCGTAACTAAATTATTACTTAAATAGAAAAGGGATATTTAATGTATTAAATAGGAAGTTTGAGTTAGAATTGGATTCCTAAACCTACCCTAATAAGTTGGCCACAAATTTAGCTCCCATCCTAACCCAAATAGGAAGTGGAAAGCTTGGAAGGAGGTTAGGAAAAGAGGAAATTCAGAATTTAATAGGAGTTAGAGTCCTATTAGGAAATAACAACCCAACAAGCATAAATACTCTCCAATCTTTCCATGGTCGGCCCTAACACGTTGCTGGGGCTTGCTGGACCTGGAGGAGAGGCCAAGGAGGAGGAGAATTCGTGGGGAGAAGGCTTCATCAAGCTTCATCCCGAGTTCTTCAAGTTCAAGCCCTAGAAAAGGAAATTGAGTCAAGGTAGGCATTCTCACAAGCTAAAATCCTAATATTTTATTTGTAGATTGTTCCATGCATCAGGAGAAAAACCCTCAAGTTTTATAATTTTCCATCAAGTATAATTTTTGTTCTTGATTTTTGAAGTCCTACAACTCTCTTGACCCCGAACCGTCATGTTTAATTTATATCTTCTTGAATACTCTATCCTACGCCTTGAAATTTTTATTGGAGAGACTGATGCATGTTAGGCATCTTTCACCCCTAAAAGCCCTAATTTTTATCCACCCTACTTTGGGAATTAATTCTCTCATCTCAACTGCTCATTATGTCATGTACTCCATGTTTGACTTGAATAAAGCATGTCGAAACTCTATCTATTTTCAAATTCCTATTTACTATAAGGACCCATGTATGTCTAGATCAATTTGCAACTTGTTTCATGTTTTTTCATCGACTATACAATTAGTTATGAAGTTTTGAAACAACCAGTGTCAAAATGTAAAGTTGGCCCGCAACCCGAGGCTCTGTCCTTTTCCCGCTCGAACTCAGTTCAGAACCTGAGAACGCGACGGGCCGATAGGTCGCGTTCTCAGGGCCGTCGCGACACAGGTACCTGTCGTGATCTGATCGCGACAAGGAACCCTGTCGCGTTCTGGCCGCCTGACCAAACAACCGTCGCGATCTTCATAATACCCTGTCGCGTTCTGGCGCCTGACCTGACAAGCCCGTCGCTACCCTTACAAGCCCTTGTCGTGTTCTGCCTGAACCCCGTTGCGACCCTTACAAGGGTGCGTCGCGTTCTGGCTTTTTGCAGGAAAACCCACTTTTTTGCAAGATCTATTATTATACAGTCACCCCCATGTCTTATTAACTGTCATGTACACAGAAAAACGAAGTTGTAATTATTGAATATATTTTAATCAATTCAAGTAAATCACATGATCTATCTTGCCCATGATTTTCTCTTACACTTGCACTCAATTTGAACCATCTAATATGGCTTAACTTGCCATGAAAATTGTCATATGTACATCTAGCAATTTATTTCAATTATGTATATTAATTGTCCTATTTTAAATAGACTTGTCTACATTTTCTCGCGATGTTTTGGGAATACCATTATCGACGCTCCACTGTTCTAGAATTCCTCTAGAACGTCGGGCACATGTTTCTATATACACACTCTCTCTTGACTTGGATGAACTCTCCGTCGGATACTCCTTCTGCCGGACTAGTGAGTCTTTGTTTAAGGCCTCCGTAAGTCTCCTCTGTCCATGGATTCCCACATGGTCGACGAGCTGGTTGTAACCTAATACCTATGATACACTCTAGGGATCAGTAAGATCCATACGGCCTTAGTTTGTTCTCTCTCTTATCTTGAATCACGCCGGACCTCTGGACCTGTGCGTAACATGGCCAGCAGAAAGGTAGTGAGTTCCACCTGACTGCCAACACCGTACGCGCGTGTTGAGCAACTGTTACTATCGCTCATTACTCGGCGTTTCATGTGCAATGACCATAAGATCTCATCTACTGTCTCTATACTCTCGTTCACTCTACTATCTCGTCTATCTCGTACTCTCTTGGTACCCTTGAGCTGTTGTGGCTTCTACTGTTTTGTACTGTTCATGACTGTCTAGCACAAAAAAGGGTCGTGTGACTCTACTAACTTGAATGCATACTGTTTAGGGCACAGAGAGTGTCTGAGGGGCTCCAATCTAGTCCTGGGGGCAGAGAGCCACTGGAAAATACCTACAGGGGCTATAGACGGTGTTCTGCATTGCACCAGTTCTGACTGACTGTTCTGAATTAGCTAGACATCTGACTGTTACACTATTACTGTTAGTCTGTTGATTCAGACATACTGCACGGTTACTGTACTGCCACTGACTATTATTGAACTGTTATTGAGCGACTACTGTCGTACTCTATACTTGCTCTACTTGATACTCGCTCTCTTGAGTTATTGCGTGCTATCGCGACTTGATCGCATTCAAAGTGCTATACTCTCTCTCGGCTATCTACGGATAACCAAAGTGCCATTACTATTACGATTGACGGAAGTTAATCAAAAGTGTTATACTATTTCGATTGATGAGAATCAATCAAAGTGTAATTTACTCTTCACACGATCAACTTCTATTTCTCTCCTTGTTATACGTGTTGTTTGCTATTTCTTGACAATGACGTTACTTGATATTGCGTGACTTGACTTTAATCATCGTGCTATACTTGATTCATCTGCTATCAGAACCATGCTGCTTATGCTATTATTTTCTCTACTTTACATGACTCACTCTATCATTAGTTACTCTGCCATTTAATGCGTTAATTACTTAAAGCATGCTTGACTATTGAGATTTAAGTCCTACTGGGCGTTATCGCTCACCCTTCGTTATTTGTTATTATGTCTCAGGTAAGTCAGACCATGACGTCACACACACCAACGGGACAGGACCAGAGTGATGAGTGACCCGGAGTCAAATGACGAAGTTACCCTAGCCCAATTGGAGTCTAGTAGTTATTAGTTTAGATTTCTTTTCAATGTAATGATGTCATTGAGCCCTATGTATTGGCTCCAAATTAGTGGTTGTAATAGTCTTAGTGGAATTTCAATGAAATGAAAAGTTTTATTCCAATTATTGTTCATTAGATACTCTGATTTAATCAACTGATTGTATATTTTTCTCTACTATGTACTTGGTTCACGTTTCCTCCGATTTATTCCGCTACTAAATTGGAGAGGCTTGACACGTACTGTTACATGTTGCACTTTCAATTATCATCAAGATAGAGTAAGAACATAGCACATAGCATTCTCATAGCAAATGGAATCGAGCAATCATTAAGATCAATTAGAATATAAATTTGTATTCTTATAGCTTTCATGTAGGTTGATAACTTTTAGGCCATTGGCTAACTAAATGACGTGATATAACAATAGGACATGAACATGGTTAACTGTACAACTCAAGAAAATAGTCTCGGGTTGGCCTTTAAATCGCGACGGGTTCAGATGTCGCAATTCAAAACATTGTACACAGTAAAAATATGAATCTGGGTGAAATCACTAAATCGTGACGGTCTAGTCCGTCGCCTTCACATCGCGACGGGCCAATATGTCGCTAAGATGTTTAAAACGCGACGGCCCTGTATGTCGTCTTCATAATGCGACAGTCAACGGGTCTCTATGACTCCGAATCGTGACGTCTCGATATGTCACGTTCATGAGATGTTTTCAAAATCTGAATATAAAAATAGTGCAGAAATCGAGAGCGGGAAAACAATCAAATCGCGACGGCTTATCTAGTCGCGTTCTTGAAAGGCGCTGAAACCCATGCGACATGCAGCTTCATGTGTCGGAACGGTCAAGTCAAACATGTAAACGCAACGGGGGATTCAGTCGCTTTTTAGATAAACACGACGATCTTGTACATCGTGTTCTTACAGTGAGGAATACGACGACTGGAGTGGTCGAGTTCATGGTTCTTGCCTGAAAATGAAGAAAACAGTGCAGTTCCTCATGATTGACCTATAACTCAAAATACAAAGGTCCTTGGACAAAACTTTGAACATGAAAAGTGTTAAGGATAACGAGTAGAAGAGAATTGCGATTTTGGTTTGACCCAATTTGGCCTCGGTTTGCGTAAAACACAGTAGGAATATGAAACACTCTAATCAGGCGCGACACTTAGAAAACGCTTAATACGACTAGCATGGTTCATAAAAATTGGGGAAGATAGATGCATATGAAACAAGACTCGATGCTCTTTCCATTGGTATTTGCTACGTTTAGTTTAAGCCCGAGAACACCTACCTTTGGTTGGTTCTAAGAGATGTCTTCTGCAGATCGTTGCAGAACGCTGGTAGGGGAAGATGGCTCCGGTTGAGGGCGATCTCCTCCTCCTCTGGTGCTCAAGCAGTCCTCCTCATGACCCAAACTAATGGTAAACTCATCCCCAAGGATTTTACGAAGAGCATTTAAGTGTTTAGGGTTGTTTAGTAGTCCTATTACAACTAGGAAATAAGGGTTGTGGTTTTAGCTTGGTACCTTCCAAGATTTGAGGATTCTCCTCCCAATTGGAGTGTGTGAGCTATTAGGAAACCTCCTAGTATGGTTAGGGAAAAATTTGGGTTGCCAAGTATGACTAATTGCCTTTGGTTTTTCCCTAATTGCCCATTTCTATTTTCTACTCAATTAGGGTTACGAATTTTTGGATTTTAATGTCATTGGGTTTTACCCTTTGGTCAAATAAGAGTTGTTTTGGCACAATATGATTTAAATGGTTGATTTCACGTCTTTCGAGTCTAACTATGATTTTATTTTATTTTATTTGAACATTTTATTCATTTGCTATTTTCCTAAACCTTTAATCAATTAAATTTTCGGGGTGTTACATCACTTAAGAAAATTTGGTCCCCCAAATTTATACAAGATGTAGCAATGTCTTACCTGAGAACAATTCTGGGTGACTTTTCTTCATTCTTTCCTTTGATTCCCAGGTAGCGTTCGTGACTCCTTCCTTATTCTACTAGATCTTGATCATGGGTATTATGTGATTCCTCAGCCGTTGTAGCTTCCGATCCAATATCTTGATCGATTTCTCGTCATAAGTTAAGTTCTCCTGTATCTCCAGGTCTTCATGTCAGATTACATGGTCAGCATCAAACACATACCTCCTCAGCATGGATATGTGGAAGACGTTGTGTACATTGACTAGTTTCGGAGGTAATGCTATTCTGTAAGCCACCTGCCCAATCCTTTCAAGAATTTCAAAAGGTCTGATAAATCTAAGACTCAACTTTCCATTGATCCCAAATCTTTGAATTTCCCGTGAAGGTGAGACCTTTAAGAATACATGTTCACAACCTTGAAATTCTAATTCTCTTCTTCTTTTGTGTGCATAACTTTTCTGTCTTGACTGGGCTATCTTCAGACGTTCTCAGATAATCTGTACCTTCCTGACAGTTTCTTCAACTAAGTTGGGTCCAACCCATTGGTTTTCTCCAACCTCTTCCCAACAAAGGGGTGATCTACAACTCCTGCCGTATAAGGCTTCAAACGGTTCCATCCTGATGCTTGCATGGTAGCTGTTGTTATATGCAAACTCAATTAAAAATAATTGTTCAATCCAGCGTCCCCTAAAATCGATTTGTTCTTTCAGTTTGTCCATCCGTCTGTGGATGAAAGGCAGTACTAAAGTTTAATTTGGTACCCAGTTCCGATTGTAGTCCTTTCCAGAAGTATGAGGTAAATCTAGGATCCCGATCATATATTATGATAGATGGAACCCCATGCAACCTAACCACTTCTTTGACATAGAGTGCAGCCAACACATCTACTGTCCATTTGCTCTTAATTAACAGGAAATGAGATGACTTAGTCAATCTATCTACTATTACCCATATTGCATCCATACCTCCTCTAGTCCTGGAAAATCTCATGATAATATCCATACCAATTCTATCCCACTTCCATTCTGGGATGTCCAGTGGTTGTAATCCACCCGCAAGTCTAAAATGTTCAACCTTGACTTGTTGGGAGGTTAAACAATGTGCCACAAAGTCGGCCACATCCCTCTTCATATTCGGCCACCAATAAGACCTTTTTAGGTCTTGATACATTTTTGTTGATCTAGGATGAATGGTATACTTTGACTGGTGAGCTTCTTTTAGCAACATCTTTTTGAGGTCTTCCAGATCAGGTACGCATGTTCTGCCTTGGAATAACATCCTTCCATCATGTGTTAGGGAGAAATCTGGTCTTTGTTCTAGCTTCTCTTTAATATCAACTAAGAAAGGATCTGTTACTTGCTTATCTTTGATTTCAATGAGTAGGTCGGACTGTACCTTGATGTTAGAAACTATCACTTGTTCCTCTTCCATGTCTAAATTTAGGCTTGCAAATTGTTCTAGTAATTTCCACTCACCCAGTATCATACTGGCCAGCAAAGCTCCTGGCTGTCTACTTAGAGCATCTGCCACCACATTGGCTTTTCCTGGGTGATATTGAATGGAAAAGTCAAAGTCCTTGAGATACTCTAATCACCTCCTTTGCCTCATGTTGAGTTCCTTCTGAGAGAAGAGATATTTTAGGCTCTTATGGTCAGAATAGACTTTAAATTGTTCACCATAGATGTAGTGCCTCCATATTTTTAAAGAGAACACTACTGCTGCCAATTCTAGATCATGTACTAGATAATTCACCTCGTGGGTCTTTAACTGTCTCGAGGCGTAGGCTAATTCCCTTCCTTGTTGCATTAGGACACATCCTAAACTTGTTCCAGAAGCATCTGAGTATATTTCGAATCCTCCCCCTTCAGTGGGTAGGGCGAGAATTGGGACAGAGGTCAGACACTTCTTTAAGCTATTAAAGCTCTTCTCGCACTTATCAGTCCACACATACAGGTTCTCCTTTCTGGTCAGCTTGGTTAGTGGCACTGCGATCTTGGAGAAGTCCTTTATGAATCTTCTGTAATATCCTACTAACCCCAAAAAGCTTATGATCTCTATGACATTTGTTGGTCTTTCCCACTTCAATATAGCCTCTACCTTTGACGGGTCCACAACGATACCTTCCTTGGTTACTACAGGGCCCAAAAAGATACCTCTCCAAGCCAAAACTCACACTTACTCAGCTTGGCATTGTAACGCCCCGGAAATTTTACTTGTTAGGAAAATATAAGTAATGTGGTTATTATACATTAGTATGGTCATTAAAATTGAAATACTTGGAATGTGAGTTTAATTAATGGTAACATACGTTACCCCAGTGTCGTACACAGAGATGCGCGCTCCCACAGGGCGACACCGGAAAACGACAACGAAATAAAAATCTGAGAACACCATAATTTCCAGAAAAATGTGGAGATCTTAGAAATATAAATGTCTGAATTTTTCGGCGTACGGACTTCAAGGATAAGCTGACGCGACTATTTTTCGGGTGATTTTTCACCCAGTGTAAAATAAAATATAAAAATTAAACTAAAATCATAATAATTTGTAAAACTATCACATTAGCTTATGGTTGAAATTTTAATACAAATAGACACTGTTTGGATTGGTTTACATAAGGATCAAATGACCTGCTGATTTAAGGGCGAATTACGGAAGGGATTTTTGTGGATTATTTGCTATGCCCACGTGTGAGGCATTAGAGAGGCCAGCACACCTAAGTGAGAAATTAACACGTTTGTTACTAACGTGTAAGCATGGGAAGACTTGCATGGGCTATGTGTTGTGGTAAAAACCAAATGGTTTTTACCATGACACCTCAAAGGCCGATGTGCCATTTGCATGAGGAACCTACTGGGTTTATAAAAACCCTCCCACAGCCATCGCACACACCTTTCCACTCCTGCTTGTGTGTGTGTGTTTGTTATTGCTGAAGGTACTTCTTTCTTTTGCTACTGTGGTGCGGCTATCATTGCCGGGAGAAGCTGCAACTGCTGCCCTGCTGTAGTGCTGCACTACCCCTGCACCAGCTGCACTTGTTCCTTTCGGTTGCAACCAACCTCCACGTTGAGGAGAAGAAGAAGTTGTTCTCCCTCATGTAGGATTCATTCCCTCCTTGCTCACTCATGTCTTTTATACATGCTAAAGAGGCTTTTGCTAAGTGTTTAAGTTCACTGGTTCCTCCTCCGGTTGTTGTAAATTTTATGTTGGGAAGAAGAAGAGTCTTGTTCTATTCCTTCTTCTTCCATCCTTAGCATTATACCTGCTATAGAATCTTGTTTTGGAGCCATAAAGATCTTTAGAATAGTGTGCTCTTTTCTGTTTAAGTGTTTATTCTCTCAGACTTTGGATTTGACTCCTTAAATGCTCTTGAAATTGGGTAGGATCCATCTCCTATTTTCTTCTTCTTCCATCCTTAGTTCTGGAGTCTTATTTTGAAGTCACAAACATCTTTAGTGCAGTGAGTTTGTTCCCTGTTTAAAGGTGTATATCTTCAATTTCAGATTTGAGTTCTTAAGTACTCCTGGAATTGAGTGTCCATATTGTAGGATTTTCTCTATTCTCTTTCCTTCTTTATTAGAATCTCCAAGTATGAGTGTATACTATATCCACATCTTGATTTGTGTTCTGAAAAGATCAATAGGTTTGCTCTTCTTTCCATTGTGTTCATACTTTAACTAATGCTCATGTTTTGGGCAAAATATACTTGTGAAGAAATTCTTGTTAGATGCAAGAAAAAATCTCTTAGAAGGATTGTATATACTTTAATCTTTATTTCATAAGTATTTCATACCATCCATGTTGTAGAAATCTTCTTCTTTCTCTTCTTCCTTTGTTCTGACTGGTTGCTGGAAACAACACTAGTGTCGACACCACCCCTGGACTGTGTCGACACCACTCCTGGACTGTTCTGACTGTTTGCTGGAAACCAGAACTAGTGTCGACACCACCCCTGGACTGTGTCGACACCACTCCTGGACTGTTCTGACTGTTTGCTGGAAACCAGAACTAGTGTCGACACCACCCCTGGACTGTGTCGACACCACAGCTTCCTTTGTTCTGACTGTTTTCCGGAAACAGCACTAGTGTCGACACCACCCCTGGACTGTGTCGACATACCCCTAGACTGTGTCAACACCACAGTGAACTGTGTTGACATAGCAGTAACTTGTCTATCCAGTAGTGTCAACTTGTCTTCAGTACAACATGTACCAATGTGAGGGATCATTCTTTTAGCCATGGATTATTCCTAAATATCCCAAATTTGCTTGTTCCTTCATGGCTACAACCTTTTGGAATCATTGGTATTAATCTTTAAACCTTTGTTTCATGAAAAATATTGAATACCTGTGTACCCCAACTGAACCATTACAAGAGTGAGTGTGTTATGATGACAAAGTTGTGGGTCTTTAGACTCAATGAGAAATTATGCCTGGGCAAATAGGGCTGGTTCAGTCCTGGGAGGAGCACCCGAATTCGTTAGTGGCTGCGTGGGAACGATAAGGACAAGTGGATGTTGGCATACATCATTTCATGCTTGATTGGTCATCATATCATACATGTGTGTGTGAATGGGTATCTGAACCAGAACTTAAGTGTTATATTGAATGCGTGATTATGCTTCTACATTTCCATTATTCTTCATGTATTAATCAGTGGACACGTTTGTCCCTCCATTTAATACTCAATATTAGCAATGTTCAGATTCTTGTCCTGTGATTATATACTTGAGTCCTTTTGTTTAAGGAATTGAATTCTACTGGGCTATTTAGCTCATTCCTCCTACCTTTTTCAGGTGATCAAGATGGGAATGAAGTCTAAGGGGGATATGTGTGCTGAGTGGACTACCCGTCGTCCAGCAAGTCGTTATCTTTTATTTCTCTTATAGTTAGTTGGAATGTAATAATGTTACAGTTTACTTTTATCTGCTCCTCATTTAGACTATAGTGAGGAGTATCATGTAAAAAGCTTCTGCTAAGAGAGTTGTGTATAAATAAACTTTTGTGTTAATTCTCGTGCTTAATATCTGTTGTTTTTAGTAAATAGATTTTTACTAGGACGTGACAGGCATATAGTTTATTGTCCCTCAGGATTTGTAGTGCTATCCTTAAATGCTCCTCGTGTTCTTCCTTTGTCTTAGAATAGATCAGTATATCATCAATAAACACCACAACACATTTGTCTAAATAGGGGTGATACACACTATTCATCAGCTGCATAAAAACTGCAAGAAGCATTTGTTAGTCCAAAAAGCATAACAATAAATTCATGATGCCCGCACCTGCTACGGAAGTATATCTTGTGTATATCTTCTCTTTTAATCCTCAACTGATGATAACCGGATCTGAGATCGATTTTAGAGAAATATTGAGCTCCCGACAGTTGATCAAATAATTCATCAATCCTTAGTAGGGGATATTTATTCTTTATTGTTAATTGGTTCAACTGTCTGTAGTATATGCATAATCTCATCGACCCATCCTTCTTTTTGACGAAAAGAATAGGTGCGCCCCATGGCAATGTGCTTGGTCTAATAAACCCTTTCTCAAGCAGTTCCATCAGTTGTTCTTTTAGTTCCTTCAATTTTGTGGGGGACATTCTATAGGGTGCCCTAGATACTGGTGCTGCTCCAGGGATCAAGTCAATAGTAAAGTCGACCTCTCACTCAGGTGGAATACCTGGCAAGTCTTCGAAAAATACATCAGCGTACATGTTGACAATAGGGATGTTCTCAATCTTGATTTCTTTCTTCTTGGTGACAACAACAGCTAGAAATGCTATACAACCTTTCCTCATCATTCTCTATGCTTATAGTGCAGATATGAGGGATACTCTCTTGTGATTTCTATCTCCCGAAAACACTAGCTTTGGATGCGAACTAAATGTTACCCTACTTTTCTTACAGTTGACACTAGCCCCATGTTTAAATAACCAGTATGCTTCTAGTATCACATCATAATTATTAGACGTTAACTTTATTTAAACCTGATTCTAACTAGATGACTTAGCTCGTGTTTCTACCCCAATCTCACTGTTGATTTCTAGCATGTTGACATGTGGGAAGTTTAGTCTTGGCTAAGCCTAACAAATTCCTATTTGTCTAGAACTTAAGGGAAAGCCTAGACACTGATACCAGACTGTCACGCCCCGAAATTTAGCAGTGGAAATAAATATCGAGAGCGTGAGCGATACGAGTACAAGTATCACAGTTGAGTAATTTCAGAGTGACAACTAAGTATAACAAAAGAATTGAGACAATAATTTTGCCAGCCAAGTAATCCTTTATTTCATTCCATCACATCTAACTTTAGAAACTCATAATCAGAGCCAAACATAGGGCCCATTATTGTATTTCAAAGTACATTGACACAAGGAAATAACTAATTATTACAGAAGCTATGGACTCTAACACACTGACATCTCGTTATATTAACGGGTATAATCTAAGAAGCTGATCACTCTTCCCAGCCCCATCATGCTCTACGTCCTCATAGTCGTCTCCTGAAACGTTATGGAAAGCAGGTGTGAACGCACTAACGCCCAGTAGGATTTACATCTCATGATGCGGACATACTTTACATGAATTAACAAATTATTCGGCAAGGTACTAATATGCAGTACTCATGGCAAGACGATCATGATAACAATATGGACAATTCCAATATATACATGTACGAGAACGATTCAGTAAACAAATCCAGTGACAATTATCATGTGAGACGGAACGATTAACAATGGAATGGATGACAGTACGATCATTTGTCATATAGAAAGGATTCAATAATCTATAGCATGTAAAATGGATATTTAGTTGAATTCCATAGAATTCCAATGGACAATGACTAATTGAATTCAATAATGATGACATGTACAATAGATTTGACCATTTCACATATAACAGTTCAATCAATCAATCAATCATTCATTCAATAACAATGTGAAAATTACCCAGATCAATCTTGCATTCAATTAGGTGATTGCGAGACACCTCAATGGATCATATACTCTCGCGATTATAAGTATTTCGGGTGCTCCTCCTAGGATCAGACTAGGCCTTTATTTACATAGGCATAGTTATGAACCGAAGTTCCAATAATTTCTGGTAAATACATTCATTCATTTATGGCCAACATGATTTTCAAGCAATAGACAATTATGAACTAAAGATCATGTCAATGATTATAAGGAACGAAGCAAGTGGACATGATCCGGAGTAAATTTCAGCAGCATAACGGCTTAACTTCATTAATTCCATCTTTGTATTTAATAGCTAGGTGTCAATGTAATAAAATCACTCTCACGAGAAGTAGATGAGAACGAAAGTGCTTTTTATCTTCTGGGAACTTCAATGGTACAACCAACTCGGTCTCTATGAGGGAATCTATGGAGCATGGAGAATTACAGAGGTCTTAGTGGAAAGGTCCCTAGTCTGCCGATACGAAATGACCGATAGAGAGTTTACAATCCCCCAAGAAAGCGTTGCCTACATGTGTATTGTGTCATGTAGAACGTGTCTCAATATCATAATCCATCAGTGAAAAACAAGATGAAAAACTTTTAACAAGAAGGCATGACATGGTATAAGCAATTAAGACTATCGCATGAGTTCTGTACTTAACATGTAGCACTTTCAATTATCATCAAGATAGAGTAAGAACATAGCACATGGCATTCACATGGCAAATGGAGTCGAACAATCATTAAGATCAATTAGAATAGAAATTTGTATTCTTATAGCTTTCGTGTAGGTTGATAACTTTTAGGCCCTTGACTAACTAAATGACATGATATAACAATAGGACATGCACATGGTTGACTGTACAACTCAAGAAAATAGTCTCAGGTTGGCCTTTAAACCGCGACGGGTTTAGACATTGCAATTCAAAACATTATACATAGTACAAATACGGATCTGGGTGAAATCACTAAATCTCGACGATCTGGTCCGTCGCCTTCATATAGCGACGGGCCGATATGTCGCTAAGACGTTTAAAACGCGACGGCTCTGTCTGTCGCCTTCATAACGTGACAGTCAATGAGTCGCTATGACTCCGAATTGCGATGTCTCAATACATCGTCGCGTTCATGAGATGTTTTCAAAATCTGAATATAAAAATAGTGCGAAAATCGAGGGCGGGAAAATAGTCAAATCGCGACGCTTATCCGGTCGCGTTCTTGAAGGGCGCTGAAACCTATGCGACACGTAGTTTCATGTGTCAGAATGGTCAGGTCAAGCATGTAAACGTGACGTGGGATTCAGTTTCTTTTTAGAGAAAAGCAACGGTCTTGTACGTCACGTTCATACAGTGAGGAACGCGACGACTGGAATGGTTGCGTTCAGGGATCTTGCCCGAAAACGAAGAAAACAGTGCAGTTCCTCATGATTGACCTATAACTCGAAATAAAGAGGTCTTTATACAAAACTTTGAACATGAAAAGTGTTGAGGACAATGAGTAGAAGAGAACTACAGCTTTGGTTTGACCCAATTTGGCCTTGGTTTATGTAAAACACAGTAGGAACATGAAATGCTCTAATTAGGTGCGACTCTTGGAAAACGCTTAATACGACTAGCATGGTACATAAAAATTGAGGAAAATAGATGCATATGAAACTAGACTTGATGCTCTGTCCATTGGTATATATGTGCTACATTTAGTTTAAGCCCGAGAACACCTACCTTTGGTTGGTTCTAAGAGATGTCTTCTGCAATCGTTGCAGAACGCTGGTAGGGGAAGAGGGCTCCGGTTGGGGGTGATCTCCTCCCCCTTTGGTACTCAAGCAGTTCTCCTCACGACCCCAACTAATGGTAAACTCGTCCCCAAGGATCTTAGGAAGAGTATTTAAGTGTTTATGGTTGTTTAGTACTCCTATTACAACTAGGAAATAAGGGTTGCGGTTTGAGCTTGGTACCTTCCAAGATTTGAGGATTCTCCTTCCAATTGGAGTGTGTGAGCTATTAGGAAATCTCCTAGTATGGTTAGGCACGAATTTGAGTTGCTAAGTCTGACTAATTGCCTTTGCTTTTGCCCTAATTACCCATTTCTATTTTCTACTCAATTAGGGTTACGAATTTTGGTATTTTAATGTCATTGGGTTTTACCCTTTGGTCCAATAAGAGTTGTTTTGGCCCAATATGATTTAAATGATTGATTCCACGTCTTGGGAGTCTAACTATGATTTTATTTTATTTTATTTGAACATTTTATTCATTTACTACTTTCCTAAACTTTTAATCAATTAATTTTCCAGGGTGTTGCAACTTATCACCCATAAGTGCTGATAAGTGTATGAGAAGCTATCATATTTACCAAAATGATAGAACAGTTATCAGGGCTGATAAACTCCTTTTATCAGGGGTTATCAGGACTTATTTGGATATCAAACCTTAGGTATTCAAGTGCCGAGTATGCCAGTAATACTTAGAAAGTATTCTATTGATACTTGAAAAGTATTCAATTAATAGTTGGAAAATTTCTGAGTAATTTATTAATATTCAGATACTTAGAATATAATCTGATTATTTTAACATTATGTGAATACTTTAAACAATATTCGAACAATTCATATATTCAAATAATCAAGTATATATATGCAAATAATTTATAAGTATTCAAATTACTAAGTATAAAGATATATATATATATATATGAAAGCATTGTTTTGTTAATCATTTAAAATATTAAAAGGATATTATAAAAATTTAAATAACATCTTTGTTAATCACTCAAAACTTGCAATGTTGCAACAACTCCCCCCCCCCAACCAATTAAACTCTCTCCTCTCTTAACTAACTCTAAACTCTACACATCATCCTTTTTATATAGGACTACTCTCTCTCTCTCTCTCTTCCCCTCTCTGTGTTTCCCTCAATATTGCTTCCCTCTATCTCTCTCCCTCCCTTTTTTTTATCAGGGACATGAGACAACTTATCTGTAACGCCCCGACGTGGAATATCGGAGCGATATTATAGTTATTTAAATAGTACAGAGTGATAAATAAATGACAACAAACCATCGCACAATTGTAATAATGTCAAATAACTTCAACTTCAATAATAATTCACCAAATAACTATTACATCAAATAATCAGAGCCAAACTAGGGTCCATAGTACTTTATTCAAACTCAAACTATTACATATTGACTACTGATGACTAACTAACGACTACTAAGCACGGGTTGACGAAAGAGTCACTCTTGAGCATCATCCTCATTTCCTTCCTCGTGAGTGTGATAATCCCCATCAGACTCACCTGAAACACATGAAATAATAATGCAAGATGAGCGAATAACGCCCAGTAGGACTTAATATCTCATGAGAACAAGCATGGTTTAAATGATTAATGTCTTAAAAGGCAAAGTAACTAGAGAAAATAGTCATGCAAAGTATAGTAACGATGGCGAGAGAATAATAGCATTTGTACATGGAAAATAGTACAACGAACGTAAAGAAAGATTAGCCATGTAACGATATAGCACGTAAAGCTGCACAACGGTGCACTAGTAAAGATAGCACTTGTAACAATAGCGCTTGAATAGATTGCACTTTGATTGTCATAGATTAAATCTTGATAGTATAATGGCACTGGATGTATGCCAACATCCTGATCATTTTAACTCCCATGGGCAAATGGCACTTTTCGGGTGCTCCTCCCAGGACCAGATCGGGCCCTATTGCACTGGCATAAGTTATGTTTCTTATCTTAGACAATCATAGGGATGGCCAAATAGAGTACCAAGAATATATGAGAATAGTAGATGAATAGATGATAGAGAATGTGAACAGATGAGAGTATAGAGATAATAGATGAGAATATGGACATATTCGTAAAACAATGTTAAACCGACGATAGTCAAAGTTGAACGGCACTAGGTCGAGTACCGGCAGTTAGGTAGAAGTCACATCCACCCATTATCCGTGTTGTGCTATAGGCTAGAATGGTCCGGTGTGATCCAAGATAAGAAGGAAACATACTAAGGCCGTTGGATCGTACTGATCCCTAAGGGTGTAACGGGTTTTAAGGGCACAACCAGCTCATCGGAAATGAACGTACGCCAAAGCCAAGGAGACTTGCGGAGGCCTTGACAAGGAGTCCCTGGTCCAGTCAGGAGTATTCCCAATGGAGAGGTGGTCCGTGCCAAGAAAAGTGTGTAACGAAACATTGTATGTCTTGCCTCGAGTCCTCGAAGGCAGAGGGACGCGATATCGATGTACAAGCACGCGAATAAAACGAAGACAAATGTCATTAAATAATAGGGAATTTAAGTGAAACAATTTCACTTAATAATTACCAGATATATTATTGAGTATTTAATAGGGTCTAATTGCAAATAATAATGTTTAGTGTGTGCAAGTGTAAGAAATCATGAGAGCATGTATAATCGTGCTTTGGTTTTTAATTAATTGAATTTATGTAATTATTACCAAAGTTTAATAATCAAATTAATACTAATCATAGCAGTGCTTAATTAAGTGTAAACAAGGGGCAAATGGTGTAATTATCAGGGGTATAAGTGTAAATTTCAGTTCTGGCGCAATTCTTGAAATCGCGACGGGGGTACCCGTCGCGTTTCAGAACACAACGGCGGTCCAGACGATCAGCTGAACCGGCCGGCCTGGCGCGGTTTGGGAGGAAACCGCGACGGCACAGACCGTCGCGTTTATAACGTGACGGACCGGCTGGTCGTGACCTCTCTGATATCACGACGGGTCGGGCCGTCGTGATTTCAGAGAGGCGGGCCGACCCAGAAAAGGGAATTTGCCCTTTTGGGTTTGGTCCATCCCTCCCATTCATGATACAGCCCACTACTAAAATCGATATCAAATCGCACAATGAACCATAAATTATGAAACTAATTTTAAATGAAAGTTAGACTCATAGATCTATCAAGAGGCATGAGTAATTAGAAAACGACATGGTTTGTGCATGCTTTAATAGGGTTACATTTCAGTGACCTAAACAAGCATAGTCATGGAAAATGATTTAATTAGCAACGCACACACGATGGAAATTAGGGAAAATAGAGGCGTTTGAAAGCTAACTTCATGTAGTATTTATGAGAATTATTCCAGGGCATGGGATCAAGTACATGGATTGAAAATAATCATGTGGGTTTGGGTACATGGAGATAACAGAGATTATGGCATTTAATTCTCTCTTATGAAGCAATGAAAAATAGGGAAATCATGGGGCATTGATAGATGGATGTATAGGCTACCTATGGCCAAAGTTAATCGATTTGTGCTTGAGAGATTGCCTACATTTTGTTGTTGCTAAGAAATCCTAGGTTTTTGATAAAGAACGAGATGAACCCCTCTTGTTCCAAGCTTCCTTCTCCTTGCTCCTTCGTTCTTCAGCCATTCCCTTCGTCTCCCAGAGCTCCAGCCACGAACTATGGGTTGAGAGGGCCGAATTAGGGGTGTATAGCTTGCTACAAGAGTCCTACCTTTCTAAAACTCCTTCCTTCTATTAAATTCCGAATTTCCTTATTTATCTCCATCTCTCCTAGCATTTATCCCTTATTTAGGATGGAGGAGAGGTCTAATTTCATGGGTAAGGAGTTAGGGTAAGTGTAGGGCTTTTTTTAGGATATATATGGGTGGTTTATTAATTATTTAAACCTCTTTACTAATTACCACTAGTTTTTATTGCGAATTTCACTTAATTACCTCACATCCCATGATGGCTCTTCACATTTGGGCCCAACAATTTATGTTAGGACCATTAGTAAAATCCATCACTAATTTCGCTTAATGGGTATTGATTTATTTTCCCTTTAATTCCATTATTCATTCTTTATTCTAATTTAATTCTATTTATCACATTTATTAATTAAAATTTTTATTTAATTCAATAATTAAAAATCAGAGTTGCTACATCGTCCCCCTCTTAAAAAGAATTTGGTCTCTAAATTCATATGATCGTAAGAGGATGAATGACTTACTGAATAATTCCAGATAATTTTGTCGCATGGTTGCTTCGGGTTCCCATGTGGCTTCTTCGACTTCGTGATTTCTCCAAAGTATCTTGACCATGGGTATAGATCGATTCTTAGAAATAGATCATTGGCTTATTGCTCCATGATCTCGACAAAGATGTCGGGTTGAGCTCTAAGGTTGGCCACTAACATCTAATCACTTCTCTGCTCAATGTTTAGATCCAGACTGGCGAATTGCTCAAGTAATTGCATCTCACCCATGACTAAACATGATAAGGATGCTACTGGCTTCCTATTGAGTGCATCTGCTACTGCATTACCTTTGCTAGGATGATATTGGATATTGAAATCAAAATCCTTCAATATTCCAGCCATCTCCTTTGTCGCATATTGAGCTCCTTCTGGGAAAATAGGTACTTAAGACTCTTATGATCAGATTATACAATGAACTGCTCTCCATACAGATAATGTCTCCAAATCTTAAGTGCAAATACCACAGCAGCTAGTTCTAAGTCATGGACAGGATAATTAACTTCATGAGGCTTCAACTGTCTTGATGAATAAGCTATTACCTTCTCATTCTGCATTAACACGCAGCCTAAACCGATTTCAGATGCATCAGTGTAGACTAAGAATCCTTCGCCCTCGACTGGTAACGCAAGGACAGGTGCAGAGGTCAAGCATTGCTTCAGTGTCTGGAAGCTCTTCTCACATTCCTTGCTCCAGACATAAGGGTTCTCTTTTCGCGTAAGACGAGTAAGAGGTATAGCTATCTTGGAGAAGTCTTTTATGAACCGTCTGTAGTAGCCAGCCAGTCCAAGAAAGCTTCTGATCTCAGTGACATTGGTCGGCCTCTCCCAATTGAGTACGGCTTCTACTTTGGAAGGATCGACAGCTATACCGTCCTTTGATATGACATGGCCTAGAAATGACACCTCCTCGAGCCAGAATTCACACTTGCTCAATTTGGCGTAGAGTTTGTTGTCACGCAATATTTGCAGAGCGATCCTCAGATGCTCCTCATGCTCTTCTTTGGTCTTTGAGTATATGAGAATATCATCAATAAAGACCACGACGAACTTGTCAAGGTATGACCGATAGATGTTGTTCATCAATTGCATAAAAGCTGCAGGAGCATTGGTTAGTCCAAAAGGCATGACTACAAATTCATAATGACCGTACCTGCTCCTGAAAGCTGTCTTGTAGATATCTGCATCTTTAATCCTCATTTGATGATATCCCGATCTAAGGTCAATCTTAGAGAAGTACTTAGCTCCTGATATTTGATCAAACAACTCATCGACACGAGGTAGAGGGTATTTGTTCTTGATAGTCAGCTGAATCTAGTCAGATGATTCAGTTGCCTGTAGTCGATGCATAATCTCACGGATCTGTCATTCTTCTTGACGAACAACACTGGTGCTCCCCAAGGAGAAGTACACGGTCTGATAAATCCCTTTTCCAATAGTTCCATCAATTGCTCCTTTAACTCTTTTAATTCAGCAGGAGACATTCTGTAAGGTTGGCGTGACACCGGTGCAGCTCCAGGTGTTAAATCAATTGAGAAATTCACATCTCTATCAGGTGGAATGCCTGGCAGCTCATCGGGGAACACGTCGGGGTATTCTTGCACTATATGTATGTCTGATATCTTAGATGCTTTCTTTTCAACAACTATTGTGGCGAGAAATGTCACACAGACCTTCCTTATCATGTTCTGCGCCTTAATAGCAGAGACGAGAGACAAGTGCCTCTTGTGCCTACGTCCCGTAAAGGTCAGTTTAGGAAATTCACTAAATGTTATCTTTCCTCTTCTACAATCAACAATAGCCCCATAAGTGGATAGCCAATCGGCTCCCAAAATGACATCGTAGCCCTCCATGGGCATACAAATCAAGTCGGCTCTAAGGTTAAGTTCACAAATCATAACATCAGCTAATGGAAAATATTTGTTTAATTGAGCTTTCTCCCCCAAAGGTGTAGTGACAGGCAATTCAAATTCCATAGATGCAGGTTTTTCATTTAATGTATCAGTAAATGCTCGTGATATGAACGAATGTGTTGCACCAATATCAAACAAAATAAAAGCTGACTGGAAAAAGACAAGTAATGTACCCTCCACAACTCCACCCTCCTCGGTGGTCTCTACTTCTTGCAGGGCTTGCAGTTGGCCTGGCTTCTTCTATCCCATAGGACGCTTCTCATTTTCCTTAAGTAGAGGGCAGTCGGGGATACGGTGTTCTCGACTACTGCAGCGTAGGCATGAGCCTACCTTCCTCCAGCATTCTTCTGCAGTGTGACCTAGCTTGTCACAGTGCTAGTACCTGGGCTTGTTGGGTGCAGAGAGGGCGAATACTTTGGGCTTTCGCTCTTGGCTTGGCCCGTCAGTGATGCTTAACGGCCTTTTCTTGCCGTTAGTGGGCTCACCTGGTGCTTCGGACGTCTGCTCCTTCTTGACCATTCTACCTTTGATGCGATCAGTGAGATCGGTCGCATCCTCTAGCAGTTGTGCTTTCTTGACCATCTCTGGGTAGGTCAGGATGTCTAATGGTGCCAGTTGTGTAATGTATACGGGCCTGAGCCCATTAAGAAAGCGCTTCGCCTTCATTCTCTCAGTGCCTACCAGGTGATTGGCATATCGTGCCAACCTGGAGAACTGAGCTTCATACTCAGCAACAGTAAGGTTCCTCTGTTTCAATGCAGCTGTCACGCCCCTCCAATTTAGCAGCGGAATAAATCGGGGGAAACGTGAACCAAGTACATAGTAGAGAAAAATGTACGAACAGTTGAGTAATTCAGAGCATCTAATGAACAATAATTAGAATAAACTCTTCATTTCATTGAAATTCCACTAAGACTATTACAACCACTAATTCGGAGCCAATACAAAGGGCTCAATGACATCATTATATTGAAAAGAAATCTAAAGCAACAACTATTAGACTCCATAGTACTAGGGCAACTTCATCAACTGACTCCAGGTCGCTCATCACTCGGGTCCTGTCCCTTTGGTGTGTGTGACGTCAAGGTCTGACTTACCTAAGACACAAATAACAAAGGGTGAGCGATAACGCCTAGTAGGACTTAAATCTCAATAGTCAAGCAGGCTATAAATGATTATTGTTTTAAAAGGCAGAGTAACTAATGATAGAGAGAGACATGTAAAGTCGAGAAAGTAATAGCACAAGTAACATGATTCAGATAGCAGATGAATCAAGTATAGCACGATGATTAAAGTCAAGTCACGATAGAAACGATAACAACAATAGCAAGTAATGTCATTGTCAAGAAATAGCAAACGACATGTATAGCAAGGAGAGAGATAGTAATTGGCCACATAGAAAGTAAATTGCACTTTGATTGATTTTCATCAATCGAGATAGTATAGCACTTTGATTAACTTTCGTCAATCGAAATAGTATTGCACTTTGGTTATCCGTAGATAGCCGAGAGAGAATATAGCACTTTTATTGTCAAGAGACAACGAGAGAATATAGCACTTTGTTTTGATTGTTAAATGGAACTTTGTTGTCAAAGGACAATGGGAGAATATAGCACTTTGAACATGATTATGTCACGATAGAAAGCGATGACTCAAGATAGCAACTATCAAGTAGAGCAAGGAGAGAGTACGACAGTAGTCACCCAATAGCAGGACAGTAGCATTTCAGTAACAGTCAGTGGTAGTGCAGTAACAGTGCAGTACGTCTGAATTAACAGACTAACAGTAACAATGTAACAGTCAGATGTCTATCTAATTCAGAACAGTCACTCAGAACCGGTGCAAATGTCGACATCGTCATTAGCCCCTGCAGGTATTTTCGGGTGGCTCTCCGCCCACAGGACTAGATTGGATCCCCTCGAACACTCTCTGTGCCCTCAACAGTATGCATTCAAGTCCAGTAGAGTCACAAGACCCATTTTAGCGCTAGACAGTCAAGAACAGTACAAAACAGTAGGAGCCACAACAGCTCAAAGGGTGCTAAGAGAGTATTAGATGAATAGACGAGATGGATGAAATAGTAGAGTGATCAGGCAGTCAGGTGGAATTCACTACCCTTCTACTAGCCATGTATGCGCAGGTCCAGAGGTTCGGCATGATTCAAGCTAAGAGAGAGAACAATCTAAGGTCTACGGATCTTACTGATCCCTAAAGTGTATCATAGGTGTTAGGGTACAACCAGCTCGTCAACCATGTGGGAACCCATGGACAGAGGAGACTTACGGAGGCCTTGAACAAAGACTCACTAGTCCGACAGAAGGAATATCCGACGGAGAGTTCGTCCAAGTCAAGAGAGAGAGTGTGTGTATAGAAACAAGTGCCCGGCGTTCTAGAGGAATTCTAGAACAGTGGAGTGTCGATAACGGTACTCCCAAAACATCGTGAGAATTGTAGACAAGTTCATTTAAAATAGGGCAATTAAATATATAATTGAAATAAATTGCTAGATGTATTATGTGACAATTTTCATGCCAAGTTAAGCCATATTGGGTGGTTCACATGTGTGCATGTGTAAGAGAAATTATAGATAGAAAAAGATTATGTGCATGTATTTTAAATCACACAATATGTGTTAAATTATAATAAGTGTGTATTACTACGTGTATGACTTTTAACAAAGAGTATAATCACTGTATAAAGTTATAGCACCAAAACTTATGGGTTTTCAAGTAAAAGTCTGAGATCGCGACGCACCCTAGTAAGGGTCGCGACGGGGTCAGGTGAGAACGTGACAGGGCGTTGTACATAACGTGACGGGCTTGTCAGATCAGGCAGGCAGAAGGCGACGACAGCCCCTGTCGCATTTAGAATGCAGCGGGTATGGCTGTCGCGACCAGCCCATCGCGTTCTCAGGTATTGTGCCTGAGTCCGACAGAGAAAAGGGCAGAGCATCGGATTGCGGTCCAAACTTACCCTATTTTGACATAGGGTCATTCTAAAATTAAGAACAAATTGTACAATGTATGATAAATCGCGAAACCAATTTTAAACAGATCTAGACATGCAAGAGTACTTCCAGTAAATCGGAATTTGAAAACAATCATGGTTTCGACAGGTTTTAATCAAGTCAAACATAGAGAATAAGAGACTGTGAACAGTTGAGATGCAAGAATTAATTCGCAAGATAGGGTGGATGAAAATTAGGGCTTTCAGGGGCGAAAAATTCCTAATAGTTATCAATATCTCCAATAGAAATTTTGAGGCGTGGGATAGAGTATTCAAGGAGATATAAATTAAATATGAAGGTTCGGGGTTATGGGGTTTGCAGAGATTCAAAAATCGAGATCAAAATATTGAGTGAACAAAAAATTATGAAACGAAAGGGGTTTTGTTCCTGATACATGGAACAATCTACAGACAAATTTAATTCGATTTTGCTCATGAGAATGCCTACCTTTGACTTATTTTCTCTTCTAGGGCTAGAACTTGAAGAACGAGAGAGAGAGCTTGAGAGAGTCTTCTCCCCATGACATCTCCTTCTCCTTGGCCTCTCCTCCTGGTCCAGCAACCCTTGGCAACAAGCTAGGGCCGGCCTTGGGTTATGCTTGTGCGGTCCTCAGGTGCTGCTGCTGCTACTGGAGTTGTTGCCGTACCACTGGGGGCACCTCTGGCTGAACTGGCACTACATGCGGGGTCGGTGGGGGCTGCTCCTCTACTGCCACCTGTACAAACTGCTGACCTCCTGCCGGCATCTACTGGTACGGCTGGTACTGGAGGATACTGGGGTTACTGTTGGTACTGCTGCTGAGGCGGGTACTGCCACGGACCCTGGAACATCACTCTCCACCACTGCTCCATGACGGCCGGCGGGGGCGAGGGTGGAAACCACTGCTGCTGCTGCGACTCTCCCTGTTGCAACGGAACGCCCTGCGGTGGCTGAACACCAGGCTGCTCTAACTGCTGAGGCGGGGCGTCAGTCGGTACATGCTCGACTGCAACCGACCCGTCCGACTCGAACTCCTAACGCTCCGCCACGTCCCGAGCTGCCTGCGAGTGCGTGGAGGCATGTTCTGCAAAACAGTCACGATAAAAAGTTAGCAGATAAAACTCCAGCGGCTTAGCGGTGTTACTTGTACTTCCTAAGGGACTTAACGTTATTATTTATTTCTATCACAAGTCTTGATAGACCCCTTGCTCTGATACCACTGTAACGACCCCGACGCCCAGATCCCCGGCTCTCACCAAGAATTCGAATGTCGGGACCGCCGCCCACGGGTCCACTATAACGACCCCGACGCCCGGATCCCTGGCTCTCACCAAGAATCCGAATGTCGGGACCGCCGCCCATGGGTCTGGAGACCCGGAAGGGCTAACGGATCGGTCTAACAAGATATGTAATAGAGATAAATAATAACAAACGTACTAAAGTGCACCACAAGTGAACGAAAAGTGTCCAACACTAAGTAAACAGTCTAGTACAAGTCCCAAAATAAACAAAGTACAAGTGTTGAAATGAAGGGGAAGGAACACGTCCCTTAGGGGCATACCCCGAGGGTGAAGTACAAGAGCTGGGGAACACTGCCACTAGAGACGCCGACTACTGTGGGCCCATCTCGTCAGTCTGCCATGAAGGGAGCTGCTGTGAAGCCTCACCTACAAAACAGGGAGTGAGCCTCACGAAGAAGCCCAGTAGGGACTACCAATCTCCCATTGGTTCTAACATTAGAAAAGAACTAAGGTGCAATAATTAAATAAAACACTAAAGTCTATTCTACTAAATAGAGTAAGTGCGGAAGCGTGAAAGAGACTACACAGTCGTCGGTCAACGCTAAAGTCGGGACCGGAAAACCCGTTTAAAATACGGCACCTCAAGAACCCAAGCTGTCAAAACAGACAGTCAAGACTGCCTGAACAAACACACTAGCTACAGCACACCACACTAGTCAGCTGGTCGGGTGCGCCACACGCCTTACCCTTAACCAACGGTCCATGTCTAACACCTCTCGTCAGAGTGAAACACGGAACTAAAGTAACACAACGCCGTAGTCTGGCCGGACTACGGTCCCACGTTTGACCCCTCTAAATGGTTCCGGAACCACGTAGAGTGAGGCAGTGAGAAAAGGACTAGCTGATCTGCACCGTACGAGCTACCAACCACCGGCGTCCTCGACTCAGCTAAGAGAGCTCTACAAATGACTCACGCCGTTGTCCTACCGTTTTCCCCTACTGCTACCAGAGTCAACGACTCGAGCAAACCCACCGCCCGGAGCAACACCCTCTGACACAGGCGCGCGGGGACCGGGGGTCCCAGGTAACGGTAACAACCTGTCTCGTGGACAAGCCCTCAAGTGACTAGCACCGGGCAAAGAGAGACTAGTAGTAGCACTGCACAAGGAACAGCACAGGTGCCAAGAAAACCGAGTCATAGCGGAAGCGGAAACACAAACAGGTCGACAGTCAGCTCTCGGTCAGAGAGGCGACTCATTGGCCCATCGCGACCAGAACGCGACAGTTCTGCCTGTCGCGACAAGAAAAACCGATGGCGACCCTTAAGCGCATCGCGATAAGGTCGCGGTGGCTAAAAGGACCGCAACACGCCTGGTCAACTGATGGCGACACGTACCTCATCGCGACAAAGACGGAGGTCGCAATCGGAAAGACCCCGAACACCTGAACGCCAGCCACGTATCCGTCGTGTTAGCAAGATGCGGCGGGCCTGGGGTGCGTTCAAGAGAATGCGACGCCCCGATACGTCGCGACCTGGTCGCGACTGGGAAACCTGTCGCGACCACAGCCGAGTGCTCAGACAGAGCAACCCTTCCCACCCCAAGCTAAACCACAAATAACAAACGGGGAAGAGGAAACATGCAGACAATAGGAACATGGTATTTAACATCCAAACCACCCAATTTACCCCCAAGCATGCATAGAAAGTAAGGCTACACTCACATGAACCTCACACAACCACATACAACCCTTCACACCCCATTATCCACACAACATGCTAGCCACAAAACTCATTCCATTCAACCACATAAAACATATGAATCACCTTAGCATGATCCTAGGCTTAGAAATAAGGGGATTGACTCTATGCATGGTAGAACTAGGGAATGGTTTGGGGGTCCCTACTTCAACTTGAAGAACCACCCTAGATGGGCCTTCTCGTGGGATTGCACCCCTCCACCTCCGAGCTCCAATGCTCCACGAGCCTCCCACGAACCGAGCTCGTCCTCCTCCTCTTTCACAAGCCGATGGAGAAACACATGGTGCATACCACAGAGGAAGGAGAAGAAGAAGTGAGGAGAAGGAAGAACACAAGTAATCCAAACCACACTACAATTCACATCATACTTACCAAGCAAGCCACAAGGATCTCCCCTTCCAAAGCTCACCACGGAGCTCAACACACAGGGGGATCGCCACAGAGGAAGAAAACGCAAGCAAAAAGGCCAAATGGAGTTTCTGCTCTCGGGCTAAAGCACTTAAACACAGATAGTAAGAATGCGACGGGCCTGGTCGTCGCGTTAGTAACACTAACGCGACACCCACCTATGTCGCGATCTTAAACGTCTGCGACACCTGACGGTCCAAGCCAACACGTGGCATGCATGCAACGCTGACACTTGATCGCGACGGGCCAGTATGTCGCGTTCATGCATGCATGCCTACACGTGTCTCCACCGCCCCGACAACAAGACGACAAGAGAAACTGTCTGCTGTCAGAACCACATTGCGACATGGGTGGCCGACGCGTTCATATCCAGAATGCGACGGCTACCTCCGTCGCCTTAAGAAGGCGACGGCCCTGCATGTCGCAATCCCAACCGAGAGCTCCTGACCCACGAGGTAACAGGGATGTTACAGTAATGATGGCGAGAGAATGATAGCATTTGTACATGGAAAATAGTACAACGAACGTAAAGAAAGATTGGCCATGTAATGATATAGCAAGTAAAGCTGCACAAACGGTGCACTAGTAAAGATAGCACTTGTAACAATAGCACTTGAATAGATTGCACTTTGATTGTCATAGATTAAATCTTGATAGTATAATAGCACCGGATGTATGCCAACATCCTGATCATTTTAACTCCCATGGGCAAATGGCACTTTTGGGCGCTCCTCCCAGGACCAAATCGGGCCCTATTGCACTGACATAAGTTATGTTTCTTATCTTAGACAATCATAGGGATGGCCAAATAGAGTACCAAGAATAGATGAGAATAGTAGTAAACGAATAGACGAGAGAGTAGAAAGAACGTAAACAGATGACAGTATAGAGACAATAGATGAGAATAGGGACATATTCGTAAAACAACGTTAAACCGACTATAGTCACAGTTGCACGGCACTAGGTCGGGTACCGGCAGTCAGGTAGAAGTCACATCCGCCCATTAGCCGTGTTGTGCTACAGGATAGAATGGTCCGGTGTGATCCAAGATAAGAAGGAAACATACTAAGGTCGTTGGATCGTACTGATCCCTAAGGGTGTAACAGGTTTTAAGGGTACAACGAGCTCGTCGGAAATGGACGTACGCCAAAGCCAAGGAGACTTGCGGAGGCCTTGACAAGGAGTCTCTGGTCCAGTCAGGAGTATTCCCAACGGAGAGGTGGTCCGTGCCAAGAAAAGTGTGTAACGAAACATTGTTCGTCATGCCTCGAGTCCTCGAAGGCAGAGGGACGCGATATCGGTGTACAAGCACGTGAATAAAACGAAGACAAATGTCATTAAATAATAGGAATTTAAGTGAAACAATTTCACTTAATAAGTACCAGATATATTATTGAGTATTTTAATAGGTTCTAATTGCAAATAATAATGTTTAGTGTGTGCAAGTGTAAGAAATCATGAGAGCATGTATAATCGTGCTTCTGGTTTTTAATTAATTGATTTTATGTAATTATTAGCAAAGTTTAATAATCTGATTAATACTAATCATAACAGTACTTAATTAAGTGTAAACAATGGTCAAATGGTGTAATTATCAGGGTATAAGTGCAAATTTCAGTTCTGGCGCAATTCTTGAAATCGCGACGGGGGTACCCGTCGCGTTTCAGAACGTGACGACGGTCCAGACGCGATCAGCTGAACCGGCCGCCCTGGCGCGGTTCGGGAGGAAACCGCGATGGCACAGACCATCGCATTTATAATGCTACGGACCGACCGGTTGCGACCTCTCTGATATCGCGATGGGTCGGGCCCTCGCGATTTTAGAGAGGCGGGCCGACCCAGAAAAGGGAATTTGCCCTTTTTGGGTTTGGTCCATCCCTCCCATTCATGATACAGCCCACTACTAAAATCGATATCAAATCGCACAATGAACCATAAATTATGAAACTAATTTTAAATGAAAGTAGACTCATAGATCTATCAACATGCATGAGTAATTAGAAAACGGACATGGTTTGTGCATGCTTTAATAGGGTTACATTTCAGTGACCTAAACAAGCATAGTCATGGAAAATGATTTAATTAGCAACGCACACACGATGGAAATTAGGGAAAATAGAGGCGTTTGAAAGCTAACTTCATGTAGTATTTATGAGAATTATTCCAGGGCATGGGATCAAGTATATGCATGGATTGAAAACAATCATGTGGGTTCGGGTACATGGAGATGACAGAGATTAGGGCATTTAATTCTCTCTTATGGAGCAACGAAAAATAGGGAAATGATGGGGATTTGATAGATGGATGTATAGGTTACCTATGGCCGAAGTTAATTGATTTGTGCTTGAGAGATTGCCTACCTTTTGTTGTTGTTAAGAAATCCTAGGTTTTTTATGAAGAACGAGATGAACCCCTCTTGTTCCAAGCTTCCTTCTCCTTGCTCCTTCGTTCTTCAGCCTTTCCCTTCATCTCCCAGAGCTCCAGCCATGAACTATGGGTTGAGAGGGCCGAATTGAGGGTGTATAGCTTGCTACAAGAGTCCTACCTTTCTAAAACTCTTTCCTTCTATTAAATTCTGAATTTCCTTATTTATCTCCTTCTCTCCTAATATTTATCCCTTATTTAGGATGGAGGAGATGTCTAATTTCGTGGGTAAGGAGTTAGGGTAAGTCTAGGGCTCTTTTTAGGATATATATGGGTGATTTATTAATTATTTTTACCTCTTTACTAATTACCACTAGTTTTTATTGCGATTTTCACTTAATTACCTCACATCCCATGATGGGCTCTTCACATTTGGGCCCAACAATTTATGTTACGACCATTAGTAAAATCCATCACTAATTTAGATTAATGGGTTTTGATTTATTTTCCCTTTAATTCCATTATTCATTCTTTATTCTAATTTAATTCTATTTATCACATTTATTAATTAAAATTTTTATTTATTTCAATAATTAAAAATCAGAGTTGCTACATTATCATTACGTAGGGAATAGAATTACAGATATGACCGTGAGTCATTGATATAGAGAGGGTAATGAGAGGAGGGACCCAAGTTTTTGTTTGATAAGCGGTGTGGTGGTTTAGACCACCGTCTGACCAACAGAACCACCTGAGTTCAATACTTAAAAAAATCACCTAAAAACCTTTTAGAGGAGCGCTGCTCCCCACACCTTAAAACTGAACCAAACCTCCTATCTTCGGCGCCTCAAACCCACACCACCCCGCCGCAGCGAGTGAATGTCCATCCTGCCTACGGCGGGGGGACAGAGGAGGGACCCAAGTTGCTTGTGCTCTAGTTCAGAAAGTTTTTTTAAGCTAGAGTATTAGTTGCTTGAGTTTGCTTTCTAGGCAAGAAAAGGAGAAAGACATTAGAAAACTGATCCAAATAAGATTTACAATCCATCGCCAAATTGCTGGAAATCCATGGAGTTGGAGCAGAGCCATTAATTGCATTAACCATTACCTGTGACTCTGAGATTACTATAGTGGATAAAGATGGGAGCATAGCTCAGAGCAAACTAGATCTGATTCCCAAGCCTTCAGCGCCACTTTGGTAATGGGTTAACTCTATTTAACTCAGAGTTAACTCAAAAAGTGCTTTGGTAGTGTATAAAATTTAACTGAGTTAGATGAGGGTTAACTATGAGTTAACCCAGGTTTCCTCAACCCACCTCCGAGGGTCGACTAGAGTTAACCCACCCCTAACCTACCCCATTTACCCCTCCCGTACACGTCCTCCTGGAAAAGCTGTAGCGGCTGTGACGATGACATCCCCTCCCGCGAACGTTTCTGCCATCGCTCCCCTCGCTTCCTCCCGCCGTCGCAAAAGAGGCTTCCTCCCACCGTCGCAGAAGAGGCTTCCTCCGGGCTTCCTCCTGTCTCTATCGATCCTTCGGACATCCCCTTTCACCCGTGACAAGGATTCCTTCTGTGAAGCTTTCCACCATCGCCGTGCGAAGCTTTTCCCGTTCGAGCTCTCGTCGTTCCTATCTGCTGCTGAGGTCGTGCCCTGTCTATGTAGCTGTAGATTCCTCTGCGGGGTGCTGGGACTACTCCATGTGCTTCTGGTTTCTGCAGGAGGACCCCATGGTAGCATGATTTGTCGACTCCCCCATCGTCGCTCGTGATGCTTGCTTCATACAGGAGTCACCTCCTCCGGCCTTGACTGTACATTGCCCCTTTCTTCATCCTGGTAAGTATGACCTGATTCCCTGTGACGATGACATGTGCCCTACCTGTGACTGTACCCTTCCTTGCCCCTTTCTTGAACCTGGTTTTGACGGGTTGTGTATAAATCCCCAACGCTGTCTACTTCTCACCCTCTTGCGAAAGTGCTCTTGTGCTATTGTTGGGGTATGTTCTTGCCGATTTTCAAAATTTTTACACTGTTGTGAGTTGAGTGCTCTTGTACTCTATTAAATTTTGGCTAATGACGGTTTTTTTTTTATGTTGGGTGCGTTGCTGATCCTGGGATGATTGTACAGATTGCTCCTGCCTTTCAAAAAAAAGGTTAGATTTCTTTCAGACTGATCCTGCCTTTCAGAGAAAGGTTAAATTTTCGCTAATTATGGGTTGTTCTTTTGATATTTGGGTGAGTTAATGATCATGGGAGGTTTCTACATATTGTTCCTGCCTTTCAGAAAAAAATGTTTTTTGATTTTGGGTGCGTTAATGATCATGGGCTAATTATGAGTTGTTTTATATGGGTTGATCATGGGCTAATTTTTAGTTGTTCTAATTTGATTTTGTTGGATATCTATGTTACAGTCTGGTCCTTCATGTTACTGGTTTTGTTTTCCTTGTTCACCAATCATCCTTCATGTTATTAATGGGCTAGACCTTCTGATCAGTGGTTTTGTTCGGTTTGTTCTATATCCATGTGCTAGTATTTTTCGGTTTGTTCTATATCCATGTAAGCATCTTTTTACAATTGTAGCTGTGGTTGTACTCCCTTTGTGCCCTCTTCCTGTTTCCTAGCTAATAATACTCCCTCTGTGGTTCTTTTCAGTGTCAAACTCATTTCGGTTTAGGCTGTTATGGTTCCTTCATGTTACTAATGGGCTAGACTTTCTGATCAGTGTTAAACTAACTCTTGTTGTCATGCTCTTCGGATTTCATTAATTTTAACATGTATGATATGCTCCCTTCTGTTATGCATCTTCCCCTCCCCATGTATGCATCTTTCCCTCCCCATATGTGATATCCATGTATGCAGTCATCCCTCCCCATGTTCTGGCTATTGTTTTTTTTGTTTATAGTCTTAGTCATCCACCCAGGAAATTATTTGAGGTGTTTAACTTCTGTTTTTTTTTTCTTCTTTTCCAAACATCCTTCATGTATCTTGTTTGTTTTTCCTTCGTTACCAAGCATCTTTCATGTTACTAATGGCCTATACCTTCTGATAAGTGTGAAACTTATTCTTGTTGCCATGCTCTTCGGATTTCAGTAATTTTAACATGTATGATATGATCCCTCCTGTTATGTACATACCAAATAGGCATCTTTTACCCAAATAAATTTTTTTACAAAGTATTTTTTCGGTTTGTTCTATATCCATGTATGCATCTTTTTATAATTGTAGCTGTGGTTGTACTCCCTTTGTGCCATCTTCCTGTTTCCTGGCTAATAAATTGATTTCAAACACATTTCGGTTTAGGTTATTTGAGGTGTTTAACTTCTGGTTTTTTTCCCCCAAACATCCTTCATGTATCTTGTTTGTTTTGCCTTGTTTACCAAGCATCCTTCATGTTACTAATGGGCTAGACTTTCTGATCAGTGTTAAACTAATTCTTGTTGTCATGCTATACGGATTTCAGTAATTTTAACATGTATGATATGCTCCCTCCTATTATGCATCTTCCCCTCCCCATATATGTGATATCCATGTATGCAGTCATCCCTCCCCATGTTCTGGCTATTGTTTTTTTTTTTTTTTTATAGTCTTAGTCATCCACCCAGGAAATTATTTGAGGTGTTTAACTTCTATTTTTTTCCCCTTCTTTTCCAAACATCCTTCATGTATCTTGTTTGTTTTTCGTTCGTTACCAAGCATCTTTCATGTTACTAATAGCCTATACCTTCTGATAAGTGTGAAACTTATTCTTGTTGCCATGCTCTTTGGATTTCAGTAATTTTAACATGTATGATATGATCCCTCCTGTTTTGTACATACCAAATAGGCATCTTTTACCCAAATATTTTTTTTTACAAAGTATTTTTCGGTTTGTTCTATATCCATGTATGCATCTTTTTATAATTGTAGCTGTGGTTGTACTCCATTTGTGCCCTCTTCTTGTTTCCTGGCTAATAAATTGATTTCAAACACATTTCGGTTTAGGTTATTTGAGGTGTTTAACTTCTGGTTTTTTTTTCCCAAACATCCTTCATGTATCTTGTTTGTTTTGCCTTGTTTACCAAGCATCCTTCATGTTACTAATGGGCTAGACTTTCTTATCAGTGTTAAACTAATTCATGTTGTCATGCTATACGGATTTCAGTAATTTTAACATGTATGATATGCTCCCTCCTATTATGCATCTTCCCCTCCCCATGTATGTGATATCCATGTATGCAGTCATCCCTCCCCATGTTCTGGCTATTGTTTTTTTTGTTTATAGTCTGTTTTTTTTTTCCCTTCTTTTCCAAACATCCTTCATGTTACTGGTTTGATTTTCCTTGCTCAGCAATCATCCTTCATGTTATTAATGTGCTAGACCTTCTGATCAGGCTTGTTTGACAGGAATTTTTTTATGAAATTATTTTTCAGTAATGTGGTCATGTATGATCCCTCCTGTTTGACAGAAATTGTGGTTCCTTTATCTTCCCCTCCCCATGTTCTGGCTATTGTTCTGGCCCTTATGGTTTCCTTATTTGAAGTTAAACACCTCAAATAATTACCCACCTTTGCTGCTGCCAGCGGTAAACTTACTCAGCCGACTACTCTTCATGAACTTCCATTGCTTTAATAAATCTAATTAAGTTCAGAATCTCCATTCAGGCTTCTTGTCACCTCCCCCAACCGCCTCAAGGTCGATGTCCCAACCAGGTACAATTTCAACTTCCTATAAGCTATGAATGGAGTATAATGTGGTGCATTATATTGTTGAAAACTATTTTATGAAGGATTATATTAAATATGTAGAATGAATGTCAACCCTCATTTTGTTTACATATAGTGCTCATTATTATTTCTTACCAACCACTTAGGTTATGTGTGGACCTCCGATATGGACCGGACATTTCTTGATTTGCTTAGGAATGAACTATTAGATGGGGACTTCATACCAAACCATGCATGGGACATGATTAAGGAGACTTTTGTGAGAAAGTATGGTTGTCATGTGACTCTAACACATTTGAGAAGTAGACTATGTTTTGACAAGAACATATACGTCATATCCAAAGACCTACAAGACAACGTAGGTTTTATGTGGGATGATGAAAAGTCAACATTTGTCGGCAACGACATTATGTGGGATGCATACAATGAGGTTTGTAGTTCTCAAATAATCTTGTAGGTATGAGTAAAAGGTCTTTAAATACAAATGACTAATTCCTTATTCCAATTGCAGTTCAACCCGCTGGCTTTATGGTTTAAGGGAAGGAGCTTGCCATTTTATGTTGACATAGTCCAATTATTTAGTGAGTCTGAGGACCCATGACTTAGTTGTTATGACTTCATGACTTGTTCATCTATGATGTGTTTGTTTGTTAAAAAATGAAGGCACTGTCCTTATTCTTATGTTTCATGTCTATAGTCATAACCGTAATTATATTGACTTCTAGTTGTGTCATCATGTTATTTTAAATTAGAAAATTCAGTGCCTATGTCCATGGGAAAGGGGCGATCACCAAATTGGACGTTGCGACAAGACATGATATTGTTAGATTTGTTGATTGGTGTTTATCATAAAAGCTATGGTAGTCAAGGCACTTTCAAAGCACATGTCTTTCAAGACATTTTGGATCGGTTTAATAGCACTGCCAATGTGAGAAAGGATAAAGATTGTTTAAAGAATCATTGGAGGAACATAAAGAAAATATACCACATCTACGAATAATTGCGTACACGATCTGGATGGGGATGAGATGACGAACGAAATTTACCTATTGCACCTGACGAAGAAAGCATACAGGCGGCAATTGCGGTAAGCTAGCAAGTAAAATATAGTCCAAACTACACATTTTGTCTATCACTTGTAAATGACTTTTTTTAATCCACAGTCCAATTCTGAATTCAAGAAGTATGTGGACAAACCATTTCCATACAAAAGACAGCTGGACATCTTGTGTGGAAAGACAACTGTTTGGGGCAGTCATTTCATGGGCTCAACCCAAGAAGTAGATGTGGAGGCTAGACGGTCTTTTGGAGATGATGATAGTGTTGGTCGAGAGCAATTTAATGCTATGGGATTAGAGTCAAGCCAATTTTATTCAATTGATGGTGACAATTTCAACCCTTTCGACTTTCCATCATCCTCACAACCAAATCCTCCATCACGGCCAGTTGGAGAAAGGACATCGACAAACATTCATCCAGTGGAAGATGAGGTAACATCCCCAGCTAGAAGGAGGAACGATTATGCATCCACATGTTCTCGAAAGAGAAAGAGCAAGAAGTCATTTGATCCCAACTTACTTTCTCAATATTGTATGATGAACAATGAGCGCATCAGTATGGTTCGGGCTTTATTTCCTAGTTCATCAACCATGTCATCCACACCACAAGAGCAATACTGTAACGTCATGCGTTTTTCGGATCTTCGTGGATCCTCGGTTTAGCGTATGGGGTGGTCACACCTTGACCAGTGCGACTTGTGTTGTGTGTTTCTTGTTGGATCCTTACCAGGGTTGGTTATGGATCTGTGTTGGTGTTCAGTGCGATGGACATCAACAGTGGGTTGGCGTCCAGGTGTGTGATGTTTTCTATGTGTTGGCAGCAATGGTGTTGCCGTTAACATGTTTTTGGCGTCCATCGATGTGGACGTTTACCGTTGAACTTGGCGTCGAGCATTATGGACGCCTAGTTGGGGCGGTTTGGTTAGCGGCGCAGAGGTTGTCGTTAACCTGAAGCGCCTGTGTTTTTAGAGGCAACCCGAGCCTTCTTCTTTCCCCATCTTCTTCCCTCCTCTTCCCCCACCTGTACCTTTGTGCCTCTTCACTACTTCCGGTAGTCGACGGGAGCACGTGGGAAGGCCGTGATGCGCGTAGCAGTGGCAGATCAGGCGGGGAATGACGGATTGGAGGGCGGTGTTCGTGGGAAGCTCTTGGGGTTTTGGCGTGATTTGAGGTTCTTTAGGAATTTAACTGCGTTTCAGAGGTAGGGACTGGATCCTTTTATTTCTCCTGTTTGACTTGTCATGCTCTGTTTGCACGGATTGCTTGTTAATTGTGTTTTCGGGAAAAAGGTTTACCATGCCAGGAGATTGGGTGGTTTGATTGATCCAAGTGTTGGATCTTGCTTTTCTGGTTTGATTATAGTATACAGATGTAAGGGGAAATGTTTCTCCTCATTTTTCTGTTGTTTATAGGGTTAGATTGCTTGTGTGATCGGCCTAAGGCCGTTCTGTGCATCTAGTGTGTGTGAGTGCTGAAGATATCAACGTCAACATCAGTTGACGTTGAGTTCTTCGTTGGGAGATTAACGGCTAGGTTTCTAGCCGTTGACTTTGAGTAAACGACCAGGTAGTGGCCGCTTACTTAGTATTGACGGCAAGAAATATTGTCGTATATATCCTATGGACGGCAATCGATGTTGCCGCCAACCTGTGCATGTATCAGCACAGTGTGTTTCACGATGTTTTTGTTGCAAGTATTGCGGTGCATTAACACCTGTGGTGCTCCTAGAGCACAGGGCTTTTGAGGCCAGCTTACCGGCTATGTAGTTTACTAGTTCTTTACATGTATGCATGAGATTTACTACATCCTAGCGCACAAGATTTATGTGAAATATTACGGGGTTTTGGTGTCGTGCACATGGTTGGTGTGTGCATGGCATAATGTACATTATTGTGCTTATTGTATCTTAATTATTATAATTAGTACGCGATGTTGTAGCGATGAGGTTCACATTGGAACCTAGCTGTGATCCTTTAGGATCTCTTACAGATTACCCTGAAGGGATAATTGATAAAGTGTAAGTGTGGTTGTGTGTTATGTTTAGCGAGGCAATAGAGGTCACTTTGTGACCGATGACAGGCCATGGTGTTATCATTAATATGGTTTATATGCGTGATTGTGTAGGTTAGCTTGTAAGTCACAGGGTGACTAGAATAAGCTATTCCTAACATAAGTACCATAATTAGTAATAGAAAGTGTTTGTGTATGTATATCATGATTTGTGCTAGCCGAGTGTGGTGGTCCGGCGCCTATTCCGGAATGCCTCTCTAGTCGGGTACCCCAGTTTCTTTGTGAGCTAGGCACGTGTGTGTGTTATGCTCGGGGTTTGTCCCGGTACTTGTGTTGTACCGTCGAGGTCTGTGTCGTCTTCCTGGACACCCTCACTCCTGATTTTGAGTTGTACGTCCGGCTGAGGGAAAGACGACAGTGGGACAACGACTTCCAAGAGTTTGTTCTTTTGTCGCTTGTAGCGCGCTCGTAGTTGGGGGTACGGACACCAGTAGTCGACACTGGTCCCCAGCTAGTCCTGTTTTCCAGTGCCTCACTTTAGGGTGCTCCGGCCAGAGACCCTCGAGGTGCCAGGCATGGACCTGCAGCTATGTGTGTGCAGGTGTGGTGTTAGTTGGTCTCCAAAGTTGTTTGACTTGTTCTCGTGGAGCGGCAGTTGGACCTTTCGTCCGTGACTGCGAGGCTGAGAGGTTGTTCTTGTGTTGTGTTGTCCGGGTTGGATACTGGCCTGATCAGCAAGTAGTATGTTCCCGTGTGGTGGCGTCGTTCTTTCTGACTCGTGCTTTGCCACTGGCTGTAGTTTGTGAGTTTGTGACTTGTAGTCGAGGTTTGACTCGTTTGAGGTGTGCCCTGGTGTTGGCACAGTTGTGACTGTGGTTGTGGCTTGTGGTGTGCCCGAGTGGTGGCACAGTTTTGATTATGATTGGTGAGTGTTGACTCTCCAAATGTGGTTTAGCTCGCTACAGTGTGACCTATTTCGGCACTAGTTTACTTGTGGTTTCCGTGCTGGTACCTTGCGGTAATAGGTACCTGTATCCCGTGTGGGTAATGGTTTGTGGTGATACGTCATATACCAGTCTTTTCTGTGAAGGATCGAAGTGAATGTGTGGAAAAGATCTAGAAGGGGGGGGGGATGAATAGATCTTAGCCACTTTTGCGGAAGCTTAAGTAATTTGAAAACTATTTAGAATCAGAGGCAATGTTATCAGTGAAAACTACAGATCTGATTAGATTTGAGTGAGTTGAAAAACTTAGATGTGAAGCAAGTTGATTAAGTGAATTAAAATGGATCCTATGCAAGCATCTAGCGGATGAATCAATCAAACCACAGAAGACAAATGCACAAGGATTTTTTAGGTGGTTCGGAAATCACCCAAGTGATTCCTACATCCACCCCTCACAACCCGTGAGGCTTCACTAACACAACTGGGCTACACACCCAAAGGAGCCTAACAACTCCAACACTTCAGAGCATACAACTCACACAACCTCTAGAGCAAGACTACTCTAGAAACACAGAGCAAGACTGCTCAAACCAACCCTGAGCTTAACAACTCAAACTGAGCTCGACGGCTCACACCACTGAGCACAATGCTCACACTAAAACTTGCTAGACACCAACTTAAGACTAAGATCCTCTAGCAACAGATCTAGTCGAAATTTGAGAACTCTAAAGAGAGTTATGCAGAAGCACTTGCATAATCTCAAAAGATATCTCAGAAGAACAGAAGAAAAGGTAAATTGTATTGAAAGGCTTCGTTCTTCAGTGTACTCCCTTGTAGAAGCTTGAATTGGGAAGGAACTTGTGAAGCTTGAAGTCCAAGTCGATGCTCTGCAATCTGAGAAGTTGGATCTTCCTCGAATTCTTCACCCAAGAAGTCTTCTACAGGATCTGCCTCCTTGGAATGCTTCAGAGAAGTCTTCAGGAATCAAATTCCAATTCCCACACCTTGAATTGGTGGGAATTGGTCTTCTGGAAGCACTTGGAGAGCAGGGGAAGGAGACACGAGCTCTTCTTGGCCGCCAGGAGCTTCTTGGAGGCTCTTAGAGAGTTGGGTCCTTCTCACGTGAAGGCTGGCCAAAAAAAGACATTTTATATCCTTAGGATTCCAAAGATACCCTTTGGGGTACAAGGGCACGCGTTCCTAGGAAGATTCTGATCGCCCTAGAAGGACACGTGGCAGCCATCAACTTTTAGGATGAAAAGTTTCCGTAGTGTGTCGACCTGCCCTGGTGGTAGTGTCGACACACTGTCCAGAATATGTAGAAGGCTGTTCTGGGAAGAGGGTCCCGTGTCGACCTGCTCTTGAGTGTGTCGACCTGCTGTCCCAAATCTGCAAACTGGCTGTTCTGGGAACTGGGTCTAGTGTCGACCTGCTCTGAGAGTGTGTCGACCTGCTGTCCCAATTCTTCAAACTGGCTGTTCTGGAAACGGGATCTAGTGTCGACCTGCTCTGAGAGTGTGTCGACCTGGGTAGGCTTGATTTCTGAAAAACTGCCACTCGTGTCGACACACTCTTGACATGTGTCGACACAGTCTCAACATTTTTACACATTTTGCCTTTGAATCTGTGTTGATGTGTCGACACCATTGATGGGTGTGTCGACTCATCTTTTGCATAAAAATGTTTGTACCTGAAAAATAAACACATATATCATTAGTTAAATGATTTGTCATGACCATAAATGATAAATGTGGTTTGAAAAATACTTTTTGAACATGAATTTCAGGTATGATGTTTTTGACATGTTTCAATTAAATTGCTTTAAGAACACCTCTTGTCATCATCAAAATAGGAGGGAAATGATATGAATTTGCATTCAACCCAACAATCTCCCCCTTTTTGATGATGGCAACATTAAATCCATATTTCAATGTGGTTTTGATGAAGTGTGATTTTAAGCAATTTTTATTGTTTAAATTTTTGTTTTCCTTTTTGTTCATACTTGTCAAGGACCTTTTGATGTTGTTCAGTAACAATTGATGATGTGTTTGTGAGATACAGTGTTACTTGAAATTAGAAATTTTGTGCACACAAGTCAAACAATTGGACAAGTATTCAAACACAAAGACAAAGATTTGCATTCACAATCACAATACTTTGCATTGAAGCCAAAACAACCATTTCATTTCATTCAAAAGATCATTACATCAAAATATTACATTCAAGTCATTCATTCTTCTCCCCCTTTGCCATTATCAAAACAAATGTACATTAGGTAGAAGATGGAGGAGGAGGAGGAATTGGAGCAAGAAGAAGTTCAATGTCTGACAGTCTTTTCTCCATGAAGTTCAGGCTAGTCTTGATTTGATCTTGAATGGTTATCATTTTTGTGCTCAAAAAGTGTTCCATTCGATCTGAATTTTCTAGCAAGGTGGCTTGAAGTCTGGTTAGATCAGCTGCACTGTGTTGTGAGGAAGATGATGAGCCAGCTGACCAACCAGGTCTCTGCATTATCTTGAACTCCTTGGTCAAATCTGTAATCTGCCTGTCAATGTGCTCATTGAAGTTCCTCATACTTTCTAAATCATCCACAAAATGAGCAAATGACAATCTGGTGCTGGAAATCTCATGCAATGTTTGCTTGGTGTTGAAGACATCTGCTTGGGAATTTGCCAAAATTCCCTGAAGAACTTTCTCCAACTTGTCTTGATGCTCTTTTAGCTCAATATAGGAATCTCCCAGAGTGCCTATAAGTCTGTTAAATCTCTGAGCTGCATAATCTGAAGCTGCCTTCTGCTCAATAAATTTAGCTGACACTGTGTTCTCTAGTCTTTGAACTCTCAATTCAAATTGGTCTGACATTGTTGAATAGAGGAGTTCAATGTATCAAATTTAGCATTGAGGAAAGAGAACAATTCTGGTGGAATTGAGGACCCACCAGAAGAAGTGGAAGATTGGAATGTAGAGGGGAAATGTGGAGGTTCAAAAGTATGTGGCAAGGAAGAGGAAGGATCATCCTGAGGTGGAATAGGGGTTTCAAGCTGAATGCCACCTTCAGGAGTGATATGAGGCTGGTCCTCATCCATTAGAGGCTGATCCTCTGGCAGTGAACTTGTTCCTCTTGAACTTGAGGCTGGCCCTCATGATGTGGAGGCTGATCCTCCTGATTTTGGTCTCCTTGAGCTGGAGGCTGGTCCTCTTGTGCTTGGGGCTGATCCCCTTGAACCTGAGGCTGGTCCTCCTGAGCTTGAGGGGCCTCAACCACAATTGGTCCTCTTCTAATCTGATTTCCCTCCAATCTAAATCCCATAAACTTCTGGATATTCTTAAAAGTGTAGATGTTTGACTTGGGAATAGATTGGGATTTTTCATTTTCCAATGGCACACCAAAGTGCTTGAACACTGAGGTCAGATGTGCTCCATAAGGAAGTGATCTCTTTAGGTCTGTCCTTGTTGTTTCAGCTATGATTTGATAGAGAATCACATGGAGGTTGATCTTGATGTCTTTCACCATGCAATAGAGGATGAACCTCTGGATGTCTGTCAACCTATCCCTTCCACCACCTTGAGGGGTAATTATGGTGGTCAAAATGTGGTGGATGACCCTTAACACAGGTGGAAAGGTATTTGCATTGAACCTGGTTACATAGGTCTGTTTGGGATCTGATGCATCTGCAGGAAGGCCTGTCAAGATGGAGTAGGCTTCATGTAAATCAAATTCAAACTCATGGTAGTCTGCCCCTTCATCTGGTACTTTGAAAATGGAGGCAGCTACTGCAGTTGGCATGTCTATGGCTATTCCCTTGACTTTGGATTCATACCCTTCTTCTGTGCAGGTGAGGTTCTTGTAGAACTCTCTAACTAATCTTGGATAGCAGACTTGAAATTCAGAAATAAAGGGTATCCAAGATTGAAAGGAAAAGTAGGTTTGAATTTCAGGAAGGGAGTCTGCTAGTTGGATGTCTGAAAGGTCTAGTATTCTTGGCTTCAAAATCAACTTGGCTGCACTTACGGATTCTGAGGGAATATCCTCTTGAGACTCAGAAGAAGAAGAGGAAGATGATTCCTCAGGATGGTCAGAGGAATCGCCCGAAATCTCTGGTCTAGGGTTTGAAACATTACCACCTCTGCCTGAAGTGGAGGTCCTGCCACGCTTGGAAGCCCTCAGAGGTGCAGAAGAAGAGGCAGGATCGTTTCTCCTCTTTGTTCTTCTTTCCATCTGTTCAACTGGAACCTCTGCCGGAACTGGCCTTGAAGAGGCCGCTGATCTTGCGCCACGGCGGGGACCCAACTTGCGGACCATGGTGCAAGAGGAGTGGAATTTGGAGAGGAAATGGAAGAATGGAGAGATGATGGAAGGAGGATGAGAGCTAGAGAGAAATGGGAAGTGTTCTTGCCGGAAACAATGAAATTTTGGCCGTCGGGTCGACCTGATGCCAAAAGGGGCAGTGGTATACTGCCCCGCAGGAACAACAAGGGTTTAAGGTGAACCCGAAAGGTTTGAAAAGGGTCTGGCAAGAAGGCAGTGTCGACACATGAGGAAGGGTGTGTCGACCTGACTGGGGTTGTGTGTCGACACGAGAGAGGATTGTGTCGACACAGCCTTTGAGAGAAATTTGAATCTTTGAGAGGAAATTTTTGAGAAATTTGGGGACATCTTTATAATGATAAATAATGAGAGGAATTATCATTTCAAGGATTTTTAAGAGGCTTAAAAATTCATTTGTTGTATTTTGCAAAAATTCATCACAGTTCAAGTGTTTCAAACAATTTCCAACAGGATATTAGCATTCCAAGACTTGAATCAACAAAATGATAAATTGAGGGATATAATGTATCTAACAATCAACCAAAAACTACCATGTTTCTCAATTTTCAAGAATTAAAGATGTCATCTAGACTAAATACAGTTGTGTTGAAAGTAAAACACAAACTTAAAGAACAACTTGATGAAGGAGGAAGATGATTCTTTCTAAACAAATCTCCAATAATTTTCATATTTTTGTTCTTTTAACAAACTATCAAATGATATAAATCTCTTTCACTCAAGTACTAGTGCTTTTTACACACCATAGTCCCTGGATACTTAAGATTTAGTCATTGTCAAGTCTCAAAGGGGTAAATGATGACCTTTTGACATGAAAATATACGTTTTGTAGACGCCAATATTTCCAGTTACTCAGTCATCATCAAAAAGCATAGCACATAATTGCTTAAATTTTGAAGTTATTTTCAATTTGGATCCCCTTTGAACAGAGTTAGCAATAATGCCTCATGACATACATAGCACTTCATTCATTGTGAAGGTGTGCAGTTTCTCAGCACAGATGCCATTGCTCTGTTGGATTTTACAAGATTTTGGAGAGTTTGTGAGATAGAATTCAAATACATCCAGTCATCAGTTGCAAACAAGGAAATGTTTTAAGTTCAAGGCACAAATTGTCATTTAGTTTAGGAAGAGATCTGAATTTCTGTGGATTGAGAGACATAGTTGAAAGTTGATTAAAAAATATAATATATCACTCAAGGTTCATTTTGTGACTCTAGACTTTAGAATGAGGACATCATGCAGGAATTGATGAAATGCAAGAAAGGTTTTGAATTTTGCAAAAAGATGACTTGTGAATTTTCTAGCTCCCCCTGAGATGATGATTTCAACCATTTTTCATCAAAATAAAGATATGCATTTTTGAAATCAGAAAGAGATTTTCTTCTTGGACAACAAGAACTTCTCCTCAACAATTGCATATTCATTTCTTGGTACTTGGCGGAGATAAGCTCTCACGCATAGTGAAAGTGTCCAGACAAGCCTAACTTGTCCTTCTTCAAATCACCATTTGATATACCAAGTAACTTCAATGCAATAAGAGTTGAAGAATTCATTGCCAAAAAGGAAATGGAAGTGAAAACTGTGCAAGTTTTGAAATCAGAAAAGAAATTCTCTTTGAACAATAAAAGCTCCCCCTCAACTATTGCATATTAACTTCTTAGTACTTGGCGGAGATATGTTCTCACGCATAGTGAAAGTGTCCAGACAAGCATAACCTGTCCTTCTCCAAGTCACTATTTGATATACCAAGAAGTTTCAACACAATCAGAAGTGGAGAATTTATTGTAAAAAGGGAAATGGAATTGAAAGTGAGAGAGATATGAACAATGTAGCTTGAGGAAGCAAGGAGTTATGAAATGCAAAGAACTCCCCCTTAGACAATGCATAGCACTCAACCCAAACCTTAAGAGAGATCAAGAAGGTGGACATTTACAAAGACCAAGTTCTCTCCTTAATGATGAAAATCTGTTTTCAGGAAGGGGTTTAGTGAATATGTCTGCAATTTGTTTTTCAGTTTCAATAAAATGGAGTTCAAAAGATTTCTTTGCAACCTCATCTCTCAAGAAATGATGCCTAATTTCAATGTGTTTTGTTCTGGAGTGCTGAATGGGGTTTTTAGACAAATTTATGGCACTAGTGTTATCACATAGGATGGGTACACACCCTAAATCTTGGTTGTAATCAAGAAGTTGATGTTTCACCCAGAGAATCTGAGTTCCACATCTACCTGCAGCAACATACTCAGCCTCTGCTGTTGACAGAGCAACTGAATGTTGCTTCTTAGAAGCCCAAGAAATAAGGCACCCACCTAGAAATACACACAAGCCACTTGTGCTTTTTCTATCTAACTTACACCCAGCATAATCAGCATCACAATAGGCAAACAATTCTAACTTGCAACCAGCAGGATACCAAATTCCTAAGTCACATGTTCCAACAAGATATTTAAAAATTCTTTTCACAGCAAGCATATGACTTTCTTTAGGATTAGATTGGAATCTAGCACATAAGCACACACAAAACTGAATGTCAGGTCTAGAAGTAGTAAGGTAGAGCAGAGAGCCAATCATACCTCTGTAGGTCTTTGGATCACTGACTTACCAGATGGGTCTTCTTCTAGCTTAGCATTTATTGCAATGGGTGTGCTTGAGTGTTTAAGGTTCTGAAAGTCAAACCTTTTCAGTAGCTCCTTGACATATTTGGTTTGACTGATGAAGATTCCTTCATGTGTTTGGTTCACCTGCAATCCCAAAAAGAATGTTAAATCTCCCATTAAGCTCATTTCAAATTCATTCTTCATTTGATTTGAAAATTCAGTGCAAAGGCCTTTATTAGTTGATCCAAATATTATGTCATCAACATAAATTTGGACAACAATTATTTGATTTTTTACTGTTTTTGTGAACAATGTTTGATCAACATTACCTCTAGAATATCCTTTTTCAAGTAAAAAGGAACTCAAACGATCATACCAAGCTCTTGGAGCTTGTTTAAGACCATAGAGTGCCTTATTAAGCTTGAAAACATGGTTAGGATATTTTTCATTTTCAAATCCAGGAGGTTGTTCAACAAAAACATTTTCCTTTATATATCCATTTAGAAATGCACTTTTGACATCCATTTGAAAGACTTTGAATTTCATGGAGGATGCAAAAGCAAGGAAAATTCTCACAGCTTCTAGTCTAGCTACAGGGGCATAAGATTCTTCAAAGTCAATTCCAAATTCTTGGTTATACCCCTTTGCAACTAGCCTAGCTTTGTTTCTTATTACTTGACCAGCTTCATTCAATTTATTTCTGAAAACCCATCTAGTGCCAATCACAGTTTGGTCACTAGGTCTAGGCACTAATTCCCACACTTGATTTCTTTCAAATTGATGAAGTTCATCATGCATAGCATTAATCCAATCAGAACTGGATAAGGCTTCATCAATTGACTTGGGTTCAATTTGGGAAATTAGAGCTAGTGAGTCTTCTTCAATGTTTTGCAAGAAGGATGATCTGGTCCTAACTCTATCATTTAAGTTGCCAACTACACTGTCTAATGGGTGATCTCTTAGAAAACGAGGTTCAGAAATTACCTGTTGAGAAGTGCCCACTTCTGGAGCAATATTACCTGAACCACTTGAAGATGGTGAGTTGTTGTTCAGGTTCTCTTCAATGTTGTTAATCTCCTCAACGGTTGGTGAAGAATCCACAATGAGGTCATCCTCTTCATTGTCTTGTTTTTCCCTGCAAGATTTAGAATCATTAGTGGAAAAGGAATTTTCATCAAAAATAACATGTGGTGATTCTTCAACAGTTTTGGTTTTCAATATGTACACTTTGAAAGCCCTTGACACTTCTGAATAGCCAAGGAAGATAGCTTCCTGACTCTTAGCATCAAACTTGTCAAGGTTTTCTTTGTTGTTATTGTGTACAAAACACTTGCACCCAAAAGTTTTGAAGTAAGCAACAGTTGGCTTTTTGTTTTTCAACAATTCATAGGGGGTTTTTCTGATCTTTGGTCTGACCAAGGCTCTGTTTAGGATGTGATTGGCTGTGTTAACAGCTTCAGCCCAGAAGGATTTGGGCAGATTACTCCCTAAGAGCATGGATCTAGCCATTTCCACAAGAGTTCTATTCTTTCTTTCCACAACTCCATTTTGTTCTGGAGTTCTAGGTGAAGAAAACTTGTGAAATATTTGCAATTCAGCACATAGATCAGAAAAGGATGTGTTATCAAATTCACCCCCATGATCAGTTAAAATGTTTTTAATTTTAAATGGATAAGTTGTTAAGATAGTGGTACAGAAATTCCTGAATTCAAGGCATGCATCACTTTTGTGGGATAGAAAAATAACCCAGGTAAATCTAGTAAAGTCATCAATGATTACAAACCCATATCTCTTGCCACTTAGGCTTAGAACTCTTGTTGGCCCAAAGAGGTCCATGTGAAGAAGTTCTAGTGGCTTAGATGTGAGTACTTCATTGAAGGCTTTAAAGGATTTCCTAGTTTGTTTTCCTTTAGCACAGATCCCACAAATTTGACCTTCAACACTAGAAAAAGATTCAGGAAGACCTTTAACCAGATTCAATCTTAACAACTTATTCAAAGTTCTGAAACTTGCATGGCCAAGTCTTTTGTGCCAAGTCCATGCAATTTCATCTTTATTTGCAACAAAACAAAGATTTTCAGAAAAGTTTTTATTAAGGTTGATCATGTAGACATTGTTTTCTCTTTTTCCACAGAATTTGATTTTGTCAGTTGATGAATCAATTATTTTGCAAAAATCAGATTCAAACACAACTTTGTGACCTTTGTCACATAGTTGGCTAATACTGAGCAAATTATAATCAAGTCCATCAACTAACAAAACATTATCTACTGAGTTTGAAGAAGTTTGACCAACCTTACCAGATCCAATGATCTTTCCTTTATTTTTACCTCCAAAGGTGACTGACCCTCCCTCCTTTTCAATTAGACAGGAAAATTTGGCTCTATCTCCAGTCATGTGTCGTGAACACCCACTATCAAGAAACCAAACATTGGTGTTGGGTGCACGACCTTCCTGCACAAAGATCAATGGAGAGAAGATTTTGGTACCCAAACAGAGTTGGGACCATCAGTATGATTTAGCACAGATATCAAATCCTTTCTCACCCAAATTTGATTTGTTTTAGATTTTTGTTTTGTTACTTTGGTGTTTTCAGCCTTTTTCTGTTTGTTCTTTCTTTTAGGAATGAAAGCACCAAGATCTTTGTTTTTGGTTGGAGGGGAGTTTTTCATTTGAAAATTTGAGTTCAGAGGAGGAGGTGGAATCCATGGATTGTGTTGGTACATCCAGAAATTTGGATAAGAGTATTGAGGATAATACCAACAGGGATTTTCATACCATTGGTTCCAAGGATTAGTCCAATCTTCTTGAAGTGTTGTCTTGAAGGTCCAAGGTTTTTCATGGATTATTTCTTTTCCCTTTTTCTTATTTTTCAGATTTTTATTTGAATTTTTGGTTGAGTTGGTTTTGGTTTTTGGTGTTGAGCAGGTCGACCTCTCCTGTACTGGTGTCGACACAACAGCCACAGAAGTCTTCTTCTTGTGGACTGGTGTCGACCTGTCAGGGGACTGTGTCGACCTGATAGTCTTCTTTTGTTTGGGGTTTTGTTTGCTGTTTGTTGGATTTCAGTGTTTTCCAGATTAGGACCCTTGACAAAATTAATTAGTGGTGCTTTTCCCTTTTTCTCACCAAATTTGTCTTTTTGGGGTTTCTTCTTGTTGAATCCTAATCCATGAGATGTGGTTGTCATGTTGGATCCTAGCAATGCCTCTAGGTTATCTTGGCCTTTTGTGAAGGTTTGGATAACCTCCTCCCTTTCCTTTAGCTGGTTTTTAAGAACTTCAATTTCTTCAATTTTCTGTTGTTTTTCTTGTTTTTCAATTTCCAGCTTTTCATTTAAGTTTCTGAATTCTTGGGAGGCCTTTTGAGAGGCAAGTTTCAGTTCATCAATTAGGTTTAGGAGATTCTCTTTTTCTTCAAGCAAGTCTGTTACTTCAGATTCCAGTTCACAGATTCTATTGTTTGAAGATTGATTATGGTAGAGATTTTCAATTTTCTTTTTGATGTGTTTATTTTCTTTTCTCATTTCAGAATATCTTTCAACTAATTCTGCATACACATCCTGCCAATCTTCAACACTATAATCTTCAAAGGAAGTATTTACCTTTCCATCTGTGCTGTTGGCCATGAAGCAAACTTCCTCACTCTCTGAGCTTGAGGACTTCTTCTCTTCTTCTTCCTCACTTGTATCTTCATCAGACCAAGTGGCTACCATGGCCTTTGGCTTCTTATATTTCTGGAATCTCTTGTGCTTTTCCTTCTTGTTCTCAGGACACTCTCCTTTCATGTGTCCTGGCTTGTTGCACCTGTAACAGATAACATTTTCATCAGGTTTATGATTCTTATTGAAATTGGAAGAGGAAGTGTTCTTCTTACCTGAGGGAAATTTCTTTTTCCCAGTCATTTTCCCTTTCCTATATTTCAAAAATTTCCTGAATTGTCTGGTCATGAGGGCAATCTCATCCTCATTCGACTCAGATTCTTCAGAACTTGTCTTATCCTGATTTTTATCTTTGTTGCTTGAAGAGGCTTTGAGTGCCATAGGCTTGGTCTTAATGATGTGTTCTTCATTTCTTTTTAAGTTTATTTCATATGTCATTAAAGATCCAATCAATTCATCCAAAGAAATTTTGGACAAATCTTTTGAATCTTCAATAACAGTGGCCTTGGTATGCCAAATGAAGAAAGTGAACGCAAAATTTTTCTTACCAAGTCTGCATCAGTATACTCCTTACCCAAAGCCTTGAGTCCATTGACTATCACCATGAATCTGGCAAACATTTCAGAAATAGATTCATTAGATTTCATCATGAAAGTTCATATTCTGAAACTAAAATATTTGCCTTGGTCTCCTTGACCTGAGATGTTCCCTCATAGAGTAATTCGAGTTTATCCCACATCTCTTTGGCAGATTTGCACATAGAGATTCTCGAATACTCCTTGGGATGGACAGCACACTGAATCATGTTCATGGCACTATAATTCAGTGTAGCTTTCCTTATCTGTTCCCTTGTCCAGGTATCTTCTTCTCCCTGGTTCTCATAGGGACCCACCTCAACTACTTTCCAGATCTCATAGTTCTGGGCCCTCAGAAATACTTGCATTCTGTTTTTCCAATAAGAATAGTCCAAACCATTAAAGAATGGTGGCCTATTTATGGAATGGCCCTCAGCTATGAAACCCTTTGAGTCCATGACACTTAAGTAAATGCACAGAGAAAGAGTTAAACAACCAAGCAAACAAACAAGCAAACAATCAAACACTCAATACTCAGAAACAAAAACTGCTCAGTTCAAATCAGATCGATGTAAACCCGCTCTGATACCAATTGAAGGATCGAAATGAATGTGTGGAAAAGATCTAGAAGGGGGGGGGATGAATAGATCTTAGCCACTTTTGCGGAAGCTTAAGTAATTTGAAAACTATTTAGAATCAGAGGCAATGTTATCAGTGAAAAACTACAGATCTGATTAGATTTGAGTGAGTTGAAAAACTTAGATGTGAAGCAAGTTGATTAAGTGAATTAAAAACGGATCCTATGCAAGCATCTAGCGGATGAATCAATCAAACCACAGAAGACAAATGCACAAGGATTTTTTAGGTGGTTCGGAAATCACCCAAGTGATTCCTACATCCACCCCTCACAACCCGTGAGGCTTCACTAACACAACTGGGCTACACACCCAAAGGAGCCTAACAACTCCAACACTTCAGAGCATACAACTCACACAACCTCTAGAGCAAGACTACTCTAGAAACACAGAGCAAGACTGCTCAAACCAACCCTGAGCTTAACAACTCAAACTGAGCTCGACGGCTCACAACAACTGAGCACAATGCTCACACTAAAACTGCTAGACACCAACTTAAGACTAAGATCCTCTAGCAACAGATCTAGTCGAAATTTGAGAACTCTAAAGAGAGTTATGCAGAAGCACTTGCATAATCTCAAAAGATATCTCAGAAGAACAGAAGAAAAGGTAAATTGTATTGAAAGGCTTCGTTCTTCAGTGTACTCCCTTGTAGAAGCTTGAATTGGGAAGGAACTTGTGAAGCTTGAAGTCCAAGTCGATGCTCTGCAATCTGAGAAGTTGGATCTTCCTCGAATTCTTCACCCAAGAAGTCTTCTACAGGATCTGCCTCCTTGGAATGCTTCAGAGAAGTCTTCAGGAATCAAATTCCAATTCCCACACCTTGAATTGGTGGGAATTGGTCTTCTGGAAGCACTTGGAGAGCAGGGGAAGGAGACACGAGCTCTTCTTGGCCGCCAGGAGCTTCTTGGAGGCTCTTGGAGAGTTGGGTCCTTCTCACGTGAAGGCTGGCCAAAAAAAAGACCTTTTATATCCTTAGGATTCCAAAGATACCCTTTGGGGTACAAGGGCACGCGTTCCTAGGAAGATTCTGATCGCCCTAGAAGGACACGTGGCAGCCATCAACTTTTAGGATGAAAAGTTTCCGTAGTGTGTCGACCTGCCCTGGTGGTAGTGTCGACACACTGTCCAGAATATGTAGAAGGCTGTTCTGGGAAGAGGGTCCCGTGTCGACCTGCTCTTGAGTGTGTCGACCTGCTGTCCCAAATCTGCAAACTGGCTGTTCTGGGAACTGGGTCTAGTGTCGACCTGCTCTGAGAGTGTGTCGACCTGCTGTCCCAATTCTTCAAACTGGCTGTGTCTCTGAGAGTGTGTCGACCTGGGTAGGCTTGATTTCTGAAAAACTGCCACTCGTGTCGACACACTCTTGACATGTGTCGACACAGTCTCAACATTTTACACATTTTGCCTTTGAATCTGTGTTGATGTGTCGACACCATTGATGGGTGTGTCGACTCATCTTTTGCATAAAAATGTTTGTACCTGAAAAATAAACACATATATCATTAGTTAAATGATTTGTCATGACGATAAATGATAAATGTGGTTTGAAAAATACTTTTTGAACATGAATTTCAGGTATGATGTTTTTGACATGTTTCAATTAAATTGCTTTAAGAACACCTCTTGTCATCATCAAAATAGGAGGGAAATGATATGAATTTGCATTCAACCCAACATTCTGGTGTTGACGTGAAACTGTGTTTCGTGGAGGTCGTGAGGTGTGACCTTCCACTCAATGTGCTTCACCCTTCCTCGGGTAAGCTACCGTATATGGTTTTCATGTGTGATGGATTGGCCCGCTGTAGTCGATCATGTTACTTGGTGTGTGTGGTTTCCGACATATTGTGATTTGAGGTATAAAGGACCAGCTTTTGGTTAGCAGTCATGTTACCCTCGTACTTGAGACTCGCTTGTGCAGCTTATAGCTTAAATGATTGGTTGTGACTGTGGTTTGCCTATGAGGCTTGAAGCCTAGGCGTTACTGTTGTTAAGTGGACTAGTGGTGTGGAGCTAGTCCTATTGTTCTCTCTTATTTTCCGAGGTTGTGAATAGTTAATGTGTTTATATTTAATTGCAGTATTAAATACAATTGTTGTGAGCATGAAATGGTTTGGTTACATGTGTAGCCAGTAGACCCATTGAGGTTGAGGTCTCTTTTGTTAGTTGTGGTCCTTGGGTGATCCCTACTGAGCCTGTGACTTGTTGAGGCTCACTCCCCTACAGTTCTTTTCAGGGCTTGTCGAGTGTTTGGCTTGCAGCGGCGTTGTGTCAGACTTGTACCACCAGCAGTTGTGTAGTAGTTAGTGTTGTGTGAGCTTGTGCTCCCTCAGGGTATGCCCCAGGCAGTTGTACTTTTTAATTGGACATATAATAATGTAATGGGACAGTTGTAAATTGTTATATGCAGATATGAGCACATGTACTTTCTTGTGTCTTATACTGTTGTGGTTTGTCTTTTATATTCTTACTGGACACTTGTGTGAGCTATCCCTTGCGAGACTTCGGTGCGTTCGCGGGAGGCGGATCTGGATATGAAGCCTTATCGGGCATAAGTACCCCGGTCCGTCACAAATACACAATGAGAGAATGTGTTGTTAGGATGAAGTCTTTGCTAGGATACAACCAGCAACTTCTATTCTTGGCATCGACCCTGTTCGAGAAGCCTGAGAAGAGAGCATGGTTCATGGCTCTTGATGATGAGGATGCTTTAGCATGGATCTTGAATGCTACTTCTTGAGATGCTTACCATGTTACTCCTTGATGTTTGTCTTTGCCATTAGTGTTTGTTTCTATCATTTTAGTATTATGTTTCTGCAACTTCATCCTAGTAACATGTATTAGCGACATCATTTGCCTTTATAATTATGTATCTCGTACAACTTCATCCTATGTAATTTTCACTATGAATATGAGTGTCCACTTTATGGTATTGCAGGCCAGTAGGCATTCTGAAATGGGCAAGTATATGTGCTATGTAGTTTGGGTTGGTCGTCAACTAGGAATATACCATACTTGGTCTGATTGTTATGCCTAGGTCAATGGATACCCGGGAGCAAAGTTTAAGGGATTCTCAAACTTAGAAGAAGCACAACACGCTTACTATGGAATGGTTGTACGTGGATTTACGTCTCAAGTACAAAGGAGATCTACCTATGCACCTAATGACTCAGTTACCCATGCACGAAGAGAATCAGAACGCCATGGCTTGAACAATGAAATTCCCATACTTATTATGCTGATGATATTGCTCCTTATTTTTCTGATCTTCTTAATGTTAGTTGTCATGTTCATTGTATTTTAAGAAACGTAGCTAACTACTTCATGCTACTTGTCATGTTATTTCATTTCTAGTGACTTCTTCTATTTCTGAAGACAATTTATCATGTTTATCTAAATGTTAGGACCTTCTGTTGATGTGGACGCATTAGTACGGAAGATCTTTTGTGAGGAGAATGCCCTCTTTTTAGCCATCAATGAAGCAATTGCTGATGAGATTTTGGAATCAAATGAGGAACACAGTGTCCCAAGGCCTATGCACACAAGTAGTCATAGTGGACACATTTGGATTCATGAGGTTCTGTAGGGACATGAACGACGTTGCTACAACATGTTCAGACTACATCCCACGACGTTCATGAAATTAAGAGACGAACTTATGGAAAGAGATCTTATACGTGATTCCCATTATGTCACAGCAACGGAGAAACTCGCAATTTTCATGTATGCAATGGGTCATGGTGTGGCATCCAGAGCTATGTGCGAGCATTTTCAACACTCTTCTGAGACAATCAGTAAACACGTCCGCGAAGTCACAAAAGCATTGGCTTCCCTACACTTCAATTACATAAAACTACCAAGTTTGACTGATCCTGTGCACCCCCGCATCCAGCATGATGATAGATTTTATCCTTACTTCAAGGTAAAAATTGGATTTTTAAAATTAAAAGACCTGATTTTTCTTAAGATTCTCATTTTCACTTTGTATTTAGGATGCCATTGGAGCAATTGATGGTACCCACGTCCCAGCGCATATATTGCGAGAAAAACAAGTACGGTATAGGAACCGCAAAGGAGTGATCAGTCAAAATGTCATGGGGGTTTGTGGTTTTGACCTTGTCTTCCAATATGTGGGGTCAGTTTTGAGGGAGCAGCTGCTGACATGGCTGTCCTCAGGAGGGCTATGGATGTAGGTGGCTTTCACGTTTTGGAAGGTATGATTATCCATTTATCACTATCCACGTATATTTCGTTTAACGTAAAATGTGCTAATGTAATGTCTTAATATCTCATAGGAAAGTACTACTTAGTGGACTCAGGATATGGAAACACTGCTCAATTTGTGGCTCCATATCGTGGGGAAAGATACCATATCCAAGAATTTCAAGGACGTGGCAATACACGGTATAAGAACATGAGAGACAAGTTCAACCATCGTCACGCCCAACTTCGCAATTGTGTGGAACGTTCATTTAGGGTGTTGAAGAATAGATTTCAAACATTGAGAGAGGGAAACTGTTATCCATTTCGTACACAATTGTTGATTGTTATTGCATGTTGTGTTGTGCATAATTTTGTCTGACGTCAACAAGGCGATGACTTTTATTTTAACTTAAGTCGTAAAGGAGGTAGGGAGGAGGAAGATGATGAACCTGAGGAAGACCCAAATCTTTCTGTTAGCGCATCTGACATGACGGCAGGAGGAGCTCTTCGAGAAGCAATTGCCACACAACTGTGGATGGCTAACTGAGATGTAATTTGACCTATTATCTTAATATTCTATTTCTATTAGGATGGTTACAACTTTATTATCCAACTAGTGACTTGTTTAGTGTGTCATTGTTTTTATTGTAATCAAATTTCATTGTGCACTTAATGAGTATTTCAACTACATGTAGGTGCAATTTGGGACTTGGAAAAGGACTTTCTCTTGATATATTTAATTGGACAACAAAAAAATTGTAAAAACATCATAGGAGACTCTTTGAATGAGGAAGGATGGAAGAACGTCCAAAACATTTTCAACAAGGACTTTTGTGTGGCTTGGCCCATATCACATTTCCTACATCATTTTACATTCTATCGATCATTTTATTTGATCGCTCAAGATCTCATCAATGTGGTCAATTTTCACTGGGATGACGAGATTAAACAAATACGAGGTTCAGAATTAGCTTGGCAGCAATATCTTGAGGTTTTTTAAAAAAATTTACCTATGACGATTATGCATACATATTACTGACCAAATTAATTAATTATTGTTTTATTCTTCCATTGCAGTTCAACCCATTGGCTACAGGGTTCAAAGAAAGGACATTGCCATTACACAATGACCTTGTCAAGTTGTTCAGTGGTTGGGGATCATAAAGACCTTATGAAAATTGAACGGTTTTGGGCAATGATGAGTGGGCATCCTTATCCAATTCAATGTTGGGATGGTCAAATTGGCAACCGCGGATATATTGTGTAACGTCGCGCGTTTTTCGGATCCCTGTGGATCATGGTTTAGCGGGTTTGGTGGCCAATGTGTGGCCCACTAGCTTGTGTTTCAGGTGTTCGCGCGAGTTGTGAGGCTTGGTGGGTCGGCTGTTGGGCCCAAAGTGCTCACAGGTCTTGCGGCTATGAACGCGACGGAGGCTTACGTCGCGATCTGAACGCGTCAGCCCTTGGGGTCGCGTTTTTGTTACCGTTGTTGAGCGGCGACGTCTGCATGCGCGCCAAGTGTCATGCGCTGGGTGGCTCGCTGACGTCTGGAGTGTGAAGGCGACGGTCTTCCACGTGGCGATCAGGTAGCGACGGGGTTGCACATCGCGATCCCAACCGCTGTGTTGTTTTTAAGAACCCCAGCCGAGCAGAGCAGGAGAATCTCTTCTCGGCCAGGGGGGGGGGGGAGCTGCTGCAGGGTTTCTTGGCGATTTGAGGTTCTGGTGGAGTTCTCGGCGCGCTCTCACCGTGAGGACGTCGCGTGGAGCGGGGGAAACGCCGAGGGATCTTCGGTCTTCACGTTCTTCGCGAAGGTAGGGTGTTTCTACCTCGTTTGATCGTGTGGATTGCTCGTGGTGTGGATTTGATTTGTTTAAAGCTTAAAGAACAGTAGATACCATGTTAGGTGTTGAACCACTTTTTATTACCTTCATATTTTGGTGATAACAAAATCTATGATGTAACTTAAATTGAATATTTTGTTTCATCTGTGTCACATCAATCTCATAGCAAAATGCTAAGTCTCTCATTGATGCAATATGGCGCACTAGAATGATAAAATCGATGTTTAATCCATATACATCGATTTCAGATTAAGTGCCAAATTAATAAGCGCTACAACAATTTGTTCTGATCAATTTTATAAGCGCTACAATGATTTGATTTTAATTGAATAAGGTTCATAATGATTCGCTAAGGCTCATAACGATTTCTTAAGTGAGGACAACGATTTGCTATCACAACGATTTTGTATCTCAACGATTCGGTAAGACTCATAACGATTTGATAAGTGAGCGCAACGATTTGCCTTCACATCGATTTGCTAAGGCTCATAACGATTTCATAAGTGAGAACAACGATTTGCTCTCACAACGATTTGGTTCTCACAACGATTCGGTAAGACTCATAACGATTTGATAAGTTACATAACGATTTGCCTCTCATCGATTTGTTAAGTTTCATAACCGTTTACTGAGACTTACAATGATTTGCCTTTCATAACAATTTGTTTACAAATAAGCAACGACTCTTCACATAACGATTTCATAAGTCATGCTCATAACGATTTCCTCATGGATTCTGTTCAAACACAGATTACCTTCATATTTCAAATATGTTTGGCGCCAAATGAAAAGTCAAATATCTTCTGACAGAATAAAGTTGCATGCTTGTCAGAAAAAGATATAATCTTCTATTTTTAGCATGTTAAGCAGAATCACAGTGGTACGCACTATTTATCATAAACACTATTTTATGCTAACACTCTTTTCTTTATGTGCAGACCTCGTAGTCCACACAGTATCAGAAGAAAGACAGAAGATGAGCAACGGCTAGAACTCCAACAGATCCCTTCAACGGATCTATTCAAATTGCTCATATAAAAGAAGAAGCTTAGCTGAAGAACAGCAGAGAGCCTTCCTGAATATCTTTGAAGGAGTGTACATCCAAGTGAGGAACATCAACGCCACATACACTCAAAACAAGAGAGAAGAGCTCGAGCCAAAAAATCTACAGAAGTTTTTCAAAGCAGAAGTCTTCATCGCCTTCAAGCCTTCTTCTCTTCCACTCTCTCCCTGTGCTCATTGTAATCTTGGGGGAGAGTCTGTGACTGTGAGCTAGAGTTCATTGTGTCCATCTTGTAATAGCTCCCAGTCTGATCTTTCTTTTCTAAGAAAGACTCCTGTCCAGCTGTAGGACTGTATACAGTAGATAACCCAGCTAGGGGTTTGTGTCTAGCTGAACCACACTGGGGCTTGTACCAGGAGGTTTGCTTCTAAACCTGTAAAAGAAGTGGGCTGCCTTCTTGTCCGGGAAAGAGAAGAAGACCTGGTGGGGTATCCAGGGTGTTGTAGTGTCCTTGAGGGGGACTGTACCCTTGGTTAGTGAAATCCCAAGAGTTTGCTTGGGGACTGGACGTAGGACTTCCATGTGGGAAGGGCCGAACCAGGATAAATCTCCTGTGTCCTTTGTGTGATTGTTTATTTGCTTCCGCACTGCTACTCTTTATCACACTAAACTAACCAAACTTTCAAGTGATAATTTTCTGTGTTTAAGTTTCTATTTCAGATTTCATAAAAACCTATTCACCCCCCCCCCCCCTTTCTAGGTTAGTTTGTTGCCGTACCAAAAGGGCCAACAAGTGGTATCAGAGAGGGTCTCTGAACTTTCAAGAAGATCCAACGATCTTAGAGCAAAGATCCATGGCAGCTCAAGGATATGCTGAAGGTCAATCAGTACCAGATCTCCATTCTTTGATGGAGAGGACTACCAATATTGGAAGATGAGAATGGAATGCTTCATTCGAGGCACAGACTTTGATCTGTGGTAGGTAATCGAGGTAGGTTATTATGTTATTGTTTCTGTTCCAGGCACTACTGCCATTACACATGTTGATAAAAGTAAACTATCTCTAAATTTTAAAGCAAAAAATTATTTATGTTGTGTTTTATCTAAAAAGGAATTTAGTAGAGTATCTGCATGCAAATCTGCTAAAGAAATTTGGGATAAACTGCAGATAACTTATGAAGGAACGGATAAAGTGAAACAAACTAGAATAGATATTCTTGTTTCACAATATGAACAATTTAAAATGCTTCCAAACGAAAATATTACTCAAATATATAATAGATTTTCAAGCATAGTAGTTGGTTTAAGCTCTCTTGGTAAAACTCTTTCTAATGAGGAAACCGTTAGGAAGATACTTAGGTCATTAACCATTTCATGGACACCTAAAGTAACTGCTATTGAAGAGGCCCATGATTTAAACAAATTGTCGATTGATAATTTAATAGGTTCTCTCATGGCATATGAAATAAATATGGAGCGACTATCTGAAAGCTCATCTAAGAAGAAATGTACTAATGCTCTTAAAGTGGTAGCTGCTCCTTCCACTTCATCTTCTTCTAGCTCACAAATTGCAGGATCTGAAGACAGTGATGTTGATGAAGTTCTGTCCAAACTTCAGAAGATTTAAAGAAGAAGAAAAATGGATCAAGAAGGATTCAAAAGAAAGAGAAAAAGGAGACAGAACCAGCCTGCTACGAATGCAGAAAACCTGGACATCTGAGACCAGATTGTCCTAGACTGAAGAAAACTGGTCAACCAGAAAAGCCCAAGAAGCAACACAAGAAATTTAAAAGAAGAGCCATGCCGGCTGCTTAGGAAAATGATGAGGTCACAAGCTCAGAATCATCAAGCTCAGATTCCGAAAAGGAGCATGTAAATCTAGCCCTCATGGTGGGACTAGATGAGGTACATTCTGACTCATTTTTCAATTCTTACAGCGATTTAGGGTCAGAATCGGAAGACTTAGAAGAAGTCTTCAATGAACTATATGAAAAACATAAAGGTGTTGTAAAAGAACTAAGAAATATGAAAAACAACACTACTTGCCTAGAAAACACCAACTCTGATCTTAAATCCGAATTGGAGCAACTAGAAAAACAATTAAAAGAATGCAAAGATAATAATTATCTTTTAAATGAAAATTTGAAAAGCAAAAATAATAAAAAGTTAGAGTTAGAAGAAAAATTAAAAACTCTAACTGAAGAAAATATCTACCTAAAAGAATCAGTTAGAAAATTAACAAAAGGAAAAACTTCTTTAGCTCTATGTTTCAAAGGGTCAAAACCTGGAAATAACAAGCAAGGCCTTGGATACAAACCTTCTGAAAAGGGAAAACAAGTTATAACCTCTGAACATTATCCTTTACCAAAATTTGTATAAGCAACCAAAATGACTCAGAAAAAGGTCCCTGTAAAAGAAAAAGTTTACAGAAATCATGTTCTAAAAACTCAACACAAAGAAAATAAGAACAGCAAAACAATATATATTCATTGTTGTTCTCATTGCAATAAACTAGGACACACTGTAAACACCTGCACAATAAGGCACTTAGTTTGGATCCCTAAAGGATATTTTCATGCATCTAACCATCAAGGACCCAAAATGATTTGGGTACCTACCTTTGAGTAATTTATTTGCAGGTTAGCCTTGGAGCATCAAAAACCCAAGGATGCTCAAGGCAGGAGTGACTGCAGACTCTTCATTCAAATCTCATCTGAAGAAAGAGTAGTCACAAAAATTGAATTGGTCTTTATTACTAACAATTATTTGCAAGTCTCATTCAGGTGGAGTCTCTCATTCAGGGGGAGCACAGATTAAGGGGGAGTTATTCAATAAATATCAATAATTGTTGAACCCCTCAATGGTAAGAAATTCTCTCAAAAAGGGGAGAAAAATGGATGGTAAGATCCTTCCTTTTTGGTCAGTGACAAAAAGGGGGAGAAGTTGTATATTCTATGAATTTTCTGCATTTTCTATGTTTCATATATTTGTATGTCAGAAAATTCTCATAAATTTTGTCATCACCAAAAAGGGGAAGATTATTGAACCACTTTTTATTACCTTCATATTTTGGTGATAACAAAATCTATGATGTAACCTAAATTGAATATTTTGTTTCATCTGTGTCGCATCAATCTCATAGCAAAATGCTAAGTCTCTCATTGATGCAATATGGCGCACTAGAATGATAAAATCGATGTTTAATCCATATACATCGATTTCAGATTAAGTGCCAAATTAATAAGCGCTACAACGATTTGTTCTGATCAATTTTATAAGCGCTACAACAATTTGATTTTAATTGAATAAGGTTCATAACGATTCGCTAAGGCTCATAACGATTTCATAAGTGAGAACAACGATTTGCTCTCACAATGATTTGGTTCTGACAACGATTCGGTAAGACTCATAATGATTTGATAAGTGAGCGCAACGATTTACCCTCACATCGATTTGCTAAGGCTCATAACGATTTCATAAGTGAGAACAACGATTTGCTCTCACAATGATTTGGTTCTCACAACGATTCGGTAAGACTCATAACAATTTGATAAGTTACATAACGATTTGCCTCTCATCGATTTGTTAAGTTTCATAACCGTTTGCTGAGACTTACAACGATTTGCCTTTCATAACGATTTGTTTACAAATAAGCAACGACTCTTCACATAACGATTTCATAAGTCATGCTCATAACGATTTCCTCATGGATTCTGTTCAAACACAGATTACCTTCATATTTCAAATATGTTTGGCGCCTAATGAAAAGTCAAATATCTTCTGACAGAATAAAGCTGCATGCTTGTCAGAAAAAGATATGATCTTCTATTTTTAGCATGTTAAGCAGAATCACAGTGGTACGCACTGTTTATCATAAACACTATTTTGTGCTAACACTCTTTTCTTTGTGTGCAGACCTCGTAGTCCACACAGTATCAGAAGAAAGACAGAAGATGAGCAACGGCTAGAACTCCAACGGATCCCTTCAACGGATCTATTCAAATTGCTCATATAAAAGAAGAAGCTTAGCTGAAGAACAGCAGAGAGCCTTCCTGAATATCTTTGAAGGAGCGTACATCCAAGTGAGGAACATCAACGCCACATACACTCAAAACAAGAGAGAAGAGCTCGAGCCAAAAATCTACAGAAGTTTTTCAAAGCAGAAGTCTTCATCGCCTTCAAGCCTTCTTCTCTTCCACTCTCTCCCTGTGCTCATTGTAATCTTGAGGGAGAGTCTGTGACTATGAGCTAGAGTTCATTGTGTCCATCTTGTAATAGCTCCCAGTCTGATCTTTCTTTTCTAAGAAAGACTCATGTCCAGCTGTAGGAATGTATATAGTAGATAACCCAGCTAGGGGTTTGTGTCTAGCTGAACCACACTAGGGTTTGTACCAGGAGGTTTGCTTTAAACCTGTAAAAGAAGTGGGCTGCCTTCTTGTCCGGGAATGAGAAGAAGACCCGGTGGGGTATCCAGGGTGTTGTAGTGTCCTTGAGGGGGACTGTACCCTTGGTTAGTGAAATCCCTAGAGTTTGCTTGGGGACTGGACGTAGGACTTCCATGTGGTAAGGGCCGAACCAGGATAAATCTCATGTGTCCTTTGTCTGATTATTTATTTGCTTCCGCACTGCTACTCTTTATCACACTAAACTAACCAAACTTTCAAGTGATAATTTTCTGTGTTTAAGTTTCTATTTCAGATTTCAGAAAAACCTATTCACCCCCCCCCCTTTCTAGGTTAGTTTGTTGTCGTACCAAAAGGGCCAACAAGTGGTACCAGAGAGGGTCTCTGAACTTTCAAGTAGATCCAACGATCTTAGAGCAAAGATCCATGGCAGCTCAAGGATATGCTGAAGGTCAATCAGTCACCAGACCTCCATTCTTTGATGGAGAGGACTACCAATATTGGAAGATGAGAATGGAATGCTTCATTCGAGGCACAGACTTTGATCTGTGGTAGGTAATCGAGGTAGGTGATTATGTTATTGTTTCTGTTCCATGCACTACTGCCATTACACCTGTTGATAAAAGTAAACTATCTCTAAATTTTAAAGCAAAAAATTATTTATGTTGTGCTTTATCTAAAAAGGAATTTAGTAGAGTATCTGCATGCAAATCTGCTAAAGAAATTTGGGATAAACTGCAAATAACTTATGAAGGAACGGATAAAGTGAAACAAACTAGAATAGATATTCTTGTTTCACAATATGAACAATTTAAAATGCTTCCAAATGAAAATATTACTCAAATGTATAATAGATTTTCAAGCATAGTAGTTGGTTTAAGCTCTCTTGGTAAAACTCTTTCTAATGAGGAAATTGTTAGGAAGATACTTAGGTCATTAACCATTTCATGGACACCTAAAGTAACTGCTATTGAAGAGACCCATGATTTAAACAAATTGTCGATTGATAATTTAATAGGTTCTCTCATGGCATATGAAATAAATACGGAGCGACTATCTGAAAGCTCATCTAAGAAGAAATGTACTAATGCTCTTAAAGTGGTAGCTGCTCCTTCCACTTCATCTTCTTCTAGCTCACAAATTGCAGGATCTGAAGACAGTGATGTTGATGAAGTTCTGTCCAAACTTCAGAAGATTTTAAAGAAGAAGAAAAATGGATCTAGAAGGATTCAAAAGAAAGAGAAAAAGGAGAAAGAACCAGTCTGCTACGAATGCAGAAAACCTGGACATCTGAGACCAGATTGTCCTAGACTGAAGAAAACTGGTCAACCAGAAAAGCCCAAGAAGCAGCACAAGAAATTTAAAAGAAGAGCCATGCCGACTGCTTGGGAAAATGATGAGGTCACAAGCTCAGAATCATCAAGCTCAGATTCCGAAAAGGAGCAGGTAAATCTAGCCCTCATGGTGGGACTAGATGAGGTACATTCTGACTCATTTTTCAATTCTTGCACAGATTTAGGGTCAGAATCGGAAGACTTAGAAGAAGTCTTCAATGAACTATATGAAAAACATAAAGGTGTTGTAAAAGAACTAAGAAATATGAAAAACAACACTACTTGCCTAGAAAACACCAACTCTGATCTTAAATCCGAATTGGAGCAACTAGAAAAACAATTAAAAGAATTAAAAGATAATAATTATCTTTTAAATGAAAATTTGAAAAGCAAAAATAATAAAAAGTTAGAGTTAGAATAAAAATTAAAAACTCTAACTGAAGAAAATCTCTACCTAAAAGAATCAGTTAGAAAATTAACAAAAGGAAAAACTTCTTTAGCTCTATGTTTGAAAGGGTCAAAACCTGGAAATAACAAGCAAGACCTTGGATACAAACCTTCTGAAAAGGGAAAACAAGTTATAACCTCTGAACAGTATCCTTTACCAAAATATGTACAAGCAACCCAAATGACTCAGAAAAAGGCCCTTGTAAAAGAAAAAGTTTACAGAAATCATGTTCTAGAAACTCAGCACAAAGAAAATAAGAACATCAAAACAATATATATTCATTGTTGTTCTCATTGCAATAAACTAGGACACACTGTAAACACCTGCACAACAAGGCACTTAGTTTGGATCCCTAAAGGATATTTTCATGCATCTAACCATCAAGAACCCAAAAGGATTTAGGTACCTACCTTTGAGTAATTTATTTGCAGGTTAGCCTTGGAGCATCAAAAACCCAAGGATGTTCAAGGCAGGAGTGACTGCAGACTCTTCATTCAAATCTCATCTGAAGAAAGAGTAGTCACAAAAATTGAATTGGTCTTTATTACTAACAATTATTTGCAAGTCTCATTCAGGTGGAGTCTCTCATTCAGGGGGAGCACAGATTAAGGGGGAGTTATTCAATAAATATAAATAATTGTTGAACCCCTCAATGGTAAGAAATTCTCTCAAAAAGGGAGAACAATGGATGGTAAGATCCTTCCTTTTTGGTTAGTGACAAAAAGGGGGAGAAGTTGTATGTTCTATGAATTTTCTGCATTTTCTATGTTTCATATATTTGTATGTCAGAAAATTCTCATAAATTTTGTCATCACCAAAAAGGGGAAGATTGTTGAACCACTTTTTATTACCTTCATATTTTGGTGATAACAAAATCTATGATGTAACCTAAATTGAATATTTTGTTTCATCTGTGTCGCATCAATCTCATAGCAAAATGCTAAGTCTCTCATTGATGCAATATGGCGCACTAGAATGATAAAATCGATGTTTAATCCATATACATCGATTTCAGATTAAGTGCCAAATTAATAAGTGCTACAACGATTTGTTCTGATCAATTTTATAAGCGCTACAACGATTTGATTTTAATTGAATAAGGTTCATAACGATTCGCTAAGGCTCATAACGATTTCATAAGTGAGAACAACAATTTGCTCTCACAACGATTTGATTCTCACAACAATTCGGTAAGACTCATAAAGATTTGATAAGTGAGCGCAACGATTTACCCTCACATCGATTTGCTAAGGCTCATAACGATTCATAAGTGAGAACAACGATTTGCTCTCACAATGATTTGGTTCTCACAACGATTCGGTAACACTCATAACAATTTGATAAGTTACATAACGATTTGCCTCTCATCGATTTGTTAAGTTTCATAACCGTTTGCTGAGACTTACAACGATTTGCCTTTCATAACGATTTGTTTACAAATAAGCAACGACTCTTCACATAACGATTTCATAAGTCATGCTCATAACGATTTCCTCATGGATTCTGTTCAAACACAGATTACCTTCATATTTCAAATATGTTTGGCGCCTAATGAAAAGTCAAATATCTTCTGACAGAATAAAGCTGCATGCTTGTCAGAAAAAGATATAATCTTCTATTTTTAGCATGTTAAGCAGAATCACAGTGGTACGCACTGTTTATCATAAACACTATTTTGTGCTAACACTCTTTTCTTTGTGTGCAGACCTCGTAGTCCACACAGTATCAGAAGAAAGACAGAAGATGAGCAACGGCTAGAACTCCAACGGATCCCTTCAACGGATCTATTCAAATTGCTCATATAAAAGAAGAAGCTTAGCTGAAGAACAGCAGAGAGCCTTCCTGAATATCTTTGAAGGAGTGTACATCCAAGTGAGGAACATCAACGCCACATACACTCAAAACAAGAGAGAAGAGCTCGAGCCAAAAATCTACAGAAGTTTTTCAAAGCAGAAGTCTTCATTGCCTTCAAGCCTTCTTCTCTTCCACTCTCTCCCTGTGCTCATTGTAATCTTGGGGGAGAGTCTGTGACTGTGAGCTAGAGTTCATTGTGTCCATCTTGTAATAGCTCCCAGTCTGATCTTTCTTTTCTAAGAAAGACTCATGTCCAGCTGTAGGACTATATACAGTAGATAACCCAGCTAGGGGTTTGTGTCTAGCTGAACCACACTGGGGTTTGTACCAGGAGGTTTGCTTCTAAACCTGTAAAAGAAGTGGGCTGCCTTCTTGCCTGGGAAAGAGAAGAAGACCTGGTGGGGTATCCAGGGTGTTGTAGTGTCCTTGAGGGGGACTGTACCCTTGGTTAGTGAAATCCCAAGAGTTTGCTTGGGGACTGGACGTTGGACTTCTATGTGGGAAGGGCCGAACCAGGATAAATCTCATGTGTCCTTTGTGTGATTGTTTATTTGCTTCCGCACTGCTACTCTTTATCACACTAAACTAACCAAACTTTCAAGTGACAATTTTCTGTGTTTAAGTTTCTATTTCAGATTTCAGAAAAACCTATTCACCCCCTTTCTAGGTTAGTTTGTTGCCATACCAAAAGGGCCAACACTAGGGTATCCATTAAAGCATGTAAATTGTGAATTAAGCATGGTTTGAATGGTTTGGAATGGTAATCCGTGAAGTCCCTTCCAGATTAGGGTTTTCGTCTGCTAAGGTGACAGTCTAGGGTGTCACGACCTTGTCGCGACGACCCGATCTGTCACGTTAGGGTTTCTGTTGCGACGTTTAAGTGGGCCGTGATTGATGGGGTCCCAGGTTCCTATCGCGACCTGGTTACGACAAGGCTTATCGCGACATGTTTGGGTGGCGCAATCTTATTGCGCCACTGTTACCTGTGCGTTAAGGTTTCTTATCGCGGTCTGTCGGGGTGTCGCGACCGCAGCAGTGAGGTCTGTTTATGCATGTTTTCAGTATTTTGGTTATGATAATTGTTGTGCATGGCAATGACAGGTGGAGCCAGTGCACTCGTCACGCTTATGAAGTGTGTTGCTCACGAGATGGGCATGTTTTACGTGGTTATTATGTCATGTACGTAACCGGCTTGGTGTTTACGTGGTTTGTGTGGTGCATTGACACCCGTAGTGCTTTTGGAGTGTGTTGTCCAAGTATTGGACATGTTGTTTACATGAATGTCATGTGGTGCACCTGGTTGGTGTATTATACACGTGGTGTCTATGTGGTTTGGATGTCGTGTGTGTGTGAGTGTATGCATGGCATATACTCTAATGTGGCTCAGTGTTTAAGGTTTTGTTGTAATAATTGGGCAGTGAGGTTCCTGTGTGAGCCTAACCATGACTTTGTGGTGTTTGGGCAGTGAAGGTCATGTGTGGACCTAGTCCTGGTTTGTTGTTATTCTTCGGAGAATATTATATTGATTTATGTATTAAGTGGTGTGTGTGTTGCCACGGAGGTCACGAGGTGACCGATGATAGGCAAGTTTGTGGTTCATGAATGTGTTGTGTAGGATAGCTTTGGGGTCACATGGTGACCGATGTTAAGATAATCCTAACACATGTATATCGTGAATTATAAATAAAGATTATATATGTAAATATCGTGGTTTGTGTGCTAGCCGAGTGTGGTGGTCCGGCGCCTATTCCGGTTTGCCTCTATAGTCGGGTACCCCAGGTTCTTTGTGAGCCAGGCACGTTGTGTTTGTTGTGCTCGGGGTTTGTCCCAGTACAGTGTGGTACCGTCGAGGTCTGTGTCGTCTTCCTGGACACCCTCACTCCTGTGTTTGAGTTGTACGTCCGGCTGAGGGAAAGACGACAGTAGGGCAGCGACTTGTGTTTGTGGGTGTGCAGTCGCTTGTAGCGCGCTCGTAGTTGTGGGTACAGACACCAGTAGTCGACACTGGTCCCCAGCTAGTCCTGTTTTCCAGTGCCTCACTTTAGGGTGCTCCGGCCAGAGACTCTAGAGGTGCCAGGCATGGACCTGCAGCTGTGTGTCTGCAGGTGTGGTGTTAGTTAGCCTCCACAGTTGTTGACTTGTTCTCGTGGAGCGGCAGTTGGACCTTTCGTCCTTGACTGCGACACTAAGAGGTTGTTCTTGTGTTGTGTTGTCCGGGTTGGATACTGGCCTGATCAGCCAGTAGTCCGTTCCCGTGTGGTGGCGTCGTTCCTTTCCGACTCGTGATTTGCCACTAGCTGTGGCTTGACTCGTGCTTTGCCTCTGACTGTGGTTTGTGAGTTTATGACTCATGGTCGAGGTTTGACCCGTTCGTGGTGTGCCCTGGAGTTGGCACAGTTGTGATTGTGGTTGTGGCTTGTGTAACTTGCCGATTGAGATTTCACCTGTAATGTTGTGCCTAAGTGATGGCACAATATAGTTATGGTTTTGTGTGGTGTTACCACCTACTTGTACCCTTCGTACGGATGTTCGTGTTGTGGTACCTCAGAGTAGTAGGTACATATACCCTTCGTGGGTTACTTTGCAGTTTTGTGGTGGTACATTGTGTACCAACCTTTTTGGGTACTTGTGTGTTGTGGAGGTCTTGTGGTTTGACCTGCCACTTGTTGTATCCTATCCGTTTTAAATAAATCTTTGTTTATAGTATATTGTAGATTAGTTTGTGGTTGCCAATCATGTTACCCTTTGTGGGTAATTTGCCAATGAGGCTTGTGGCCTAGGCATGCTGTGGTTTGGTGGAGCTGTGCTCCGTGGAGGTCGCGTGATAGGACTTTCCAGTTGTTGTGTTTCACCTTTCTTTAGGTAAGATTCCAATTATAGTTTTAGTGTGTTATAAATTGGCTTCGTGGTAGCCAGTCCTGTTACCTCATGTGTAATTTCCGACGTAGTGTGGTTTGGAGTATAAATGACCAGCTCTTTGTTAGCAATCATGTTACTTAAATGTTTGATGGTTCACCTGTGAAGCTTGTAGCCTGGGCAGTGATTTGCCTGTGTGGCTTATAGCTTAGGCAACCAGTTGTTGTAGCAGTGTGCCGGTGAGACTGTGGTTTAGGCATTTCAGTAGTTGGGCTGACTAATAGTATTATATTAGTCCTATAGTCCCACATTCCTTCCGAGAACTTTATGTTTATTGCATGATTATGTTTAATTATTATTTATTGTTATGATATGAGCATGTCATGGTTTGGCTATCAGTGTTACCAGTGAGATCCTCTGGGGTTGAGGTCTCTTCTGTTTAGTTGTCTCTTCCGTTTAGTTGCTGTGGTGGTTTTTGGGTGGTCCCCTACTAAGCCTGTGACTTGTTGAGGCTCACTCCCCTACAGTTCTTGCAGGGCTTGCCGTGTGTTTGGATTGTAGAGACGTTGTGTCAGACTTGTACCCCCAGCAGTTGTGTTGTAGTAGTGTTAGTTCAGTTGTGTGAGCTTGTGCTCCCTCGGGGTATGCCCCAGGTAGTTATACTTTTTAATTGGACATGTATTAATGTAATTGGACAGTTGTACAAATTTATGAATAGATATGAGCACATGTACTTTCTTGTGTCTTATATTGTTGTGGTTTGTCTTTTATACTCTTCCTGGACACGTGTGTGAGATATCCCTTGCGAGACTTCGGTCCGTTCGCGGGAGGCGGATCTGGATATGGAGCCTTATTGGGCATAAATATCCCGGGCCATCACAGTTGGTATCAGAGCAATGTCCAGTTAGAATATGAAAAGACATTGAAAGTACAATGTCCCAATACATGGATTAATGTCCACTGCTGGTAGTAAGTCTGTGATTTTGTGTGATATAAAGTAGTTTTTACGTGAGCTTTTGGCACGTAAACCGTGTGTTTCTGTTTGTTAAATTGGCAATTGTGAGCAGTTGTTGAGCCACAACGTGGATAGTGGCATAAGTTGTGTGGTAGCACCTTGGCACTAATGCAGTTAAAGCAGTTAAAGTATAGTGTTTAAAGGTTTTCAGTTGCAGAGATTAGAAAAGAAAAGTAAAGTAGTGCCCTGAGAAGGATATGCCTGATATATGTTAGTAAAGTATAGAGTTAACAGAGGCAAATATGGGGTATTACTGTGATAGATCAGCAGAATGTTCTAGTAAGGAATAGTGTGTGTGTGATAAGTTGCAGATGAGGGCCTTGGCAGAGGTATTGTTTGAGAATTGTGTTAGTAAGAATTGAGAAGTAGCTTGAGTAATAATGTGATTAATGCTCTGGCAAGTTAAGAATGATTAAGTGAGACAGATTGACTGCAAATGAAGTGTGCGTAAATAGAAGAGCAAGGAATTATGATCGTCCGATGAGGATAAGGGTGTTTTGATAATTAAAAGTCTGAGCAGAGGTGGTCAGTTAAGCAAAGAAAGGGTAAAAGAAGACCCGTGCATAGTGGAATTTTCTCACAATTTTGTAAGAAAGATATTAATTTGGCAAGTAACAGTTTATGAGAATTGTTGCATAGATTGGTTCGTTAAGGAATACAGTGTTTCAGATGAGGTTATTGTTGATTAGCAATTGAATATAGTTTGAGTAGAGAAAAAGGTAAAGCTTGTGTTTGAAAAAGATTGAAGCTAAGATTAAGAATGTTCAGAGCAAGATAGAGTTATGTGGATCAGAATAGAAAGAAATGAATTGGTTAAGAAGCAGTTAAGCAATATCAGACTAAGTGAAATAGAGAAATCAGGCAGAATAGATTATGGTATTTAAAGAGATAGGCTTCAGATTATGGTTTTGGCAACTATCAATGAAGAATGTAAATTGAAGCCAGAAAGGAAATATGAAAAGTAAAGTATGTCAGTAATGTAATGGTATGGCAGAATTCGAATTTTTTAAAAAAGGTGTGGCACAATCAGAATTGAAGTCGGAAAGCAATTTAAAAATTCCGTTATTGATTGATCAAGTAAAGTGATTTGAAAAGCAAAATTTATGGAATATTTCGTCAGATATTTAATATAATTAGAGTGCGCAGCGGAAGCGTGGTGAATCTATAACCCATAAGTCAGACAGTTAAAGTATGTGGGAATAGATGAAGCTGAATAATGGTTAGTAATGGCAAGTGAGTAATGGAATGACATTAAGAAATTCGAGAATTTAAGCAAGGTTTAGCACGAAAGAACATCCAAAGATGGTGGAATAAAATGAAAAGAATTTGAGCAGAAAGAAATGGCTCGGAAAGAAATGTTGCAAACACAGCCCAGAAAATGTGAAAGTAGGTTCAGTCCAAGGAGATAAAGCGCCATTGGCAAGATAGAATCACCTACAATTGAAAGGTAATGGAATCGACAGAATAGAGTAATTGTGAAATAAATTGAAAGAAAAGAAAAGAGCAAAGCAAGAATGGAAATGGACAAATGAGTCAGTTAGCGCAGATGATTTGAAAGGCTGATGCAGAGAAAGAGTATCCTTCTTGTTCTGTATAGGATTTTATTTCTTTTTAGGTGATAATCCGGTTTGTTGTGATTTGTTTTATATGTCGAGGACGACATTTCTTTTTAGGTGATAATAATGTAACGTCGCGCATTTTTTGGATCGCTGTAGGATTCAGGTTTAGCGGGTTTGGTGGCCAATGTGTGGCCCACTAGCTTGTGTTTCAGGTGTTCGCGCGAGTTGTGAGGCTTGGTGGGCCGGCTGTTGGGCCCAAAGCGCTCACAGGTCTTGCAGCTGTGAACGTGACGGAGGCTTGCGTCGCGATCTGAACGCGTCAGCTCTTGGGATCGCGTTCTTGTTACCGCTGTTGAGCGGCGACGTCAGCATGCACGCCAAGTGTCGTGTGCTGGGTGGCTCACTGACGTCAGGAGTGTGAAGGCGACGGCCTTCCACGTCGCGATCAGGTCGCGACGGGGTTGCACGTCGCGATCCCAACTGCTGTGCTATTTTTAAGAACCCTAGCCGAGCAGAGTAGAGGAAGCTCTGCTCAGCCAGGGGGGGAGCTGCTGCAGGGTTTCTTGGCGATTTGAGGTTCTGGTGGAGTTCTCGGCGCGCTCTCACCGCGAGGACGTCGCGTGGAGCGGGGGAAACGCCGAGGGATCTCCGGTCTTCGCGTTCTTCACGAAGGTAGGGTGTTTCTACCTCGTTTGATCGTGTGGATTGCTCGTGGTGTGGATTTGATTTGTTTAAAGCTTAAAGAACAGTAGATACCATGCTAGGGTATCCATTAAAGCATGTAAATTGTGAATTAAGCATGGTTTGAATGGTTTGGAATGGTAATCTGTGAAGTCCCATCCGGATTAGGGTTTTCGTCTGCGAAGGCGACAGTCTAGGGTGTCGTGACCTTGTCGCGACGGCCCGATCTGTCGCGTTAGGGTTTCTGTTGCGACGTTTAAGTGGGTCGCGATCTGATGGCGTCCCAGGTTCCTGTCGCGACCTGGTTACGACAAGGCTTATCGCGACATGTTTGGGTGGCGCGATCTTATTGCGCCACTGTTACCTGTCGCGTTAAGGTTTCTTATCGCGGTCTGTCGGGGTGTCGCGACCTGGTGGCGACAGTACCCTATGTCGCGACCGCAACAGTGAGGTCTGTAATGTTTTCAGTATTTTGGTTATGATAATTGTTGTGCATGGCAATGACAGGTGGAGCCAGTGCACTCATCACGCTTATGAAGTGTGTTTCTCACGAGATGGGCATGTTTTACGTGGTTATTATGTCATGTACGTAACCGGCTTGGTGTTTACGTGGTTTGTGTGGTGCATTGACACCCGTAGTGCTTTTGGAGTGTGTTGTCCAAGTATTGGACATGTTGTTTACATGAATGTCATGTGGTGCACCTGGTTGGTGTATTATACACGTGGTGTCTACGTGGTTTGGATGTCATGTGTGTGTGAGTGTATGCATGGCATATACTCTAATGTGGCTCAGTGTTTAAGGTTTTGTTGTAATAACTGGGCAGTGAGGTTCCTGTGTGAGCCTAGCCATGACTTTGTGGTGTTTGGGCAGTGAAGGTCATGTGTGGACCTAGTCCTGGTTTGTTGTTATTCTTCGGAGAATATTATATTGATTTATGTATTAAGTGGTGTGTGTGTGTTGCCATGGAGGTCACGAGGTGACCGATGATAGGCAAGTTTGTGGTTCATGAATGTGTTGTGCAGGATAGCTTTGGGGTCACATGGTGACCGATGTTAAGCTAATCCTAACACATGTATATCGTGAATTATTGTAAAGCCCTCGAATTTCCGTCGCATTTATTGTATTTGTGTCTGTATATTTGTGCTTGTGTATGTATATACATATTTACGTACGTATTGATTAGTACAAGTACGTGTGCATATGCTTATATTAGATATAAATAATGCATGTATTGAATGGTGATAGTATGGATACACTACCTTATACATATTGCATGTATATATGCATGGTATGCATGTTTTCTGCATATTTTAGAGTTCTGGCCGAAGGCCATCTTGGCGTCAACCCCAGGCCGTTGAGGTGGTGTAAGCGTCCAGACATGGACGCCAACACTAATCCGGGCGTCCAGCGATATGGACGCCAATCTCTCTGGCCTGCATGCGCAGCAGAGCTGCAAACTTCTGAAACAAGAAAGCCAGCCATTGGGGGGCTGTCCCCAACGGCTCTGAGGGCTGTCAAGTCACCCTATGAGTGGGAGAGAGGCTCTCCTTATGTCTGAACCCGAAATGGCCTCTTCCCACTCCTCTCTTCACCCTTGCAAGAGGAGAAAAGAGAGAAGAAAAACCCTAGAAGAAAACTGAGAGAAAACCCCACTTTGGAACCCAAAAATTCCCAAACCTGAAGACTGTTCCGGAGATCTGCTGCTTCAAGGAGGTTGCTGAATCGACGAGGAAGGCCTCCCCGACCTTGGAAGGCCCTGGAGCTCGCTCAGGAACCCGGAGTCAAGCACTTCTAAGAGCTTCTTGGGACAGCCCAAGGAGAGCTTCACCGAGCCCTAGATCCCTTGGTGCAATTTTTAAAAGGCAAGTGACCTAACCATGATGTCCCCGTATGAGTCTAGGTCGGTTTTACAATTTTTGTACATTTTCCCTCGAGTCCTAGACCCTCACATTCACCCAATCTTGAGAGGTCGGGTCTGTGTTTCTGCACAGACCTGCATTGACGGCAAGGCCAATGGACGCCGATATCATGCTAGGCGTCCATCGACCATGCCGCTGACCATGAGTCAGCGGCCAGAGACCGCCGCCAAGTTCCTCTGGACAGAACAGTGACCTGTTCTGCCCTTCCTATACACTAATTTCGGTATGGTTTCCGTGATGAGGATATATGGTAACCCTATACTCTATGCATATTGTCAATTGTGGTGTGTGGATGAGTGTGATGTGTGATGGTGAATGTAGGAAATTTTATACCGTGAATGTGTAAGCATGAAATGTTGAAATTCTTGCCAATCCATGTTCCATGATTAGGATTAGTTTGAATGCCTTAGTTTTGTCTGATCATGAAGAGTAGTAGATCAGTATACATGTACTCAGTTTTTGATAATTTGTCCATGCTTGTATAAATTGCCAATAAACTCGGTTCGGTAAATAAAACGGCATGCAAGAATGATGTGTGGTGATCGATCTACAGTTGTATGATTTAAAGTAAATTCTGTATTCTTAGATCATGTATGTGATAATAACCTCTGTTTAAACAGTAAGTGGCAAAATTGCATGATGTGTTAAACCCCATGTTAACTTAAATTGTGAATAGCATGCTAATTAGGTGTTTCATTTACTGTAAATTCCATTTAGCTCAGAAAAATCTGAAAATTTGAGTGTATGATCTAGAACCCGAAAATAGCATGTGGTTAAAATTTCAGGTCATTTGGACTGGTATATAAGAAGTTATGTATTTTCCATGTGAATTATAGAAATCTACGTATGATATCGTAATGTGATTAGATAGTGCTTAAACCTAACTTGAATGGTGAAATTACTGTGTGTTAAACTCCTGAAATCTGTAGTGCCATGTTAGGAAAAACAGAGATGTGCATGTGAGTGAGAAAGTTAGTGAAATGAAAAGTGCTATGTGTAAAACCATGTGTAAAAATCGGTAAAATGTGTAAATGTGTAATTGTGCCAAGTGTGACATTGCTTCCACAGAGGGCAGTGGAACTGTATCGGGGAAAAGTCCCCCTGAGAAAGTTCAGTGTGTAAGTGACCCTAAGGGCATTAGGGGGAAATCCTGGAGGTGGACAAGTACCACTGGTTAGGGTGGAGACTTGTTCTCCCGGTCTGCACAGTCCAAGAGTCGCCATTGGAATGCCTAGATGGCGTCTATGTGTAATGTGATGTGTATATGTCCTTCTTTGATGGTTTGGACTATGTGTCACGTCACCTAAAATGTGTAATGTGAAATGTGTAATGTGTATGTGTCCATGTGTAAATGTGTAAGTGAACAATGTGAATGTGTATGTGCAAAGTGTAACCATGTGAAAGAGAAAACTTGTGTAAGGAAAAATGTGAAATTCTAAATGTTAAAATATGTTGTTGAAATCCATGTGAGACAAATCTGAAACCATGTGAAATCAGTAAATTCATGTTGTTATTATCATGTGTATGTGTGTAAAAATGCCTAGAATCCATGTTAGGGATAATTAATGAGCACGTGTGCAAATAGCATGATTGGTTATTCACATGATTTGTTTTAAGCAACATTGTAGCTCTCATGTGTAGGTTTACAGCCGTTAAACCATGTGAAACCAGCAACTTAAAGCATGTGAAAATGTCTATGTATGTGTTTAAAAACATGTAGGATCCATGCTAGTCGTGTTTTCTTTTCATGTTTGCACAATGTTCATGTTGGTAGCTCTCATGTCCTGGTTCTTTAAAGACAAAGTTTCATGAGTAAATTGAATAGAGAGCATGTGATAGGTAAAGATTTATTCTTAGAAATCTGAAAGCATGATCTATGTATAAACTTGTAAAACTTTCATGATAGGTTGGAACCTTCAAATGATTTGCATGCCATGTGTTGTAAATGTTGAATGTGCATGTAGAAACCTCTATGACTTATACGTGTATGTTATGAGTAGTGTTTCTTGCTGAGTCTTTGGACTCACTCCTTGCTTCGGCGTACAGGTGTAGTTGGTGACGTGGCACCTTTGGAGGAGACAGTGGAGACGGACTCCGAGCGCGGAGATTAGCTAGTTTTGGAGCTTCTTTGTGATTTGTGTATTTCATAGTATGTACTTTGAACATTGTATTAGAATTATCATGAAAAGAATGTATAAGTGTGGACATTATGTATTTTTAATTCAACAGTTTAAATTATGTGAACTTTTAGTTCTTTATTGATAATTGCAAACTTCATGTATGTTAAATGTGGATGATGAATGAATGTAGACAGTTGTCTTTTACTTCCGCTACTCTGTTGTATATTCGCGTGTATCTCAGTTGTATGTATCGTTTGGGTAAATGTCCCACTGTGAGGACTCTCGCTATACCGACGTGGGTTGGTATAACCGTACCGGTATAAAGAGGGTCGTCACAGAGATTGGTATCAGAGCGACCGGTTGAGATTGCACATGAATATACCTAAGTCATCATCCCCATTGCATGCTTAGTATGTCCACATGTGTAGAAAACACTAATGAGAAGTGAAAGATAGATAAGAAAATGGTTAGAAAACTTAGTAACCTAGCTCTAATGCTGGCTGAAATTTTGTTACAGCCATGGCTTTGAGAGGTAGGCGTGGTGGAGCGTCGGCCCGTGAGGACGAGCCGCGACGTGATGAGCAGGCGGAGCAACAGGCCCCAGCACCGCGAGGCCCTGTACTTCCCCCACCGCCACCTGTGAACTACGGAGTATTCATGCAAGGTCTGGTACAAGCCATGCAGACGCAGGCTCATACCCAGGCAGCACTCCAGGTCCAGTTGGAGGCCCAGGTAGATTAATGAAACAACCAAGTAGTTTGCTATTTAAATTGCATGATATTGTGTTTATTGTGTATTGTTATTGTTTAATGTAGCAGGCTCAGGCACCAGCTCAGGACCATGGTGGACCATCCATCATGGAGCGATTCAAGAGGATGACCCCACCCTCTTTTAAGGGGGAGAGTGATCCATTAATGGCAGAAAGCTGGTTGAGGGAGACGGAGAAAATCTTCCGAGCCATCAGGTGCCCTGATGAGGATAAGGTGACACTAGCCACCTACATGCTACAGGAGAGAGCGGATGTATGGTGGTCCTCCCTACTTCGTACACGCTTTGAGGACGGAGCAGTAGACGTGACGTGGGACGCGTTCGTGAGGCTCTTTCGAGCCAAGTTCGTCCCAGAGCATATCCAGGACAAAATGGAGCAAGAATTTCTATCCCTGACGCAAGGCTCCATGACCGTGCTGGAATACGAGGCAAGGTTTTATGAACTTTCTAAGTATGCACCGCATATTGTAGAGGATGAGCGCAGGAAGACCAAGAAGTTCGTGATGGGACTCAAGCCATCACTGCGGACGAGACTTGTGGCGTTTGACCACCGCACACTGGACGAGGCCCTCAGTGCTGCCTGCAGGCAGGAGGGAGAAATGGAACAATATTTGGAGGAGAAGAAGGCTTCGCAGAAGAGGCCAGCAGCGACATTCCAGCGGCAGGATAAGAAGAAAACGGTGTACCAGACACCGCAGAAACCAATGACAGTCAACAACTCTCAGGTACCTTCTGTACGTTCCCCTGGTGTGAAGAAAGAGTGTCCCCACTGCGGGAAGACACACGGTGGTTCCGAGTGTTGGTTGGTAGCGGGTAGATGCTTGAAGTGTGGGAGCAGCGACCACAAGATCAAAGATTGCCCAAGACTTCAGCAAGGAGCTCAGCGTGGAGCGCCAGCACCAGCAGTAGCGGCAGCCGCGCCAGCTACAGGAAGACCAGGAAGGCCTCGAGCCCCAGCTCGAGTGTTTGCTTTAGCTCGCGAGGACGCCGAGCAGGCGGAGCATGTCACCGAAGGTACGGTTTTGCTTTTCGGTGTGCACGCTCGGGTTTTGTTTGATACGGGTGCTACTCACTCGTTCATTTCTGAGCGGTTCGCTAGGCAGTTAGCCCTAGAGTCAGGCGTAGAGTCTGAGGAGTTAGAGGTCCCTTTGTCTGTGCACACCCCTGCGGGTACAGTATCGACTAGGAAGTGCATTCCGTCGTTACCTGTGTGCATTGAGGATAGAATCCTAGATGGGTGTTTCTTCTTGCTAAAGATGAAGGACTATGATGCTATTCTTGGTCTGGATTGGCTAGAGGAGCACTATGCGTTAGTGGATTGTCGTCGGAAGAAGATTGTTTTCCGCATTCCTGGTGAGGACGAGTTCTCTCATCCCTTGCCAAAGAACTTAGCGGGAAAGTTAGTTATCTCTGCCATGAAGGCGATGCGCATGGTGAACAAGGGTTGTGACGCATTTCTTGCCAGCGTTATGCTAGTACCCGATGCTGGTTCATCACTGACTCTTGCAGAGATCGATGTGGTGCAGGAATTTCCAGATGTCTTTCCCGATGACTTGTCTGGATTGCCACCGGATAGGGAGATAGAGTTCACTATAGAGTTGCTTCCAGGCACCTCTCCTATCTCGAAGGCTCCATATCAGATGGCCCCTGCAGAATTAGCGGAGTTGAGGAAGCAATTGCAAGAATTGCTTGATAAGGGATTTATTCGCCCTAGTGTTTCCCCTTGGGGCGCACCTGTATTATTCGTCAAGAAGAAAGACGGGTCACTTCGGTTGTGCATTGATTATAGGAAGTTGAACCAAGTGACTGTGAAGAACAGGTATCCCTTACCTCGGATTGATGATCTGTTTGACCAGTTGCAGGATGCATCAATCTTCTCTAAGATTGACTTGCGATCTGGTTATCATCAGTTGAGGATTAGGAGTGAGGATGTGTCCAAGACGGCATTTAGATCCCGTTATGGACATTATGAGTTCTTGGTCCTTCCTTTCGGATTGACCAACGCCCCTGCAGCGTTCATGGATCTCATGAACCGGGTGTTTAGTCCGTATTTAGATAGCTTTGTTGTTGTGTTCATTGATGAAGTGTTGGTCTATTCTCCGGATGAGGCCACACACCGTCAGCATTTGAGGTTAGTCTTAGAGGTTCTCCGTGAGCACAAGCTATATGCGAAGTTCAGCAAGTGCGAGTTCTGGTTGCGCGAGGTTCACTTTCTCGGGCATGTTATCTCCGGCGCTGGTGTCGCAGTTGATCCAGCAAAGGTCCAGACAGTTATGGATTGGGAGATTCCCCAGACTCCCTCGGAGATTCGTAGTTTCATTGGGTTAGCTGGTTATTATCGGCGATTCATTGAGGGTTTCTCATCCATCGCCGCCCCTTTGACAAAGCTGACCGGAAAGGTGAGAAGTTCGTATGGTCTGAGGCATGTGAGCGTAGCTTTCAGCTATTGAAGGCTAAGCTTACTTCTGCTCCGGTATTGGTATTGCCTAGTGGTCTAGAAGGCTTTGCCATTTATACGGATGCATCTCAGATTGGTTTAGGTGTGTACTCATGCAGCGAGAGAGGGTAGTGGCTTATGCTTCTCGTCAGTTGAAGGAGCATGAGAGGAACTATCCGACTCATGATTTGGAGCTCGCAGCTGTGGTTCATGCACTAAAGATCTGGAGGCACTATCTTTATGGTGTCAGATTTGAGGTGTTTACCGACCACAAGAGCTTGAAGTATCTTTTCTCCCAAAAGGAATTAAACCTGAGGCAGAGAAGATGGATTGAGTTCTTGAAGGACTATGACTTCGACCTTCAGTATCATCCTGGAAAGGCGAACGTCGTAGCAGATGCTCTTAGTAGAAAGAGGTCTTCGCTCCAGCAGGATTGGAAGATGTTGGAGGATGCAGCGTGCTCTATGACCGAGTTAGAGCCATCGCTGTGTCAGGCTTTTGTAGCTCAGCTATCCCTTAGATCCTCAGTCTTGGATGAGGTGATTGAGCAGCAGAAAGCCGACCCTAGATTGTTAGAGTTAGTGGGTAAGGCGGGCATTGCTCGTGATGAGGACGGTGTGATTAGATTTCAGCACCGTGTTTGTGTCCCCGATGTGGTAGATGTCCGTGAGCATGTGTTAGCGGAGGCTCATAGGTCGCGATTCTCTATTCATCTGGGTAACACTAAGATGTATCAAGACCTGAAGAGATCATTTTGGTGGTCCGGCATGAAGAAGGATGTTGCGGATTATGTGTCTAGATGTCTAGTATGTCAGCAAGTGAAAGCCGAGCGGCAGCGACCATCCGGCCTTATGCAGAGGATGGATATCCCCGTGTGGAAGTGGGAAGCTGTCACTATGGATTTCGTATCGGGTTTGCCTCGATCTAGAAGGGGCAATGACTCGATTTGGGTAGTTGTAGATAGATTCTCGAAGACTGCTCATTTCTTGCCTATGAAGAAGAAGCAGTCAGTAGAGAGTTTAGCTAGATTGTATGTTAGCGGTATCATTAGATTGCATGGTGTGCCGAAGTCGATCATTTCGGATCGAGATCCGAGATTTACTTCGAGATTGTGGAAGGGTCTTCAGGATGCGTTAGGTTCGGAGCTGAAGCTCAGTTCGGCGTTTCATCCCCAGACCGACGGACAGTCCGAGAGGACTATCCAGACGCTCGAGGATATGTTGAGAGCGTGTGTTCTGGATTGGAAGGATGATTGGGAGCGTCATTTACCTCTTGTGGAGTTCGCATACAACAACAGCTTTCATGCTAGTATTGGTATGGCTCCATTCGAGGCGTTGTATGGTAGGCCCTGCAGATCTCCTTTATGTTGGGAGGAGACTGGTGATAGGCAGTTGATCGGACCGGAGTTAGTTCAGGAAACTTCGGATAAGATCCAGCTTATCAGGAAAAGGCTTGTTGCGGCACAGGATAGGCAGAAGAGTTATGTCGACAACAGGAGAAAGGATTTGGAGTTCGAGGTTGGCGATCATGTCTTCTTGAAGATATCGCCTACTCGAGGTGTTGTCGGATTTGGCAGGCATAGCAAGCTAAGCCCTAGATTCATTGGCCCAGATGAGATTCTCAGACGTTTGGGCAGCGTGGCGTATGAGCTAGCATTACCCCCAGCTTTGGCTAGCGTTCACCCTGTATTCCACGTATCTATGCTCAGGAAGTATGTCCGAGATCCGTCTCATGTGATTAGTCATGAGCCAGTGGAGATCCAGCCAGATCTTTCGTATGTCGAGCAACCAGCAGCCATTCTTGACCGGAAGGTTCAGCATCTCCGGAACAAGAGTATCGCGTCGGTGAAAGTTCTATGGCGAAACTTCTCACGCGAGGAGGCTACTTGGGAGCTTGAGGATGCGATGAAGAAGAAGTATCCCCTTTTGTTTGAGTAGTGTCGTTCTAACTTCGAGGACGAAGTTTCTTTAAGGGGGAGAGGGTGTAAGGCCCTCGAATTTCCGTCGCATTATTTGTATTTGTGTGTGTATATTGGTGCTTGTGTATGTATATACATATTTACGTACGTATTGATTAGTACAAGTACGTGTGCATATGCTTATATTAGATATAAATAATGCATGTATTGAATGGTGATAGTATGGATACACTACCTTATACATATTGCATGTATATATGCATGGTATGCATGTTTTCTGCATATTTTAGAGTTCTGGCCGAAGGCCATCTTGGCGTCAACCCCAGGCCGTTGAGGTGGTGTCAGCGTCCAGACATGGACGCCAACACTAATCCGGGCGTCCAGCGATATGGACGCCAATCTCTCTGGCCTGCATGCGCAGCAGAGCTGCAAACTTCTGAAACAAGAAAGCCAGCCATTGGGGGGCTGTCCCCAACGGCTCTGAGGGCTGTCAAGTCACCCTATGAGTGGGAGAGAGGCTCTCCTTATGTCTGAACCCGAAATGGCCTCTTCCCACTCCTCTCTTCACCCTTGCAAGAGGAGAAAAGAGAGAAGAAAAACCCTAGAAGAAAACTGAGAGAAAACCCCACTTTGGAACCCAAAAATTCCCCAACCTGAAGACTGTTCCGGAGATCTGCTGCTTCAAGGAGGTTGCTGAATCGACGAGGAAGGCCTCCCCGACCATGGAAGGCCTGGAGCTCGCTCAGGAACCCGGAGTCAAGCACTTCTAAGAGCTTCTTGGGACAGCCCAAGGAGAGCTTCACCGAGCCCTAGATCCCTTGGTGCAATTTTTAAAAGGCAAGTGACCTAACCATGATGTCCCCGTATGAGTCTAGGTCGGTTTTACAATTTTTGTACATTTTCCCTCGAGTCCTAGACCCTCACATTCACCCAATCTTGAGAGGTCGGGTCTGTGTTTCTGCACAACCTGCATTGACGGCAAGGCAATGGACGCCGATATCATGCTAGGCGTCCATCGACCATGCCGCTGACCATGAGTCAGCGGCCAGAGCCCGCCAAGTTCCTCTGGACAGAACAGTGACCTGTTCTGCCCTTCCTATACACTAATTTCGGTATGGTTTCCGTGATGAGGATATATGGTAACCCTATACTCTATGTATATTGTCAATTGTGGTGTGTGGATGAGTGTGATGTGTGATGGTGAATGTAGGAAATTTTATACCGTGAATGTGTAAGCATGAAATGTTGAAATTCTTGCCAATCCATGTTCATGATTAGGATTAGTTTGAATGCCTTAGTTTTGTCTGATCATGAAGAGTAGTAGATCAGTATACATGTACTCAGTTTTTGATAATTTGTCCATGCTTGTATAAATTGCCAATAAACTCGGTTCGGTAAATAAAACGGCATGCAAGAATGATGTGTGGTGATCGATCTACAGTTGTATGATTTAAAGTAAATTCTGTATTCTCAGATCATGTATGTGACAATAACCTCTGTTTAAACAGTAAGTGGCAAAATTGCATGATGTGTTAAACCCCATGTTAACTTAAATTGTGAATAGCATGCTAATTAGGTGTTTCATTTACTGTAAATTCCATTTAGCTCAGAAAAATCTGAAAATTGAGTGTATGATCTAGAACCCGAAAATAGCATGTGGTTAAAATTTCAGGTCATTTGGACCAGTATATAAGAAGTTATGTATTTTCCATGTGAATTATAGAAATCTACGTATGATATCGTAATGTGATTAAATAGTGCTTAAACCTAACTTGAATGGTGAAATTACTGTGTGTTAAACTCCTGAAATCTGTAGTGCCATGTTAGGAAAAACAGAGATGTGCATGTGAGTGAGAAAGTGAGTGAGATGAAAAGTGCTATGTGTAAAACCATGTGTAAAAATCGGTAAAATGTGTAAATGTGTAATTGTGCCAAGTGTGACATTGCTTCCACAGAGGGCAGTGGAACTGTATCGGGAAAAGTCCCCCTGAGAAAGTTCAGTGTGTAAGTGACCCTAAGGGCATTAGGGGGAAATCCTGGAGGTGGACAAGTACCACTGGTTAGGGTGGAGACTTGTTCTCCCGGTCTGCGCAGTCCAAGAGTCGCCATTGGAATGCCTAGATGGCGTCTATGTGTAATGTGATGTGTATATGTCCTTCTTTGGTGGTTTGGACTATGTGTCACGTCACCTAAAATGTGTAATGTGAAATGTGTAATGTGTATGTGTCCATGTGTAAATGTGTAAGTGAACAATGTGAATGTGTATGTGCAAAGTGTAACCATGTGAAAGAGAAAACTTGTGTAAGGAAAAATGTGAAATTCTAAATGTGAAAATATGTTGTTGAAATCCATGTGAGACAAATCTGAAACCATGTGAAATCAGTAAATTCATGTTGTTATTATCATGTGTATGTGTGTAAAAATGCCTAGAATCCATGTTAAGGATAATTAATGAGCACGTGTGCAAATAGCATGATTGGTTATTCACATGATTTGTTTTAAGCAACATTGTAGCTCTCATGTGTAGGTTTACAGCCGTTAAACCATGTGAAACCAGCAACTTAAAGCATGTGAAAATGTCTATGTATGTGTTTAAAAACATGTAGGATCCATGCTAGTCGTGTTTTCTTTTCATGTTTGCACAATGTTCATGTTGGTAGCTCTCATGTCCTGGTTCTTTAAAGACAAAGTTTCATGAGTAAATTGAATAGAGAGCATGTGATAGGTAAAGATTTATTCTTAGAAATCTGAAAGCATGATCCATGTATAAACTTGTAAAACTTTCATGATAGGTTGGAACCTTCAAATGATTTGCATGCCATGTGTTGTAAATGTTGAATGTGCATGTAGGAACCCCTATGACTTATACGTGTATGTTATGAGTAGTGTTTCTTGCTGAGTCTTTGGACTCACTCCTTGCTTCGGCGTACAGGTGTAGTTGGTGACGTGGCACCTTTGGAGGAGACAGTGGAGACGGACTCCGAGCGCGGAGATTAGCTAGTTTTGGAGCTTCTTTGTGATTTGTGTATTTCATAGTATGTACTTTGAACATTGTATTAGAATTATCATGAAAAGAATGTATAAGTGTGGACATTATGTATTTTTAATTCAGCAGTTTAAATTATGTGAACTTTTAGTTCTTTATTGATAATTGCAAACTTCATGTATGTTAAATGTGGATGATGAATGAATGGAGACAGTTGTCTTTTACTTCCGCTACTCTGTTGTATATTCGCGTGTATCTCAGCTGTATGTATCGTTTGGGTAAATATCCCACTGTGAGGACTCTCGCTATACCGACGTGGGTTGGTATAACCGTACCGGTATAAAGAGGGCCGTCACAATTATAAATAAAGATTATATATGTAAATATTGTGGTTTGTGTGCTAGCCGAGTGTGGTGGTCCGACGCCTATTCCGGAATGCCTCTCTAGTCGGGTACCCCAGGTTCTTTGTGAGCCAGGCACGTTGTGTTTGTTGTGCTCGGGGTTTGTCCCGGTACAGTGTGGTACTGTCGAGGTCTGTGTCGTCTTCCTAGACACCCTCATTCCTGTGTTTGAGTTGTACGTCCGGCTGAGGGAAAGACGATAGTAGGGCAGCGACTTGTGTTTGTGGGTGTGCAGTCGCTTGTAGCGCGCTCGTAGTTGGGGGTACGGACACCAGTAGTCGACACTGGTCCCCAGCTAGTCCTGTTTTCCAGTGCCTCACTTTAGGGTGCTCCGGCCAGAGACTCTAGAGGTGCCAGGCATGGACCTGCAACTGTGTGTCTGCAGGTGTGGTGTTAGTTAGTCTCCACAGTTGTTTGACTTGTTCTCGTGGAGCGGTAGTTGTACCTTTCGTCATTGACTGCGAGACTGAGAGGTTGTTCTTGTGTTGTGTTGTCCGGGTTGGATACTGGTCTGATCAGCCAGTAGTCTGTTTCCGTGTGGTGGCGTCGTTCCTTTCCGACTCGTGCTTTGCCACTGGCTGTGGCTTGACTCGTGCTTTGCCTTTGACTGTGGTTTGTGAGTTTGTGACTCATGATCGAGGATTGACCCATTCGTGGTGTGCCCTGGTGTTGGCACAGTTGTGATTGCGGTTGTGGCTTGTGTAACTTGCCGATTGAGATTTCACCTGTAATGTTGTGCCTAAGTGACGGCACAATATAGTTATGGTTTTGTGTGGTGTTACCACCTACTTGTACCCTTCGTACGGATGTTCATGTTGTGGTACCTCAGAGTAGTAGGTACATATACCCTTCGTGGGTTACTTTGCAGTTTTGTGGTGGTACATTGTGTACCAACCTTTTTGGGTACTTGTGTGTTGTGGAGGTCTTGTGGTTTGACCTGCCACTTGTTGTATCCTATCCGTTTTAAATAAATCTTTGTTTATAGTTTATTGTAGATTAGTTTGTGGTTGACAATCATGTTACCCTTTGTGGGTAATTTGCCAATGAGGCTTGTGGCCTAGGCGTACTATGGTTTGGTGGAGCTATGCTCTGTGGAGGTCGCGTGATAGGACTTTCCAGTTGTTGTGTTTCACCTTTCTTTAGGTAAGATTCCAATTATAGTTTTAGTGTGTTATAAATTGGCTTCGTGGTAGCCAGTCCTGTTACCTCGTGTGTAATTTCCGACGTAGTGTGGTTTGGAGTATAAATGACCAGCTCTTTGTTAGCAGTCCTGTTACTTAAGTGTTTGATGGTTCACCTGTGAAGCTTGTAGCCTGGGCAGTGATTTGCCTGTGTGGCTTATAGCTTAGGCAACCAGTTGTTGTAGCAGTGTGCCGGTGAGACTGTGGTTTAGGCACTTCAGTAGTTGGGCTGACTAATAGTATTATATTAGTCCTATAGTCCCACATTCCTTCCGAGAACTTTATGTTTATTGCCATGATTATGTTTAATTATTATTTATTGTTATGATATGAGCATGTCATGGTTTGGCTATCAGTGTTACCAGTGAGACCCTCTGGGGTTGAGGTCTCTTCTATTTAGTTGTCTCTTCCGTTTAGTTGCTGTGGTGGTTTTTGGGTGGTCCCCTACTGAGCCTGTGACTTGTTGAGGCTCACTCCCCTACAGTTCTTGGGCTTGCCGTGTGTTTGGCTTGTAGAGACGTTGTGTCAGACTTGTACCCCTAGCAGTTGTGTTGTAGTAGTGTTAGTTCAGTTGTGTGAGCTTGTGCTCCCTCGGGGTATGCCCCAGGTCGTTGTACTTTTTAATTGGACATGTATTAATGTAATGAGACAGTTGTACAAATTTATGAACAGATATGAGCACATGTACTTTCTTGTGTCTTATATTGTTGTGGTTTGTCTTTTATACTCTTCCTGGACACATGTGTGAGATATCCCTTGCGAGACTTCGGTCCGTTCGCGGGAGGCGGATCTGGATATGGAGCCTTATTGGGCATAAATATCCAGAGCCGTCACATATTGTGTAGCCGATCTAAGCCAAAAATATTTATATTATAAACTCTTCAACATGTGATATCACATATATACTTACATGGGCAATGATGAGTGGGCATCCTTATCCAATTCAATGGTCGGATGGTCAAATTGGCAACCCCATTGAAAATGTGGATATATTTGGTGTAGCCGATCTGAGCCAAAAATATTTGTATTATAAACTATTCAACATGTGATATCACATATATACTTACATGGGCAATGATGAGTGGGCATCCTTATCCAATTCAATGGTCGGATGGTCAAATTAGCAACCCTTTTGAAAATGCGGATATATTTTATGTAGCCGATCTGAGCCAAAAATATTTTATCATATCATATCATACAAATGTTATCTAACATTACTACAGGATGACAACATTCAAGTAGGAGTCTATGTTGTCAGAGAAGGTACATTCATATTTCATAAAAATTTATCTTATAAATTTTCATATATTATACTGCCTGTCATGTGACTAACATTACATTCATTTTTATGCAGATTTTATCATGCACGGCAAATGGAGGAGGCCATTAAAATAGTTCAATGTGTAAATTTGAAGGCTGCATTGAGCTTTCAATGTTATGTTGTTAATTATTGTTCAGTAAAATTTGTTACAATTAAAAGTTACCATGGAATCGGATCCATGTTATGTCTTTTTTTTGCAAAGTGATGTTGTTACAAACAGAAACAACATGTGTTGTCAATAAATGTAGAATGATTTTTCTTGCTACATAAATGTACAGGTACAAAAAATGAATGTTGAATGTCTTCCATGTTATGTTTTTTTTTCACAGGAACAGGTACAAATAATGAAAATATAAGAGAAACAGGGGAGGTGCTGTCCGTTTTTTTTTTTAAATAAAATAATCTTAAAAATAAATAGAGGTATCATTAGGACCTATGATATGTAATTAAATATAACGTCAATTTGTATTAATTTGTTATTATTAATTTTTGTATTGATTTTTCTACTAATTATATTAATTTTTTTATTGATGTTAGAAAAATAAATAATTATAAAAAATAATATAAAATGTTATCACACCTTTTTTAGTACTATTGTATTTTAAGCGATTATTAGAATTCTTAATTGATGGTAATATGTTCATCCCATTTATAGAATAGTTTCTATGATTAAACTATTTCAAAGAAATGTACATAACTTAAATGAATAAAGTGTTGGTTCAGGGGTAGTTGTGGTATTTCTCATCAAATTGGAAAAAGTTAACCCCTCAATGCCAACCAAAGCACTCAAGAAACACGTAGGTTAACTCCTTTTATTCAAGTGAGTTAACCACTTGTTACCAAAGTAAAAAGTGGGTTAACCATGTATAACTTTGATCATGGATTGGAGTTAGGATAACTCCAAATGCTGAAGAGGCAAAAAAGAGACAGCTTTCACAAGCCAAAATGTTGTTAGAGCTGTTTACCATCAGCAACCTATTATACCATCACCCTCTTATAAGCACCACCAACAGAGATTAAAACATGTGCATTTGGTGTCGAATGAGTTGGGCAGTGACTAACATATATTGAACTTTGGTTGCTAGAAAGATATTTATCCACTCAGCAATTTCATGATAAGCTTTGAAGATAATATGCCGAGGGTTGGCCTTTTTGGATTCAAAAATCCACTCACATGTTGCCTTCCCAATATTTCACATAATGGCCATTGCCATCTTCAAAGTAGACTAGTTTTTGTTAATCATATAAAATTCACACATTGTGTTAATGCAGTGCAACTTACAACAATCTCATCTTTTTTAATGTGATCGACAAGCCATGTATATTTTATAGAGGTATAGTTGTAAGTATTATGATAGATCAGAGAAATTTTAAACAATTGATATAGATAAGAATATACATATAAATTGTGATGTTTGTAAAAGTATATATATAAAAATTAAAAAATTTAAAATCATACACGTACATTGCCAAGACCCGTAGAGTTTACAAGATAATGCAACCTTCTTAAAATGGTACATTAAATAAATATGAGTCGAAATATTTTTCATCTCCCCATGCGGGACAAAGACGCAAACTTAAAAATTAAGTTTTTTATGTTTTAATTTCTACAAATATATGTATTTCTTTTTTAACCCCTCAAATTAAGCTATTATCATATTAATCTCTCAAATTTTCTATCTTGTGGTAGGGATTAATATGTAGGATTTAGAGATTTTGAGACATTAATATGATAATAATAAAATAATATATAATTAGTTAAATTTATAAGAACTAATAAGGGTTTTTTATTAAAATAATCATATTATATTATTTAATTATTTATTTAATCATATTTTAAATTTATTTCCCAAAATAGTCACCAAGTTGCCACGTTGGCAACTTGGTGACTGGGGGAGACCGGACGCCCACTTTAAAGACGGCATTGAGAATGCTGACAATAGCGTCGGCGTTCTCAATGCCGACTTTAAAGTCGGCTTTGGGAACGCCGACATCAAAGTCGGCATTCGCAATACCGACTCTATTGTCGGCATTGCGAATGCCGACTCTATTGTCGGCATTCTCAATGCCGACAGCTCCTTAACTAAACCCCCCGCCTCGAAACCCCCGAAACCCTTTCTGCTCCCGAAACCCCCTGCTCCCGAAACCCCTCTTCTCTTCCTCACACTGCAGCCGCCGGACCCTCCTCGCCAGCGCCAGCCGCCGCCGGACGCAGGCCCTCCTCGCCAGCGCCAGCCGACGCCGGACGCCAGCCGTTCCTCCTCGCCGCGCCAGCAGTGCCTCCTCCCTCACATCCCCCACCCGGGCCACCTCCTCCCTCACTCCCTCACATCCCCCATCCGACGCCATCTCCACCACCTCCCCACCTCCCCCCCTCCCACCCAGCCAGCCGCCCCACTTCCATTAGGTATGTTAATTAATTATTTAATATTTTTATTATATTAATTGATATAATTTTATTTGACTAATGTAATTTGTTTCATGGTTTTTATTTGACAATTATAAATTGTTTAACAAATGTAATTGATTTTAATGATTTTTATTTGATAAATATAATTTGTTTAATGATTCTTGTTTGACAAATGTGATTTGTTTAAATATCTTTGTTTGACAAATGTGATTTATTTAATGATTATTGTTTGACAAATAAAATATGTTTAAATTATTATTGTTTGACAAATGTGATTTGTTTGAATATTTTGATTTGACATATGTAATTTATTTATCTTATAAATGGCAGATATGACTAGTTCCAACATTTCTTTAATGTGCTATTATGATGGTGTCTTACATATTGAGGATCATAAACCTCAATATGAAGGAGGTACTGTACGCATTTTGCGTGTAAAGAAAGACACAAGTTTTACTGAGTTGATGAGAAAGTTATATATCTTGACGAAATATGACGAAAGACATGTTAAGATTGGTATAACATGCAAGTGGCCTACTTCTATGGGTGAATATATTGCAGTGAGAGTTGAAGATGATGAAACTGTTGAAAGTATGTTCGATTTGTATCCTTCTCATGTATCTACTGTACAATTATATTTAGAGAAGGAAGATATAGATAATATATCTATTCAAGGTAATGATGAAGTGCAAACACATGGTCATATTGATGACAACTTGCATACTCAACACTATGAGTATCAACAACCAACTGGACACTTCACACGTATGTTGAATGATGATGTTCATTCTACTGGATTTTATTCTGCTAATGAGAGAGATGTACGGTACGAATCATATGACTACACTTTACCTACAGATTATAACCCACGGTGAGTTGTCTCCCATAATTGTACGAAATATATATTAGTGTGAGAAAATTTTGTTAACATTTATAATTTTTATTTGGAGGTCTATTGGCTATGGAGGTGGATTCTCACAGTATCCTTTCATGCCAATCACTGATCCGTCACATACTTTTCATAGTGCGAGCTCATCAGGGTATGTGATTTCATCATCCTGATAAATTATTTTGATGTATTCACATAACATACCATAAATTTTATGCCATATTTGATTGATATGTAGGCACCATGTAACAGAAGAACATGTGATTGAGGAGGATGAAGAAGATGAAATAGATTCAGAAGATGATATAGATGACAATGAGAATATGGAAGAAGGAGATGATGAACCATTATTTGATATTGCCAGGGTTAATAATACAGAATATGAGCAAGACCCTCCAGATGTATTCACTTCTGATCACTGGATAGATGAAGCCACAATGAATAATTCTCATGAAGGGATAGATGTACCTTGTACTTTAGAGGGTGAAGAGCCTCATGTTGGACAAGTTTTTACAAACAAGAAGAATTTGATATATGCATTACAAACATATTCAGTTAAACATAGTGTCCAATATAAGGTGACACGAAGTCACACGAAGATGTTTACAGCTCAATGCATTCATGATACATGTGCATGGAGGGTTCATGCATCAGTTGTGAATGGATTTGAATATTTCAAAGTAAAAAATATGCTGGACCCCATACATGTGTGAATCCAATATTGCAAAGTTCCAATCGCCAATGCACATCTCGTTTTGTTCAAATGTTGATTTTGTCAGCTGTGAAGACAAAGTTAACAATTACTCCAGAAGAGATTGTGAGAAGAATACTAGATGAATATCATGTTGAAATTTCTTATAAGAAAGCATGGATTGCAAAATGTTTGGCTATGAAACAAATCTTCGGCAGTTGGGAATCATCATATGCTACTCTACCCAGGTATCTAGAGGCCCTTCAATTGACAAATCCGGGGACAGTTGTGCAGTTCACCTATGCAGAACAATCTGTCTTTCGTTTTCAGAGAGTTTTTTGGTCATTTGCACCTTCTATACAGGGGTTTCCACATTGTAGGCCATTGATAAGTGTTGATGGAACACACCTGTATGGAAAATATCCTGGTGTTTTGATGATTGCTACTGGTGTAGATGCAGATGATGGTTTATTCCCCCTTGCATTCGCTATTGTTGAATCGGAAAATGGCGATTCTTGGGCATGGTTTTTGGCGTGTATCAGAGAGAAAGTTACAAATAGAGTTGATCTTGCAATCATTTCTGATCGACATAGAGGTTTGGAGCATGCAGTACCTGAGATATTTCCTCCTCCTATTGGTTACCATCGTTGCTGTTTACGACATCTTGCTGATAATTTTCAAAAAACATTTCGTGATAAGACATTGACAGGTCTGTTATGGTCTGCAGCAACTAGAACATGTATCTTTGAATTTCAACATCTCATACAGAAAATAGAAGAAATGAATCCTCAAGCAAAGAAATGGTTGGAAGATGTCGGTTATGAAAGGTGGACAAAGGTATATGATGGTGGTAAGCGGTTTGGTATGATGACAACAAATATTTCTGAAAGTTTTAATAGTGTCTTGAAAGGTGCGCGAGGTTTGCCTATCCAGGCTTTAGTGCAAAAAACTTTCTACAGGTTAAACAAATTTTTTGTTAAACGACGTGAGGATGGTTTGAATTGGGAAGCATCATATGCTCCTAGTGTAGAAGTCCAACTTCGTGTTACTGAGCGAGAGGCTAGAAGATGTCAGGTGATCAGATTTTCTAGACATGAGTTTCAAGTCACTAATTCACACGGACATCAGTACACTGTTAACTTGGGACCGCAATGTGGTTGCTCCTGCAATGTTTATTGCATGACAGGTCTTCCTTGTGTCCACATAGTGGCATCTTGTAGATCATTTTCAGCAAATATTTCACACTTGAACTTTTGTGCTGCATTTTATTCTGTGGAGGCCTATCGACAGACATATGGCTTTGCTTTTCATCCTGTCTTGGACAGTCGACATTGGCCGCCGCATAGAGGTGCTACATTGCAACCTCCATTTGGTCGCAGGCAAAGTGGTCGTCCACGTAGTAGACGCCTTCATATGCATATGGATACGAATAAAGAAGGGTCATCTCATAATCATTGTAGTCATTGTGGCCAACCAGGACATTATAGGAGTACATGTCCAGGGGTACAACCCCCTCATCACAATTAGTAAGTGTTTTTTATGTTCCTTACATACTTATAATTTTTCAAGCATATATATGTCTCTTGTTTACACATGTTGGTTATATACTTATAATTCCTTTTACACGTATGTTTTGCAGAGATGGACCAGTTTCCAGGTCCTGTAGATACTTCTGTATTATATGCACAGGAATCTCATAGATCACAGTTGGTTTGCGCTGGCCAGGTATTGTTATTGTTAATATATTGTTGTTGTTACTTGTGCATAAATTTAATGTTAACATATTTTAATTATTTTTTTCAGGAAACAGAAGTTCTTAAATGTTGGGAGCACCATAGGAGCTTAGGTGCATGGGCAGTAGACCCCCGCATTGTACAATATGTACATAGATCTGGTTTATTTCATTTGACCCAGGTTCAGTGGATCAGGTTAGATTGGGCATTGATCACTGCCCTTGTTGAGAGATGGAGGAGTGAGACACAGACATTCCACCTTAGACATGGGGAGATGAGTATCACGTTGCAGGATGTTGCTATTTTGATGGGATTACCAGTTGATGGTGATGCTGTTGTAGGAGACACTACTTTAGATTGGACAGATGTTTGCATGGCACTTTTAGGTGATGTTCCGGATATCATGAAACGAGGTTCGGTAAAATTATCTTGGTTGCGAGAGAGATTTGCAGTTATCGCAGAGGATGCATCGGCAGAGGTTGTTAGACGACATGCACGAGCATACTTGTTACATCTCTTGGGTTGTACTATTTTCAGTGATAAGACTGGAAATTCAGTGCCACTTATGTATCTACCCCTTCTAGAGGACTTAGATCGAGCTAGTAGATACTCGTGGGGTGGTGCGACACTTGGTTATCTCTACCGTCATTTGTCTATTGCATGCAAGTTGGAAGCCAAGGCCATTTGTGGTTCATTGACTCTTCTTCAGGTAATTTGTCATTTAATGCATATTTATTTTGTCTCTAACAATTTATTGCATGTTCTAAGTATTTGATTTATTTTGCAGTTGTGGTCTTGGGAGCGACTACATGTGGGACGTCCTGATATTGCGTCGCATCCTTTGGCACAGAACATGCCGTTAGGTCACAGGTAAATTCAAAATGTTGTGTGACTTTTTAATTATATAAATGCTACTAACTCACAAATAAATTGTAGGTGGAATGTTTCAAGAGTTGAGATAAATAATCCTCGCCATGTTTTGAGACTTTACAGATCAGAGCTTGATCATCAGGAGGACTACCAGGTAAACATAATGAAACATATTGTATTGTACACAGAGGATGCAATACTTACACTTACACTTACATCATGTATTTTCAATACAGGTTAGGTGGGAGCCATACACTTCTGATATATTGGAGATGCTACCAGCTGTTTCTAGGCAGGCATCTCATCTTTGGTTGTCTCGGGTTCCTCTCCTTTCTTTTTCTATTGTTGAGATGCATGTTCCAGATAGAGTACTTAGACAGTTTGGTAGAGTACAACATATTCCTGGTCCTGTTGATGTATTAGATCGTGTCACCCGAAAGGGACGTGGGCATATTGATTGGGCTAGATATTTTGCACATTTTGTACAGATGTGGCATCGTCGGGCAGATTACATTATACCACCGGATGAGGAGACTGTTGGTATTAGTAGAGTGGAGTATATGGCTTGGTATTGGTCTATCACTAGGCGGTACATTGGTCGGCCAGGTTTCACTTATGATATGCGTTATGAGCCGCGTGATCACATAGAGAGGAGTCTGGTAGAAGGTATGAAGCATTTACATATGATGGCTACTGATGGCCTTCAGGATGATATATCGGATAGTACACAGTCTACATTTATAGCCATGCAGATGTACATTGATGGTGTGTTGTCTCATGTTCAGCGGACATATTCATCTACATCACATGCAGGACCTTCAGAGCCATGTGCAGACACACCACAGCAGCAGCCAGATGATGCAGGACCATCTCACTTTTCTCCAGATGTTATGACAGTTTCACAGTATGGTCTATATGACGTAGGAGCTTCACAGATAGTGACAGATGAGGGCATGACAGATACACAGCCACCACAGTCTACGATAGGTACATATCGTCGCCAGCGACGTCACAGAGGATCGACTAGCACACTATCACAGCAGAGTCAGTCTGATCTACTTGGAGAGACATTAGGCAGTATAGATGAGGACATGGATTCTGAGACAGCACAGTCAGAGTCATGTGATGATGTGTTAGTACATGATACACAGTTGCAGTCGGAGACAGAGGTTGATGCACATGAGCAGTGTCACAGTCGTGGTCGTGGTCGTGGTAGAGGTCGAGCATCTAGAAAGGGAAAGAAGAGATACTTTCCACAGTTTTTTTGAGATGATTTCTGTACTTGTTATTTTGATGTATTTGTGATTTAGACATGATGTATATATGACTTGGACATCTACAAATATTTTGCCATGAACCATTTTTGTGATTATCCTTGACATATACATAGAAATGTTATCGTACAGGAACATGTACAAATAATGAAAATATATGTGAAACAGGGGAGGTGCTGTCGATTTTTTAAAAATTAAATAATGTTTAACAGAAATAAAGATATGTTTACAACCGTATAATTTGTTATTAATAATCTACTTTACTATCATATTAAAAGACTCGAATGCTAATCTAAAATTCAGACGTTGAGTTGAGAGAATTTCCTTTATATATATAATGGTAAAACTCTTATAAAATTTCAATGTAAAATTAAATAATAAATATAGATAATTAAATTTTATCTAAATTTTTAAACTTGGGTGAACTTCACACATATGTCTGTGTTTTCACAGAGCACCGCTCGGGTGCTCTGTGAAAACACAGGCGGGGTGCTCTTTCACAGCACCCGAGCGCCCCGCCTGTGTTTTCACAGCGAGCGGTGCTCTGTGAAAACACAGACAGGCCGCGCTCTGTGTTTTCACAGAGCGCGGCCTGTGAGATTTTTTTTTTAATTTTTAAGACTTGGAGTCGGCATTGGCATTGCCGACTGCCATGCCGACTCTAAGCTCCCACCCGGTCTCCCGGTCACCAAGTTGCCACCGTGGCAACTTGGTGACTATTTTGGGAAATAAATTTAAAATATGATTAAATAAATAATTAAATAATATAATATGATTATTTTAATAAAAAACCCAACTAATAAATAAAAATATAAAAAATTTAAAGTATTAAAATCCAGCAGCCCGGCGGGCGGCGGCGCCAGCTGGTTTTGGGAACCGGGGTGTCGACGCCGAGGGGGCCGGGCTCTACGGCTGCTAGACGCGGGACGACTTCGACCGCGACGACGTCGATCGGGTACTGGTAGCGAAGTTGTGGTCTTTAATGTGATTAAGCCGGTGCTTTGGTATATTGTCCCTGGTCCTGTGTCGGGTATTTTAATGGGGAGTGTGTGTATGTTGGTATGTACTGTCTGGTCAGTCACCTGGGGTTGACCAGGGATACCATGGCTCACAGACGTGGCAGACGGCAGTGAGGCGGAGGATGGCGGCGGGGCTGCGCGGGGGCGAGTGCAGCTGGGCTCTCCGGCGACTGCCCGCGAGTCCGCGACGGCGCACCTTCAGACGCGCGCGGGATCTCCTCTCGCCGTGGGGGGGCGCGTCGAGATTTCCGGGTGGGGTGAGCAGTGGGAGGACCTCCCGGCGCCGGGTGGCCAGCTTTCCTGCCGCGGGGAGGTGTAGACGGCAGTGCGGCGCGGTGTCAGGCGGCAACGATGGCGGCCATGGTCCCCTTCCCGTTGCAGGGAACCAGTGCGGGAGGGAAGAATGAGGTGGACAGCGGGGCTGACGCAGGTTGGGGGGGAAACAGCCAGAGGAAGAAGAAGGAGGGCGCTGCACGGACCGGGGGGGGGCGGGGCTGCTAGTGAGCCAATCTCCGCCTCACAGGGAGACGACCGCAGCAAGGGTAAGAGAAGAAGGAGGCGGCGCGGTGGCGGAGCCACGGCGGGGGCGCGACGGTGGTGGCCGGCGTGGGGAGGGCTCCACTCCGGTACGCCACCGCGGCAGGTTCGGCAGGCGCAGGCGCGCCCCAACCCGCCGCGATCTCCCTCTCTGCATCTCTCATTGAGCCGACCCCCGCCAACCCGCCGCGATCTCCCTCTCTCCCTCCGTGCCTGGAGACCCGAACCAGGCACGCCGCACCGGTACGGTGCGGTACCACCAACTTTTGGATCAGGGAACTGATATTGCAAGACCCCTATTTATTTATAGAGATGGTAATGTTATTGTTTCTAAATTTTTTTAATTATCAGTCTCAAACAAGTCCAACCCAGCGATGTTTCTGTGCGTGCTGTAGCGTGAGGGAGTGTGGAAGACATGGACGTCCCCCTCCCCATGGACAAGCTCTCTTTTCCGCCACCATCGTCGTCGTCCACTGGGTCCACGGGCTCGTGGGGTGGCGCCCCTCCCAGGTGAGACACCATTCATCTGAAGAACTCCGTTGGTTTTGATATGTCGGTACGTGAGGGTTGCACGGGCATATGCACTTGTTGTGGAAAGACGACTTGGGTTCAGATTTGCTGGATTCCTGCATCAGACGGGGTCGCAAGGGATCCCAACATCCCATTGTTCGGAGGCTGATAGGCTTGATGCCAGGTGGTGCTCCTGGCGTCTAGGTCCTTGCATGATTTTGCCAATAGGAGTTTGGTTAATTCCCTGCTCTAGAAGCGCCTCATTCTTGTTTTTTGAAAGTCCCATGTTGGATGCACCTTGGATTTCCTTCACTGTCAGGGCCTGTTGCTTATTCTTTCCAGAGCAATTTAATTGTGTCCCATAATCCAATTCTGTCTTATAATTCATATTTGGAATCTAGGGACCGAGTTTGCGTTGTCTTGGTATCGACAGGAAGCTTCAATCCTCCCACCTATATGCATCTGCGCATGTTTGGTATGTTTGTATGCCCTTTGTAATTTTTATGCATATTTATTATTAAGAATACTTTTAAAAAAGGTTATTATTGAGAACACAGCTGAAATATTGTTTAGGATGTCATTTAGAAAATATAATTAGATCGCATTAGTCAGATTGGGAGAATAACTGATGCACCGCAGAAGACATAATGAAAGAGTAATGTTAAATGAATGCTTTGTATTGCAAATGTCTTTCTTAGCTCAGTAAATTCTCGTGTTGCTAGGTGACTAGAAAAGACATCCATTACTTTGGGATTCTTGAGTCCAGTTCTGATATTGAATTGTTGCATAAGCTTCACCATGGCGATGAAGATGATGATAAAAGGGTGTGAATGACATGCAGTGGGAAATAAGTTTGGACTATCTCAGAGAGATGCGAGCCTTACTGCACCTACACTGTTGATACGTTATTTTTCAGCTACAACCAAAATGTATCTATCTGGTAATGCTCCAGATATTGGTGATTTGCGGACAAGCATTTTTCGCAAGTGGGCTTAGTGAATGTAAACTAAAATAACCTGACTCCATTCCTGCAGATCAGATGTAGCCATGTAAGAAATGCGCATGACAATTTTTCTGATTGATTGGTCCTTTAACAGTTTGGCTCATTTTGAGCTGTGTTAATTGTTCAGGTTACTTGCTTTGTATGAACAACTTCAAAGTCCAACATGGTCATATTTGAAATCTTTTGCGTTTAGTTGATGACCAGTTTGGACTTAGTACCATCTTGATGTTAACAGTTTATGCTGACTATTTCGAACAGGATCAGTGTATTTGACCTAAGTTTATACATCAACTAGGAACAGTTTGGAAAGTGGCAGGACCAAACTCTAATTGATTCAAAAGAAGTTGTATGGAAACTTTACCAGCTGAGTTGCAGCACGAGTTTGTTCTGCCATGACTTAGCAGGTACTAATTGGTTAGCATCTAGAGGGCTATGTGTTTGAAATGTGCCACGGTCCTAGTTGACTCAGGTTTGTCTATTATGGGACCACATGCAGATATGAATTATGAAATTAAGTAGCTGAAAAGGTATTTGCAATATTAGGGACCAAAAACAATGTAATACAATAATTGCTAATAGTTGCATTGATGACTGAACACCAACTGTAACATATCGGTAGCTTGTCAGGTGTGTATACACTAATTACTGTAGTCAGATTTCAATCTGCACAGCATTTGTTGATGCGAGAACACCCAATACTAAGAAGCAATCAGCAAAGAAACTTCTTAATAAATGTGCAACTATGTGAGTGAATGTTTATCATTCCTTGTCAACATTTTGGAAACTATTATACATTATAACCATTGCTACCTTTAAATTGGCTTTCTTGGTTCTGTGGTCAGTTTCATGAGGATAGTTCACATCAGTTCTTGTTCATTTCATTGGTATGTTTCAGAGCTGCTGATAACAATCTTTGTACTATCTGTCTTTTCTTTTTGCCAGAATTAGCAAGAGATGCACTACATTCAGCAGGCTACTTTGTCGTTGGAGCTTACATGTCACCTGTGAATGATTCATATAAAAAGAAGGTTGTCAGTTGTATGAGAATTTACGAGTATCTTGAAGTACTTTTTTTCTTGGCCGTGAATGTAAATAAAAGTCCTTTTCCACCTCCTTGAAAATGCTTGTATCAATTACAATAAAAGATTTAACAAGATCAATTTGAAAGATGGTGTTCAAAATTTGACATTGATTACTTGTTGATGTTTGAACAAAAATTATTACTGTCATTATTGACTGAAACTGGACACATCCACTTATCAAAGTGAAAAGGTGGACATACATGTATATGTCTCTGTAAGTTCCCTCACTCACTGGGACATACCAATCCTCAAAGATGTCATAGAATATATCCACTAAGAAAAGAGACGTTTATTCTGTCTAGTAGGACATTTTTTCAAATGAAATATTTATGGCTGATTGGGTAAGTATGCTTATATGGTTTTGATGGATGAATTATCATTCTAGCATTTGAATTGCTTGCTCGATCATTATTATGTTGTTCAATAGATCGGTGCCTTCTTTTTCCTGAGGGAGTGAGAAGTTGCAATTCTCTTTCTTTTTGCCTGTGACATGGTATTCTAGATTCAACTAGTTTCTGCTATGTTAACAGGGCCTCCTGTCAGCTGAGCATCGTATTCGTATGTGTGAACTAGCTTGCAGAAGCTCATCCTTTGTTATGGTCGATTCATGGGAGGTATTGTGCATATGTTTGATGGACAGCAGGTTGTAGTTTTTATATGGAATAGAATATCATAAACTGCACCAACAATAATATATTTGATTTTTTATCTAATTTTTTTATTGTCAAAAATGTGTGCTCATTGGGATAATGTCTTTTGCATGGTAGAGACCCTACTCTCCAGATCCTCATTAATTCTAAAATCATTCTTGTATATACCTGCAGGCACATCTGTGTATTCATTTGTGTGTGTTTGTTGGAGTCATAGATGGGATTTTGGCCGAAATCCGAAACCGGACTGGAAAATTTTTTTTAATGGTTTTGGGCGAAACCTGAAACCGTTTCGCTGGGTGTTGGCCCGAAACGGTCGAAAGTTGCCGAAACTGACCGATTCCTACTCGATTCCCTTCATATGTATATATATATAATACCTTATTTATATTTGTATATATATAAGTAAATGTTTATATTTGTAGTTTAATTTACTTCAGATATTACATGTAAATAAGGAAGTACCCCCCCATTTGAATCCAATAAAAATGTAAAAAAAATCATATCTCTTACCAATAAAAAAGTCAATGCTCCTATCTAAGAAGAAAATCGTGATTTTGGTGATTTCATCAAAATACCGATTTTCTAATCTCTCATAATTGACCTAATTAAAAATTTCATAATTCAAATAAACCACATGGAATACTAAAAATCTAAAGACTGATGAAATAAGTCAAAAGTACATGTGTTTTCTTGAAGGGACTCACTCTCCTACTGATACTACTTAGTCCACTGTCAGTAGGAGACAGAGTCCCTTGGAGAAGTCGAAGTGTACGTTTGACTTATTTCATCGGACTTTAGATTTTTAGTATTCCATGTGGTTTATTTGAATTATGAAATTTTTAGTTAAGCCAAATTATGAGGGATTAAAAAGTCGGCATTTCGATGAAATCACTAAAGTCATAATTTTCTTCTTAGATGGAAGAGTTGACTTTTTATTGGTAAGAGATATGATTTTTTTGATATTTTTATTAGATTCAAATGGGGAGCACTTTCTTATTTACATGCAATATCTTAAGTAGATAGACATTTACTTAAATGATGTTTAGGTAAATTGCAATCTTTCGTTAGTCCAATTTATTTACATTCAAATGCATGTCCACTGATTTGTCATGTTTTTGTAATTTCTTATAATTTTTCTATTTTTTTTTCTGATTTTATTTCTAGTTTTAATGGGTTTTTGCAGATTTCGGCCAGTTTTTGACACCGAAACCGAGCTTCCCATCCTTGGTTATTTGATTGGGCTATTATACTCAAAATCTTAGTTCATTGAGTGGAGAGGAATAGTATGTTCTATTCTTGCCCTGTTTGGTCTCCACTTGATGCAGGACGTTAGCAGACTTAGGGTTTGCCACGTGGAACATGACAAACATGGGATGCATGGCCGAGATCATAAGCACAGGCTTTGAAACCACATTGAATTTAATAGTTTGCGCCATCACACTCAAAATCAAAAGGCATTTAGTGGAGAGAAAAATGACATCATATTCTTGATTTGTTTTAGACTCAATTTGATCTAGAACCATTTTTAATGGTTTTCATCTATATTTATTTCACACTTATATAACCTCATGTTCATATTTAGATAGGAAGATGGAAAGATTTGAAATGTTTGTTATATGTATTCTTATGTATACTTTTAGTTTTCTATTTCACATGTGTACCGGATATAATGTTCACTGGTACATTGTAGAGTCCAACACTCCAGTGGATATGCAATCAGTGTAATCAATTAATGATGCATGTTGTACAAATGAACAAAAAAACGAAAGAAGTTTGTTATTGACATTTTGTTTTTGTTTTAGGTAACCCTATAGTAGGAGAATGTGATGCCACTGGGTGAATAGGAGGAGGAGAAGTAAAAAAGAATGAGGTTAATACAAGAAGAATATGTAGAAAACCTTATAGATAGTCTTGCAACTTGTGCCTCAAAAGGGAAGAAAATGCAATATCTAAAAAGTCTGAAAAGAAAGAGAGGGAGAACATGCAATATCTAGAACGAAAAAAGGAAGCAAAAACCTGTTGTTCAACCTTAACTGGAGTGTGAAGTAGGACAAAGCCTCGCTTCTATTCTCTTCTTCATTCTCCAAGGAGACTAGAGTTCAAGAAGAAACTGTAAAGCTTGTGGGAAGATCAAGGTGATCAGGCAACTGTAAAGATTGCTTTTCCCTTTTTCTCTTGTTTTCTTATTTAATTTTTTCTTTCTGTCATCCAAGAAAATCCAAGCTGCAGCACACAGAGAAGTAACTTGACGCCCCAGAGACCTGCATTTAAGTGAAAATAGAATCGTCTAAGTGAAAATAAAATCGTCAAGTGCTCCCATAAGGCACAATGTCTTGCAATTTTGTCATATCAAGAAAAACATAAGGAAATGAATGCAGTGTCAGATATACACAGGTGACAAAACTGACTACTCGTCTAGATGCTTTGATCCCTAGGCACATCTCCTAATTGACAACTGTGCTACGCTAGGAAGTGGATACCTCAGACAACCAAGTTATTCTTCTTAGGATTGAAGGATGTCTAGGGAAGAAGTTGTTTTAAGAGAATTTGGCTAGGAGTTTTCCTCGTTCTTAGTTGGTATGAATATGATAGGAATGCAGCCTTGTCGCAAATTTTATAACTACATTTCATTTAAAAACTGGAAATTATTTGAAAAAAGTGCAAACTCTTTACATGTGTGTAAAACTTATTGAGGAAGGTGGTTCATCGAGCATATTGTAGCTATAGAATTACTAGAGAAATTAAGGGCTTGGATGAGGCGGGTAGGTTCAGGAGGGGGTTCTGAATAAGGAAACAAAGATTTTCTAGTTAGAGAGGATTTATACTGGAAGCAGAAAAGTGTGCTTTGAAGGCCAAGGTAGTATTTCCTTTACTGGTGCCCTGAAGGAAAATGCTGAAGTTTGGGGATGTAGAGGTAAATGAGATGGAGTTATGTCGAGATGATTCACAGAGAATACTGGCGTAAACTTGTGAAAAGTATGTCATGGCAAGTGGACGTGCGTGCTTTGTCCAGAAATAATGACATGTAAGGATGTGGTTTTGTAATTTTAATTCTTAGATTCCAAACTTCAACTTTTACATAAATATTAAGTATTTCTCTGTCAACGTGGTAGTATATGAAAGATGCATTTTCTCAAAGTGCTTCAAGATTCTGATGAATAATTCTGGCAAACATGGTAAAAAATTAAGCCAATCAATCTAGGATCTTCCTTCAAGGCAATATGTTATTTTGTCAGAATATATTGACAATATGATGTTTCTGGACATCTTGAGGTCAGATAGAGTTACAAAGTCCATTATTCAAAATTTCAAATTCTGCTTGAAGGATGCAAAGTGGCAGTAAAGCAGGCAAGCCTACTATAGTCCCCTAAACAGTCTGGACACTCCGTCCAGACAAGAAATTACTAAATAAAACCTTTTCTAGCCATGAATGTTTATGGAGAAACATGTTCATCATTGTGTAAGACACTACTTAAAGTTGATTGATATTTATAGGCCTCATAGAGGTCTGTTTTCAACTGGCTTCTTTGCTTTATGTAAGGATGATGCTACACTCGCAAACATCTTATAGTGAATGTTCTTACATATTTTTTTGCAGGCAAAGCAAAGCAGCTATCAGCGTACATTAACTGTTATTTCTAGAATACAGAGCTCCCTTTATAACAGTGGACTTGTAGCAAAAGGTAATGCCCCAAATTTCCTGCCTGTAACTTCAAGCTCCTTGGATTTTTATTTCATGTGTGTTTTCAATCTTTTCTGACTCAAAGATGATGGTTGATCTGTCCCTGTGCTAAGTTTTAATCTCTTTTATTCAAGCTTTCTTGGAACTGCTATTTCAATTCATCCTTTATGGCCTGCTTCCTCTCTTCCAACTATTTTTGTTTCTTGGGAATGCCAATAATTTTGTATATTGACCTTACTAGAATATCACAGATGGTGTTACAAGACATCAATGGATTTAACATGTTTGGAGACTTAACTCCTGCGGAATGTGAACTGTAAGGGCCCTAGTTTGGAGAATATTGCACAGAAGATGTCCTATGTGTAGTTTGTTGAGAACATTGCCACTGTTTGTTCTTTATTGGGGAAGAAGATGAGATCCAGGAGCATTTATTCACTTCTGCTCTTTCCTAAGTGTGGCAACAGAAATTTCAGAATGTTGGCATAAGATTCAATTGCCTGGAGGGTTTGAAATCTTTTGGCTTGATGGGACTAAATGATACCTCAAGGGAGATTGCAAATTTAAGTGGCTCATTTTTGGCCTACCTGGAGGGAGAGGAATGAGGATTTTAGATTAGCAAGCACAACCATTTTCATCCTTAGATAGAGTTGGGGAGTGGGTGAGGATTTTTGTAGGGTGGAGAAAATGCCCTTCTCTTTTAGAATATTTGGATAGCTAACATAGCCCTCAAAATCTTGGTGTGGGGCCTGACTTTTTACGCAGGAGTTTTCGGTGAGCCGACAGCTTATGCTTGTACTTCCCTTCTTTTTGAGTCCTCTCACATCTTGCTTCGACACATCCAGATAGTTCCATCCTGTCATGAGAAGGCATCCCAACAGAGCTTGGCTATGCAATTGGCAAATGTCTAAGCACCTCGTCCTTTTACAGTTCTAAAGTTGGGCAGAAACAAAAGATGACACCTTGCCAATAGGTATCCAGGCTATTCCTTCCTGGGGAGGCAATGGCAATGGATCCCAGATATGTGAAGGTAATCCTTAACATGTTATTAATTTTATTTTGGGAGGTAATCCTTAGCATGTAGAAATTCTGCAAAATATACAAATTTCTATGGATTAGAAATCCTTTTTTCAATGGGCCAACTTAAACTTAACGCTTGCTGGTGTCAATGGCTTTCTAGTTTCTAGTGCATTCTTACAGCTAGGTTTTGCTCCCAAGTGACTGTGGACTGCTTGTCCATGTATGAAATGCAGATGAGAAATCTTAAAAATTGTGCATATGCATCCAAGCCTGCTTATAGTCTTCTTAGGAACTAGGAAGTAGTAGCCCGTGTCTTGTTCTAGATAGTACACTATGTATCCATGTATTTACGTATACAGGGACCAATTCACGATCAAACATCATAGATGTTTACTTGGGGTTGCAAGTATGAGACATTTATTTGCATTTACGGGGATATGCATGTACAGTGCCCTCTCAAGAATGAAAGGTTTTGTTTTTCCCTTTTATTTTCTTTTTGAGATGTTTATCTTTGTATTTTCTTTGCTTATCTGTCGAGAATCGTTCATTTGTCTCCAAATCTCAAACATGCTGTTTGGGTGAATTTTGTGATTGCTTGCCTACTTGGTTTCGTTCCTTCTTTTGATTAGCTGACACTGGGTTATCAATTCTGCTTTATTTTATTCTTTAGGTTAACCATGTAGATGGACCAGGACAGGTGGGTTTGGCATTTGGGAACACCCTTTCCCATGAATAATTCTATTATCTGTTTGCAATATATGTCTGCTACTGTTCTGCAAAGTCAGCATTGAATCTTTATGGGAGGGTGATGAGTGGCAAGGAATCCTTGTGTCAGGGACTCAGGCTTGGATGAGTGGCAAAAAAACACCTCTAAATGGGGGTATACGGGGGCCTATTTATTGGCAAAATCCCCTCCTCCCCTAACCGATGATAGCACCATCGGTTAAGGGGAGTTCTCCCCCTAACCGATGGGGGTACCCTCGGTTAAGGGGGATATCCCCCCTAACCGATGGTAGCACCATCGGTCAAGGAGATTTTTCCCCCAACCGATGGTAGCACCATCGGTTAAGGGGACCTCCCCCCTAACCAATGGTGCTACCCCTAACCGATGGTAGCACCATCAGTTAAGGGGATTTTCCCCCCCCAACCGATGGTAGCACCATCGGTTAAGGGGGATTTTCCCCCCTAACCGATGGGAGTACCATCGGTTAGGAGGGGGCCCACCCCATGTGCATGTAAGGGGGGGCCATCCCCTATAAAAGGCCCCCTATTCCCCCAAACCCAAGGGTCCCTCCTCCGCGGCTGTTCAAGGCCCTTTGCGCAGTCCTCTCCCCCGGGTCCCCTGCTGTCCCAAAAATCAGAAAAATTCCAGAAAAATAGCAAGAAGCATTCTCTCCTCCCAAACCTCCCCTTCTTGTTCCACAAATCTCCCCTGCTCGACGTGAAGGTACCGGCCCTTCCCCGCTCGGTGAAAAGCGTGGGACAATCCAAGAAAGCGGAAAGAACCGAGAGATCGCCTCCATACGACATCGACATCTCCTCTATCCCCCTCCATGCTGAGCTAGCTTCCATGGAGGGCCTCTTAAAAAAATCATAACGCGGTCCCTACCCCCACATCGAGCAAGACTCTGTGGGGGAGTGTTGACACGGGGAAATTTCCGACAAAAATGCCGCGGGATTGCGTTCATTCGTTTCGGTTCTCTATTTGTGGGCTTTTGTATTCATTCATTTATTTCACATGCTTTGATTTTTATATTGCGGGGCGTGCCAGCCTGTCTAGCAGACAGAAAAAGAGTCCGCGCAATGCGGAAGAAGAATTTTGGTGTCCGGGGAACAGACGGGTATGGTGTCCGTAAAACGGACAGGTAGTGTCCGCGAACGGACAGGTAGTGTCCGCGAACGGACGGGTGCGCCGTTTTTATCTGAACTTCTAGAGTCCCATGTCTATTCTCACCAGGCAATTAGGGTAGCATGTGCTGGACCTCCGTCTCCATCGACCGGAATCGATGTTACATTTACATCAAGTTAAGATACTTGGTATTATTTAATACCGGTCTTAACCCGAATACCATTCATAGTAAAGGACGAGAAAAATATACATGTTTTTTTTAGAAAATCCTGATCTTGACGTGTTTTTTCATTCTTTTGATTGTTTTTGAAATGCTTTTGCTTCGGATATTTCATTTGTTGAAATGACTGCCAAAGTTTGATTTTTGAAAAAAGGGAGCGGGTATATACCCGTGGACCTATTTGAGGTCTTTTCTTTTTTTGCAAAAGGGTTGGTTAGGCATTTTTATTGGGAAAACATGAGGATTATTATTATGAACGGGTATATACCCGTGGATATTGATTTTGAACTTGGGGGTATTATAACCCAGAGCAATACTTCCGTATTAGAAGGATAACTGTGCAAATTTTTATATGAGGTTCTTTCACAATGCCATTTCTGAGCAAAGTCCGAGTTTGAGGTAGAGTTTCTTTTCACTCCTCATTTCGCACTTGTGCGGGTACAATTTCCGGAGAGCATATGGATGTATCTCTATGGAAGTCTTTGTCCCATTTGTGATTACTGTCCAAAGTCCATTTCCACGGGTATGGTTCTCGTGGAGGTGTATATGTGCTCCCATTTGGAGTATCTGAGCGCAGTTCTTGTCGTATCCTCCTTTTTCTTTGGATGTGTGTATATTATCACAATCCCCTTTTTTTTTTGAATATATGAGTATGTCTTGGCAAGTCCCTGCTTAGGCAGGGTATCCTTGTAGTGGTGTATTTATATGGGCGTATGCTTATGTCCATATGTTCTCGGGAGAAGCTTTGCCCGGAGGGATTTTGCCTTAAAGAGATATATGTGTATAAACACAAATTTGCACTTTGTGAATATATTCTCAAACGGTATCTCTATTTGAGCAGAGTGTCCGATGGGAAGGTGCCCCGTATGAACGGTTTCCCTTTTGAGAAACATATACACAATGGGGTATATTTGCGATTATATAGATACGTTCTCGGGCAGAGTCTCTATTTGGGCAGAGATTCCACTAAGAAATACAATTATATAAACATGAAGTTTGTGATTATACGGATATGAATTTAGAGGGAACTTTTGTCCGGGCAAGATTCCTCCTAAGAGACATGCGTATAGGCACAAATTTGTGATTTATGGATATGTTCTTAAGGGAGTCTCCATTTGGGCAGAGTTTCCCCCTAAGGAACATATACATAAGAACATCAATTTGTGAATATACGAATATGTTCTTGGGCAGAACCTCTGCTTGGTTTCCTCTAAGAAACATATACATATAACACGAGTTTGTATTTATATGGATATGTCCCCTGAGAAAGATTTTTGCCTGGGCGAGATTCTCCTTAAGGAACATATTTGTATAATTACAAATTTGTAATCTTTATATATGTGTTCCTGGACGGAACCTCCACTTGGGCAGAGTTTCGTCTTAAGAAACATATATATAAGAACACAAATTTGAATAACGAATATGTCCTTGTTGGAACAAAAAAAAAAGCAAATATGAATGTCATGGATGTGTTGGATGCTTGTTAAGGGAAGTATCAATACTCCCTTATATAGTGGTCCGACAAGTTAAGTAGGTGACATTCACCTGTGGGCAACTACTCAGTTAGCTAGCCTGTGAAAAGAAGATGGCTACTTAACCGGGAGTTGGCAACTACCGGTAAAATGTTGACCACACCTAACCGGTTAAAATCCCACCTAACCGGTTTAACGGCTTGATTAAGAGGTCAAAGCAGTTATGATTAGGGTGACCCCAAGGTTACTTAAAGTCATAACTTGACCGAGCATTCAAGCTCTCAAGTATTGTCAAGCACCCCAAGCAAGTGGGAGATGCCGAGGAGAATAAATCTCCGGATAAAAATACGGCACGGAAGAATTCCGGCATTACAAGGTCTACAAGACCAAGATAAGTACAAGAACAAGTCCGCCACGAAGGCTCCAAAGACTTGCAATTGATTCTCCGTCCGGGACGGCAGAACTTCCGACAAAATGTACGGAATGGCACGACGGAATGGCACGAGCTTCTCCAAAGGACAAGACCCCTTCAAATGAAGGGGAGGGTGGTCTATTTATAGACTTTTTAAGCCCCTCCCCTAAACCGATGTGAATACCATCGGTTAGGGGGTTTTTCCCCTAACCGATGGTAGCTCCATCGGTTAAGGGGGGTTTTCCCCTTAACCGATGGTACTTCCATCGGTTAGAGGGGAATCCCCCTCTAACCGATGGAAGCTCCATCGGTTTAGGGGAATTCTCCCCTAAACCGATGGATGTTCCATCGGCTAGGGGGATTCCCCCCTAAACCGATGGAACCTCCATCGGTTAGGGGAGTTTTCCCCTCTAACCGATGGAGGTTCCATCGGTTAGGGGGATTCCCCCCTAAACCGATGGAACCCCCATCGGTTAAGGGGTCCCCCCCCTTTCAAAAAAAAAAGAAAACAGAAAAAATAAAGAAAACAGAAAAAAGACAGAAAAAACAGAGAAGCAGAAAAAAAACAAAAAAAATATATATAGGAAACAGAAAATAATAAAAAAAAAGGGAAAAGCCCTAACCGATGGAACCCCCATCGGTTAGAGGGTCTTTAACCCTCTAACCGATGGGAGTCTCATCGGTTAGAGAGTTTTTTTTCTCTAACCGATGAGAGTCTCATCGGTTAGCTTTAACCGATGAGAGTCTCATCGGTTAGACTCTAACCGATGGAACCCTCATCGGTTTAAACCCCCCACCCATGCGATGTAAGGGGGGCCTTCCCCTATAAAGGCACCCCCATCCCCCATGAAAAAAGGTTCTCCCCGGCTGCTCTCCGGCTCCTCGCCCTCGGCTCCGGCTTTCATTCTCCCGGATCCCCCATTCTCCATGTAAAAGCCCCCGGCCTTTAGCCTTCCTCTTTCAAAGTTGAAGGGAATAGAAATTTCCAAATCCATTTTCAATCTCGTTTCTTTGTGAGCCAAGGTACGGCATCGGCAAACTTCATCGGCTAAAGTCCGCAATAGCGGCACTGGCCCTCACGGGCTATAGGTTCTAAATACCGTCCGTTTCGGACATATGGTATTTTAGATACCTTTGTTATTTATGCCACCTCCCATCGAGTTTTAAACTCTCCGGGATGGTGTGTTTGTGCTATATGCATATGTTTCTTAGAGGAGACTCTGCCCAAGTGGAGATTCTGCTCGAGAACGTATTCATATATTCACAGATTCGTATTTTTATATATATGTTTCCTAGGGGAAACTCTGCCCAAGTGGAGATTCCGCCTAAGAACATATCTATAAAGTTCAAATCTGTGTGTATATTTATATGTTTCTTAGAGGAGATTCTACCCAAGTGGAGATTCTGCCCGAGAACATGTTTGTATATTCACAAATTTGTATTTTTATATGCATGTTTCCTAGAGGAAACTCTGCCCAAGTGGAGATTCCGTCTAAGAACATATTTATAAAACTCAAATTTGTGCCTATACACATATGTTTCTTGGAAGGAAACCCTGCCTATGTCAGAGTTTTCCCTCTAAAAACATATCAATATAATCACAAACTTTGTATTCATATACATGTGTTTCCAAGAGGAAACTCTGCCCAAATGGAGTCTCCGACTACGGACGTGTTTATATAATCATAAAATTCGCAATTATATGCGTATACCTCTCAAAAGGGATTCTGCATATGCAGATGGTACCTTTTACCGGACATTCCACTCAAAAGGGAATACCGGTGAGAAAATATGCATAAACTGCAAATTTGTGTTTATACACACATACTTTCTTAAGGGCAAAATCCCTCCGGATAAAGGTTCTCCGGGGACACATGGATATAAGTACATGTTCATATGCATATATCTCCGTGAGGGCATTCCGCATAAGCGGAAACTCTGCCAAAATAAATTTATGAAAATTGTGATAATATACACACATCCAAAGAAAAAGAGGACAGGACCCGAACTATGACAGGACCCGAACTGTGACAGGACCGAACTGTGACAGACCCGAACTGTGATGGGACCCGAACTGTGCTCAGATACTCCAAAGAGCAGCATGATGCATACTCATAAGAACTGTTTCATATGGACAGTTTCCAGAAAGGAACTTCAAATTGACAAGAACATCCATGGAGATATGTGCATACGTTCTCCGAAAATCATACTCATACAAGTAAAAAAATGAATGATGAATGAATGAAACGATGAACAAGGAGAAATGAAATTCTGCCTCAATTCGGACTTCTTTTAAAAAAAAGAAGGATGTTGTAAAAGAATATCATGTCATAAAAGAAAAGGGGATTGATGTAGCAACTCTTCTAAATGCTACTTCTAATCACGACTTCCCTCAAGTTCAGAATCAAATGCACGGGTATATGCCCGTCTGCAATAATAATCCTCAGGTTTTCCAAAATAAAACCTTCAAACAACATCTTTCTCAAAAAAAAAAAGAGAGGAGGGAGACCCCAAATGGGTTCACGGAAATATACCCGTTCCCTTCTTAAAAGTCATATCTCGAGCTCCACAAAGGGCAGTCTTTTCAAAATGAAACACTCAAAGCAAAAAGTATTTCAAAAATAACCAAAAAAAAATGATGCATCATGCCCAGGATTTTCTAAAAAAATGTGTATTCTCTCATCCCTTTTTGCTATAATGGTATTCGGGTTAAAACTGGTGTTAAATAACACCAAGAGTCTTAACTCGATGTAAATGTAACATCGACTCCGGTCGATGGAGACAGAGGTCCAGCACATGCTACCTCAATCACCTGATGAGTATAGATACGGGACTCAAGGAGTTCAGATAAAAAACGGCGCACCCTAGTCGCCCGTCACACGGGCATCCCCGTCCATTTCATGGACAACCCTAGTCGCCCGTCACACGGGCATCCCCGTCCGTTCCTCGGACATCACCCGTCCGTTCCTCGGACTCACCCGTCCGGACATCACCCGTCCGTTCCTCGGACATCATACCCGTCCGTTCACGGACATCATACCCGTCCGTTCCATGGACACCCAAAAATATCTTCTCCGCATTGCGCGGATTCTTTTCTGTCTATTAGACAACTGGCACGCCCCGCAAATCACAATACACAAATCAAAGCATGTGAAATAAATGAATACCCAAATGAAATGAATACATGAACCAGATAAAATCAAATGAGAAATCCAAAAATCAAATGATATGTCGAAGTGATATCTTTCCCGTGTCAACAACTGGCACGCCCGGTGGGACCTCTTCTCACCATTCATAGTAAAAAGGATGAGACATACATATATTTTTCATGAAAATCCTAATACCGATATTTTCCTTTGAAGGTACTGTGAAGCTACCTCGAAGGCACAAGGAGCAGACCAAATGGCTGTCACCTATGGACCGCTCGTCATCAACAACCACGCCAAGTTCGGATACTTGGCGACTCCAATTGTATTTGGAGATTTTCCCCCAGTCATCGGATCCCCTTTCTTCTTGGGAGTCGTTCCGGCTCACCGAGAGGGAGATGTCACTGAAGGATTCCCTATTCACAAACCAAAGAAGAAGTCCAACAACAGCGGACGTGTCAACGCTCGTTCTGCTACTGTCAACAAGGGCACCCAAATGCCCGTGAAGGATGATGCTGTCAAAGGGGGCAAACCCCATTCAACTCAAGTTCGGACCTATTCGGTCCATATGATTTCTTCTACCATTGTGGTTCCTGCTTCCTCACAGCAGGGGCAATATAAACGCCACAAGAGCAAAAGGCTGCCAGCTGCCATCTCCAGATCCGGCAAATCCATTATGATCGGGAATGTGCAAGTGCGCCTTGATGGTACTCCACCTACCATTCCTCGTGATAGGTATGTTCCAAATATTCCAACCTCGAACCGCTTCTCAGCCCTACGGTGGTTCCCAAAAAAGCATCAAGATTCCATGGTAGAAGCCGGTGCCAAACAAAAGACACGGCGTTTTACCAAGTGGAAGAAAATCTGGGTTCCCAAAAAGGAAACTCAGAAGTATGAAGGTCAAGTAAATACATCCAAGATGGCTTGGAGAAAGAAGAATATCAAGGATAATCCTCTCCAAGATGCTGGATTTGAACAGTCCAGAGGACGGAAGAGGAAGGGCATATATAGAAAATTAAACTATACCTCTCAAGACTCGGAGAATATCCGGGTAGATAAGCAAACCTCACCTCAACAGTCTCGCATATCGGTTTTTGACCGTATGTCGCGAATTCCAGTATTTAATAAGCCAAGGGCAATTCCTAGCGCCAATGTCCGTCCGTCAAAAAGACGACGTGTTACTTGGACAGCTCGGGAAAAGCCTAGGCTTATAATATTCTCCTGTTATGCTACTGGAATGGAGCCTGGCGAAGTCGCGGAGCAAATCGCGGAAGCCACTCCTAATGTTTCCACAGGGGTTATCCACCCCAATACTCGGCAATTCGCCAGGAGAGTTCGTCAGCTCGGTGGGCAAGTTGGCACCTCTAGCCAAGTTTTCCCACCAGTCGACACTCAGCATGAAGGTTCCCAAATTCCCTCTCTTGAAGAAACAAATATTCAACTTGAGGAAAGTGGACCTTCTACCTCTGCTGGGCATCCCGTCATCGATTTGCCGACAAAGGAAAATTTTCAAGCTATGTCAGATGATGACAAATATGAGATTATACAACAGTGGCGGTCTGAAATGACCTCACTTCTCAATAAAATGAGGCAATTGGCGACGACAAGTCACCGGCAAACCATGGAGCCGGTCCTCTTCGACATCAACAAAGCCAGCATCCAGATGAATTTGTCTCATTAAATAATCCAGCAATTTCTTCAGCTGGTCTTCTCCCTCAGGCTACGGGTCCAGATATCAACGACCCATCTAATATTATGCCTCCTCAAATGGACGCATTTCAAAATATTGCCATACAACGGCATGAAATAAAGAAGATGGTTGAAGATATGTTCGCCCAGCAGGGCGAGGGTATTCAGGCTACGGGCTTATATTCTGTCCCGTTCCCCATACATCATCAACTCAAGAAGCTGCCAGAATCATGCCCCAAAGTCCCAAAATTGCCTAAATATGATGGGCATGGGACACCTCAGGAGCATGTGGCGCATTACATAATTGCCATGGGAGATCTGGCATCTGAGGAATCCTACCTCCTCAGATATTTTGCAACTTCTTTAACAGGGGTCGCATTCCAATGGTATGCAAAGCTCAAGGCTGGCTCAGTTCTCCATTGGGCTGATATGCAGTTAAAATTCTATGACCGTTTTCAAACGGCAGAAAGGAAGATCTCTCTTGCTGAGTTATGCTCCCTCACACAAAAGAAAGGGGAGTCGGCAATCGACTTCATTAAAAGATGGAGAGAGTTTAGCATGCAATGTGATAATCCTCCCATCCAACAAGATGCAGTAATTATTTGTCGGAGAGGCCTCATCCTAACAATTAAAGAGAGACTCTTGGCGGCCAATATCCGAAGCTTCGACCAGTTGAATTTTGCTGTCGCAGAAATTGAAGGGTTCTTAGCTGAGCAATCAACTCATACAGCTCAAAAGGGTAAAATCCCTAAAGGCGCAATCCGCCAGCGAAAGAAATTAATGCTATTGACTTTTTGCCTAGCAGTGAAGCAAAGGGGGCAGTAATCCCCACTTCCTCAAAGAAAAAAGTAGAGCCAAAAGTACCTCCGCCTACATTGGCCGAGCGTATGAAAGCTCCCTATTCTTTCAGAAAAGAGCATACCAGAAAGCTATTTGATCTCTGTCTGGATAATCAGTTAATATCATTACCAACACCAAAGAAGCCAGCAGATATCAGTAAGGTCAATCAACCCAATTATTGCCCGTATCACCGTATGGTGGGGCATTCAATTGAAGATTGCTTTGTCTTCAAGAATGAGGCTCAAAAGGTAATCCAGGAAGGCCATATATCTATGCAAAATGGTCTGGTTGATCCTCCACAACCTCATACTTCGGATTGGCCAGAACAATCCGTTAATGTTATACACACGGCTGATCCCGCCACAAGCTCAAATAATTTTGAAGCAGGACCTTCTTGCAATCCACCCCAAGATATTTCTGGAGCTCATTCTCCCCCGAGGTCTAAACATCGGGGTACAAGAAAAACAATACAAAGAGTACAAAGGCAACTCGAGCAATTACAACAAAGCCAACAAGAGTTGCGCCAAATTATGCAAAGCATGGAAAGGCGTCAGGATGTGCCTGTTCAGGAATCCCACGCTTTCCAACCTACTTATTTTTATCCCCCAGCATATCCGGAGCTGCCCCCTATGCCGCCATTCCAAGACCCAATTCAGTGGTTTCTTGAAAATCCTCCAAATCCTGTCGAGCCGACAAGGTCATATTCCTTCCATCGCCAGCATACAATGCCTCTCTTCCGGCTATGCCTGCGATCAGGATATATGGATTATCTGGTCCCGGAAGAACTAAGACCCAACTATTGCCCATATCATCAACTACTGGGACACGTCATTGAAGACTGTCCAATTTTCAAACAAGAGTGGAAGAAATGATCCAGCAAGGACGCATCAATATGGGTAATTATCTGGTCAATCCCCCACAACCTCATATTCAGCCACCATTAAATGCGCCATACAATCCTGGACCTTATTCGGTCAATGTCATCAATGCATCATCCTCTGGGGTTCTTGAACCAGAGGGACAACCGCCTATGCCGCATCCATATCTATCCAGCCGATGGTATGATGATTGGCACCCTCTACATCAACGCTCATTTGATCTAAAAGATACTCAGGCCATATTCAATCAGCTTAAGATCAGAGGGTTGATAAAAGGGTATCCCCCTGAGTCCTATATTTCCGAAAAGGAAAAGCAATCATATCTCTATTGTGAATATCATGCCATGGTCATACACCTACTAAAGATTGCCCAGATCTCCATGATTGGATCGAAACAAAGATTCGGGAGGGAGTAATCGATCAAGAGGGAAATCTCCTGACCCCCTCATCACAAATATATGATCCAAGTCCACAGTTCCAAGCACAATATCAAGATATATGTGAATATTATCATCGCCAGTTGGGCTATGGGCAACATAGAAGCAAGGCTGATGTTGAACAATTCAGGGTCGGCCTGTTTCAATACAGAAATGGAATATCAGAAGAAACTGCAGCGAAACCAATCTCGCAGCAAGATGAGGAGTTTGTAGATGATTACTACCAACTCCCTCCTGAAATCGTTGAAGAATCAATCAACTCAACCTTTCAGGTACAACCTTCAGAAGCTGAATGGGTCACTGTTGGCCCCAGAAAATCAAGAAATCCTAGAAGGCCTGGCAACTATACAGCCAAAGGTCGTTCTAGCAAGAGAAATATTCCTGAGCCATCTTCAGGGCAAAAAGTAATGAATTCATTAGAAGCTCTGCAAATGAAGAATAGAGAGAAAAATAGAAAAAGAAATGAAAAAAGAAAAATGAAGAAACAAATAGAAGATGCTATGGCAGAAGCTCCTCAGCAGCTGACGGCTGTCCAAAGACTCCAGCACTAATTGATGAGCTGGATGAATATGTATCTCCCAGGCCTTCTGATAAACCTACACTCGATCAATATATCCCATGGGAAGAGATCGAGCGAAAGCGACGGCTTCGGGACTGGCTACTCCATGTCCAGCATGAAGCATTGCAAGAGGAGGATCTTCCTCCCTCACCAAGCTTGAGCCTCTTTAATGAAGATGCTGAAATTACTATGGAACAGTTGGACTCCATGTTCAACTCATTCTCCTGCTATATGGTGTTCATCCCTCCTCCAAAGGAATTGCAAACTCCCGCAAAAAACACTACTACACAAGCAGGAGATAAACCAACGACGCTTGTATACCAGCGTCGACCTCCAGGTAATTCAAATCATCATCTTAAGAAGGGTCGTGGCAGGCACCAAAAAGCATCTTCTACTACCAAGCAGCCAGATAAGATTATACTCTTTCATGGCGAAGAAGCAAGGCCTCCGCCCGAACCTCAAATCCGGGCGGATTCTTACATATTTGATCCTTCAGACGAAGAAGGAGAACTGCTCGACAAGGCTTCTCAGTCTGAAGATAAAAACTCAAGTCCATATGTTTCATCAAATGAGCCAGACAATATTCCTCCTCTTCCCAATAAGAAGTTATTGGCTCCTATCTCTCAAAAGAAGTTAGTCAAGTCAAAAGAGCTTCTGGGTCCTCATCAAGGGAATCTCCCACTTGGACCAAGTACGCTCTGAAGCTGACAACAAAATTCTTCAACAATTACAGTCACTTCCCGTCAACATTACTGTCTGGGAAGCAATTGCCTGGAGCAAAGACTTGAGAGAAACTCTTGTCAAAATACTCCAAGAACCAGAAATTTATGAAGCCCATATGGCAGATTTCCAAGCTCAGGCATATGAAGCAATGGCGGCAAATGTCACCTTCACTGATGAAGATTTGCTATTATCTTCCCCATATCATAATCGTCCTTTATATATGAAGGGAAACATTAATGACAGGCCATTAAATCGGATCTTGATTGATCCGGGGGCATCCATCAATCTAATGCCCTACAAGACCTTTCAATCTTTATATCTTATGCCCTATATGCAAAGGGTGCAGGATGTGAAGATCACAGGATTCAATCAAAACTCAGAAAAAGCAGTAGGAAGAGTCACCGTCAACTTGGCTCTAGGGGATTTCGTCACTAGGGTGACCTTTTTCATTATTGATGCTAATACAACATATAAAGTTCTGCTTGGGAGACCTTGGCTGCATGAAAACTGGGTCATTCCATCAACTCTCCATCAATGCATCAAATATGCAAAAGAAGGGAAGCAGTATACAGTTTTTGCTGATCAAGCCCCCTTTCGGGAGGATGAATGCAACCTGACTGATGCCCTCTTATATCTTGGGGGACCAAATCCTCAACCCTTCTTCCTGTCTAAAGAAAAGGGTAAGCAAATTAAATGCTCAAATAAAGACAGTGAGACTGGCGAGCTTTTTGTGATAAATAAAAGCCTTGCTAAATCTTCTGCAAAGAATTCTCAAAGCAAAGAAATCCGCCCAGAACGGCGGAATATCAGTTATGAAGCTGATCATGTAAGTCAAGTCATTGATGGCGGTATTCCTTTACCACCCAATTGCATGCAAATTTATTCTCCGAAGCAAGAACAAAGTGTTCGACGATTAAAAACTTTCGTCGTCACTTATCAAAGAAAAGAAAGAAGAATGGCTAAGCCAATTCTCTTCTACAAAGGGGAATTGACACTCCCAACTTATACAGAGGATGATTTTGGTTGGGAAGACAGCTCCAACAACCAGCTAGAATCAATACAAGAAATGGCCGATATGCCAGCAAAGATTAAGGAGATGTGCAAAAAGCAGAAAATTCCTCATGTACAAGATATCTCCCGGAGAAATTTCTTCAAGCAATTATGGGAACCTTCGCAAGTCCGGGGGCAACCTCCATTCTCTGGAAAAGATACTAGAGGATTAGGTTATGATGCCAAATCCTCTTATACAGTTAATGTTGTGGAATCATCATCAGAGGTCTGCAGCACCCAGAATAATCAGGAGTGTTCCGACTCCAACTTCCAAGATATTATTCCAGCTCTATCAAATGAATTATTAAATGAAGAGCCATCAGAAGAATTCTGCAAGCAATCTTCATCTACAAATCTTCAAGATAGGGATCTCTATGAAGTCTACGTCACCAACTCCGATGACGAAGAAGATTTCATAGATCTGCAGCCAGCTCCCCAAGAAATCGAGGATGGTGGACAAGCCACTATTGATGAATTAATTGAACTCAATCTCGGGAGTCAACAAGATCCCCGGCCAATCTTTATCAGTGCCATTCTTGATGAACAAGAAAGGCAATCCTATCAAACTCTTCTACTAGAATTCCAAGATTGTTTCGCTTGGAATTATAAAGAAATGCCGGGACTAGAGCCATCAGTTGCTGAACATGAATTATCTATACTGCATACGGCCAAGCCTGTCAAACAAGCTCAAAGGCGTATGCGGCATGAACTAGAATTGAAAGTGAATACTGAAGTCGACAAGCTTTCTGAAGTAGACTTCATCGAGCCATGCATATATCCAATATGGCTCGCCAATATTGTTCCAGTGAAGAAAAAGAATGGTCAAATCCGGATATGTATCGACTATAGGGACTTGAATAAAGCATGTCCCAAGGATGATTTCCCAGTCCCAATTACTGAAACAATGGTGGATATGACCACCGGCTATGAAGCCTTGTCTTTCATGGACGGGTCTTCCGGCTACAATCAAGTCCGGATGGCAATCAAAGATAAAGATTACACTGCATTCAGATCACCCAAAGGCATCTTCAACTACAAAAGAATGCCCTTTGGCTTGAAGAATGCAGGAGCCACATATCAAAGAGCCATGACAAAAATATTTGACGAAATGATTCATGATGTAGTCGAATGCTATGTCGATGATCTCGTCGTCAAAACCAAAAAACGGGAGGACCATCTATATGATCTTCGCCGTGTTTTTGAAAGGCTTCGTCAATTCAAATTGAAGATGAACCCTATGAAATGTGCATTTGGGGTTTCAAGTGGCAAGTTCCTGGGTTTCATCGTCAAATATCGGGGAATAGAAATAGACCCTGACAAAATCAAGGCAATCCAGCAATTGTCGCCTCCTCAAAATTTGACTGAGCTAAGGTCATTTCAAGGAAGACTAGCCTATATCAGGCGATTTATATCCAATCTCTCAGGAAAATGCATGCCGTTCGGCAAACTAATGAAGAAGAATGCACCCTTCATCTGGGATCAAGAATGCCAAATTGCTTTTGAACAGATCAAAAAGTATCTCCTTACTCCACCAGTTCTGGGGGCACCAATTGTTGGGAGATCTCTTATACTTTATATCTCAGCTATGGATGCTTCTCTGGGAGCTTTATTGGCACAAACAAATGAGGATGAAAAAGAACAAGCTTTATACTATCTTAGCAGAAAGCTAATTGGTCCAGAGCTCCGATATGCTCCAATGGAGAAAGTATGCCTAGCACTGGTATTTGCCGTCAAGAAATTGAGACATTATCTGCTGGCCCATGAAATTAAACTCATTTCCAAATATGATCCACTCAAATACTTGTTGAGGCAGCCTGTACTATCAGGACGGCTCGGAAAATGGGCCCTGCTCCTTATGGAATTTGATATCACATATATCCCACAAAAAGCCATCAAAGGACAGGGTCTGGCTGAATTTTTAGCCGCTCATCCAATAACAGAAAATTCCCCTCTGTCTATAGATCTTCCGGAAGACGAAACTCTCTCCTCTATAGATGGGAAAGAAGATCAAATTCAGGAAACCCCACATTCCAAAGAAGTTGTCACAATCGACTTACCTTCATGGGAGCTATATTTTGACGGGGCTTCCCGAATTCTTCAATATACAGATGGTTCCACCTCTGTCTCTACTGGAGCTGGAATTGTTTTGTCACCCCATATGGAGGAATCTTATACAATTCATGTGCTCTCATGAAGCAACTTACAAATAACGAAGCTGAATATGAAGCCTTAATTATTGGACTTCGATTAGCTCTCGAAATGGGGATCAGAGGTATACAAGTTTACGGAGACTCACAACTGGTCATCCGACAAATATTGGGCCAGTATGAAGTCCGTAAACCACAATTACTTCCATATTACAATGCAGCCATGAAACTCAAAGAACAATTCAGCTTTTTCAATATTCCCATATACCAAGAAATGAAAATTCCCAGGCAGATGCTCTGGCCAAATTGGCCTCTGCCATAAAATTGCCTCCTGAAGGAGAAGTGGACATAATGGTCCGCCACAGAAGACTCATGCCGAGTGTCTTCGATGCTGAGTCTGATATTATGATCGAAGAAGTATACACTACAGAGCAAGATGTCACAAATGAACCTCAGGATTGGCGTGAGCCGATCATTAAAATTAAGAAAGGCTGGCTACCTCCTGATCGAGCACAAAGAATTCAGCTCTTACGCAGGGCTACATCATATCAAATAATAGCAGATCAATTGTTTAAGCTGGTCCATGAAAAGAAAGGATCAGTGCTCCTCAGATGTTTATCCCTCAAGGAAGCCAAAATCATCATGAAGGAAGTTCACTCTGGGCTGTGTGGTGCACACCAGGCAGGGGAAAAGATGAAAATCAATATCAAACTAAAAGGTTTCTACTGGCCCACTATACACGCGGACTGTATCCAATATGCCCGTGCATGTCATCAATGCCAGGCATTTGGTCCTGTGCCGAGGAAATCACCAAATATGTTACATCCCACAGCGCCAACATGGCCCTTTGCTGAATGGGGTATGGATATTGTGGGACCATTCCCACCTTCCTCTCAAGGCCACAAATTTATATTGGCTGCTACAGATTATTTCTCTCGGTGGGCTGAAGCTATCCCATTGAGGGAGGTAACCGGAGAATCAGTCGCCAAATTTGTCAAGCAAAACATAATATACAGATTTGGGACTCCTCACAGGATTATATCTGATAATGGGTCGCAGTTTAGAAACAAAACAATATATTCTTTGGCGGCAAAGTTCCATATTGACTGGAGGACATCCTCAATATACAACCCGCAAGCTAATGGGTTAGCAGAAGCCTTTAACAAAACTCTCTGCAAGTTACTCGCCAAGATAGTTGACAATAGAAAGCGAGAGTGGGGAGAAAAAGTTCACGAAGCTTTATGGGCTTACAGAACTACATATAAAACTCCTACAGGGTGTTCACCCTTCTCCTTAGTCTATGGAGCTGAGGCCATGATCCCTATAGAAATCGAAATGACATCCTATCGGGTGGCAATTCAAAATGAATTTCAATGCCAAGATCAAGATCAAATGGAGAGAAGACTCGAAGAGCTTTCCAATTTAGAAGGGAAGCGCCTTGAAGCCTATAAATCCCTTCAAGTATATCAAGCCAGAATGGTTCGTGCATTCGACAAATTAGCAAGACCCAGAGCTTTCAAACAAGGGGATCTTGTCATGGTCAAGTGCAGAGAAGCAATGGCTGGAAAATCATGCGGCAAATTGCAGCCTATTTGGCTCGGTCCATATATCATCACTATGGCATATGAAGGAGGCGCATATCGGCTCGTGGACCATAAAGGTATTGTGCCCTTTCCTCCGCTCAACGGGAAACACCTGAAATTGTACCACGCGCCAGAACATGAATTCCCTGGCCAGCCTCCAAAACAAAAGAAACAGTCACCTCAAAAGGCATGAAGCCAAAACAGAGTAAAAAATTATGAAACAAAGTTTGCTGTAGATAGGGACAAAGGAATCAAATTTCCACCTACCAGTTATACACCCCGAACTTGTCAGTCCCTACCCGGCATAAAGCCAAGGGCATTCCATGTATAAACCTGGAAATAGAAGGTGGAGGCTTATTTTGCATATCCCGCCAAATGAGATTCCAAGCTACAATGGTAAGCTATGACAAATCCAAAATACCAAAACCATAGCCAGCAAACCAAAAAGGTAGGCTATGCCAAATCCAAAACCATAGCCAGCAAACCAAAAAGGTAGGCTATGCCAATCCAAATACCAAAACCATAGCCAACAAACCAAAAAGGTAGGCTATGCAAATCCAAATACCAAACCATAGCCAACAAACCAAAAAGGTAGGCTATCAAACCCAAACCAAATCAAAACCATAGCCAGCAAACCAAAAAGGTAGGCTATGTCAATCCAAATACCAAAACCATAGCCAACAAACCAAAAGGTAGGCTATGTCAAATCCAAACCAAATCAAAACCATAGCCAGCAAACCAAAAAGGTAGGCTATGTCAATCCAAATACCAAAACCATAGCCAACAAACCAAAAAGGTAGGCTATGTCAAATCCAAATACCAAAACCATAGCCAACAAACCAAAAAGGTAGGCTATATCAAATCCAAACCAAATCAAAACCATAGCCAGCAAACCAAAAAGGTAGGCTATGTCAATCCAAATACCAAAACCATAGCCAACAAACCAAAAAGGTAGGCTATGTCAAATCCAAATACCAAAACCATAGCCAACAAACCAAAGGTAGGCTATATCAAACCAAACCAAATCAAAACCATAGCCAAAACCACAAAGGTAGGCTATGTCAATCCAAATACCAAAATCATAGCCAACAAACCAAAAGGTAGGCTATGTCAAATCCAAATACCAAAACCACAGCCAACAAACCAAAAAGGTAGGCTATGTCAAACCCAAAACCAAAACTAAAATAACCTAAACCCCAAATCCAAACCTTAAGTGCATGCCAAAGTCCAAAAAAGAGAAATAAAAGAGAAAGGGGTTAAAAATAGAGATACCCCAATGGACTTAAGTATACGATTCCTTGTGTACTTAAGGGTAAAAAGATCAAAAATCCAGCTGAGGTGAAAACCCGAAAGGGCGCTCCAGGCAAAAATGGATAACCCCTCAACGTGAAAACCCGAAAGGGCGCGTTGGAAAAAGCTAAAGGGGGCCAGTCTTGGTGAAAACCCAAAAGGGCGCTAAGGCTGGTAATGTGAAAAAAAAAAAAAAAAAGAAAATTTCTCAGCCCTTCATTCATACACTCACAAAATTACAAGTCACCACATTACAAACTTGCAAAAGGTGACAGATACCACATAGAAAAGAGATCAAGGCAACAAGCCCAATATACAAATGTGGTGATATGAAACAAAGGCAGGAAGGCTTCTTCCTCTCCGGCTATTCAAATCTAATTGCAAACCCCTTTACGCCGGCACTAAGCCATCAAGAAGGGGCGAAATTCGGATCCCAAAGCCAAGTGATAAACACTGTTCCAGAGCCCATCCAAAACCAAATCCAGGGCCAAATCATACCCAAGTCTCATGCGCATATCCAAACCCAAATCCAGAATACCACAAAAGTAATCCAACATATCCATATCCAAACCCAAATCTAAGATACCACAAAGGTGATCCAAGTCACCCAACATACTCATATTCAAGCCCAAACCCACATCCAAATTCAAATTTCAAATCCCAATCCCCAATCATTGGCCAAATCTAAGTCTCAAACCATACCTAAAACCATCATCCGTTCCTCAGCCAAATCTTCAGTCATTCAACCATCCAAGTCAGTCAAGTCTTTAACAGCTTTGTTTAAAAACAAAAAAACACAAAAAAGGAGGGGTTAAAAATAGAGATACCCCGATGGACTCAAGTATACAACTTACTGTATATTTGAGGGCAAAAAGATCAAAAATCCAGCTGAGGTGAAAACCCGAAAGGGCGCTTCAGGCAAAAATGGATAACCTCTCGACGTGAAAACCCGAAAGGGCGCGTTGGAAAAAGCTAAAGGGGGCCAGTTTCGGTGAAAACCCGAAAGGGCACTGGGACTGGTAAAAAGAAAGAGAAGAAAAGAAAGAATAAGGAAAAGAAAGCGAAAGAGGAAGACTTCTTTATCCTTCATTTGTACATTTATGGAAATTACAAGTCATCACGTTACAAGCTCATAAAAGGTGACAGATATTACATACAAGATGAAAAGAGGACTGAGATTACAAGCTCAAAATACAAGTATTATGATGAAAAACAGAGGCAGGAAGGCTGCTTCCTCTTCGGCCGTTCAGCTTCTTTGATCTGAGAAGATCTAGCCCGGCGAGAACCATCTCCGTCTCTGACAAGGACGGCCTCTTCTTCAGAATCTCTAGCTACATCCCTGGCGTCTCGAGCTTGGGAAGATCTTTCTTTGCCAAGCTCGCGCTCCAGTCGAGCAATATTCTCGCCTCTCGTGGCCATCCTCAACTCCCGTGTCTTCCGACGTTTGCGCACATCAGCAGCTCGGGAGTCATTTTCATCGATGTCATCAGATAGCGAACAGGTGTCGCTCTCCAAAGTTTGAAGCCGTTGGCCGTAAGAGGCCTGAATCGCATTGGCATGGAGGTTATGCACCCTGCCCCAAGTATCCTCGACGAAGCCCATCCAGCGATCGCGGTGGATACCAATATTAAAAGCCCTGATGGTGTATTTCGCCAAAATCCCCCTGATAACTTCTACTGATGGAGGGTTTGCTGAGGTCACCAGTGTCTGGACTTTAGCAGTAAGGCAATTCCAGATGCCGCTATCTTCATCATCAGAACTCAAATCTGGCCGATCTCCAGTAGGCCAGGTTATGTTGTGCTCGGGTGGAGCACCAATCTCCAATGCCGGGGAATTTGCAAATTCTGCCAAGATATCAACATGCATTCCATAAAGACAAATCAAGAAGAAATCCAACAAAGCATTTGAACCCTCATCACACCTTACCTGGCGAGGGGATCCTCTCCCTAATCGCCACCTCAGGATCTGGTGGCTCAACAAAATCCGGCTCCTCTGAAGAAAATCTTTCGGATCTGGAGGGATGGTCAACCGGATGAAAACCAAAATCTCTGGGTGGCAAAACTGGTGGATTAGCATTAGGATCCATGGCGGCATCTGCCTCCTGATATCCTCCGCCATAGCCCCCTACTCCATCCACTTGGAAGGCAGAATGGGCTCGCTCGGCCAAGTATGCATTTCCGGCATTACCCCAAGGCGAAAAGAAGGGATCGGCAGCTAGTGTGGGATACATGTCTATTGTACCCGACATGAAAAGCTGCTCGAAGAGTTCTTGTCCTTGTAAAAAAAAATAGTCAGGACAAACGAAGATATGAATACTGAAAAAATGATAGAAAAAAAAAAGGGAAATGCACAGTGGTTCGAGAAGGAATATTCACCAAGAGGAGCCTCTGCTGTAGCCGTGGACTCCTCGACAGGTACAGGAATATAAACCTCCGTCGGCGCAGAAGAATACTGCCCCGACGAAACTCCCAGTTCAGAAAATGTGAACTCTGGGTTATACCCACCTGCTGTGGCGGCTCCGGAAAGCTCAAAATGAGATGGCATCTCATAATGAGCATTCTCCGGAGAAAGATCGACGGCAGCCTGTGAAGTACTCCCGTACTCCTCCTCACGGATAGAGGGAGACCCCTCCGATAAAAAGCCTTCCTCATCCGAAAGGGCAGGGGTCTCTCCTCTTCGTTCATTTCATCCTCTGAGATAAAAAAAAAAAAGGAAAAAAAAATGATGAACTAAAAAGAGTTATGTATGATAATGATGAGAGAAGAAAAGAAAAGGGAAAGACATACCACTCAAGTAGGTCTCTTCCACTGCTTTACCCTTGTCAATCCTGCCTCCTTGGGAAGGAAGGGAGCGAACCTCATCATTCCTTCCACCTCCAAATACTGAAGCTGGAATATCTAAAAAAAAAAAACAGTAAGAATATATATGAGAAAAGAGGAAGGAGAATCAGAAAAGAAATGCCTGCAAAAAGAAGGATGAAATATAAAAAAATGGTGAACTCAAGCAGGCTGAGAAGTACCTGTTAAGCCAAGTGGAGGACCTGGTACCAGCCACTGAAATTTAGCCTTGCAGATCTTTCCCACTCTCTGCATAAGGCTTCGGACATCATAAAGTGTCCTGGCATTTTCTAGATTAGACAAAAACTCCAGAGGCCCAGCATGGCCGATGGCGATTATAAGGTGCTTCTCCCAGCGCACCCAGCCCGGATCGTTGATACACTCGGGCGGAAGCTTGGTCGATAAGGCAACATTGGCAGAATGCCCAAGATCAAGTAATAGGTGGCTCCACCAATCATACTCCGGAAGATCACCATGAATGTCTGTGGCCTTCCTGTCAAAAAGCTCAATGGGATCCAAAGGCAGCATCTCCCCATAATAATATTGTTTACCAGAATCAGGCTTCCCCTTTCTGGACGTCTTGGAATTATAGCGCTTGAGATACGAGCGCATTATTCCTTTGAAGTGGGCTTTGAGGAATTCCAAGTTCATCAAGACCAAAGGGAGACCCTTTTCCTTTAAACGAGTCTCTTCAAATTGCTTCAATTTCCTGGGGGCAAGCCGGAAAATCTTGCTTCTGTCAAACCACCATCGGGCGTAGAAAAGATCTATACGCCCAGTTGCCTCAAGGGCCGGGAGAATACATGCCGAATTCACCTCTTCCCGGCAAAAATAGTTCCACCAACTCGCCGCATTCATGTGAAGACAATGATCACGGTGTAGGCGAACTTCCAATGGAAATTCTGCATTTGGCGGAACTGATTGGTCATATCCAAAGTTCCTGGCAAATCTTGAAGGATAATAAGGCTCCAATATAAGGCTGGATCCTCGGCGACATACCAGTACACTTGGCCGGATGCAAAGTAACCAGTCTTTATACAAGAACACACCAGAACCCCCACTATGAGGCAGATGGTAGGTGATCTCGCCAGATGTGCGGACACTATAAGGTCGGATTCCCCGGGATATAGCACCAAATTGGAGGAGAAATTGCTCGCCGTTTGGAAGAAAGGACAAACTATGGCGAGCTCCTGTCAGCTGAGATATTAAATCTTCACAGGGTCTATTTCTAAATAGTAAAATTAAAGGAGCCATCGGCCGGGGCAAATCAACAGTTTGACAAAGCCCAGGCAGCAGAAGGCCTGCCCAGGCGCTCAAGTAATGAGTAGGGAGTAATGTTTTCCTATCCCGGGGATTCAGATGTGAACTTAATGAGCCCAACCCATGAAAGATATTGGCAAGGGCAGCAGGGGCTATGGCGAGCTTCATACCTTCCGCCAAAAGACAGGCGGGATAAATCAAACCCGGCCGGATTTGCTCCTCCTCACCATGAGGAACAACAAAGGAAGATAGCCAATACACTAGATACGCAGCCAAATAGGTGCGATCTGGTAACCGGCGAGGATTCCACCCTTTATTCTCAGGGGCAAAGATGAATCTCCCATGATGGGGCTTCCCTACACTGAGCTGGTTATACTCCTCCAGGCGGCGGCCTTCCGTCGCAAAGTTGTCAAAAAAGCAAAATGGCCCGTTATAGAAATAACGAAGCCAAGCATTCTGACTTACCCTGGGGTTCGCCACAGTGGACTCCGGATCCTCCGTCCTCTCAACTAGGACCAAGTCTCTCCATACCTTTGTCAGAAAGCGGAGGCTGTATGGAAGAATATATTCACCAGCGCCATTACTGCGATAGGTGTGCAAATCATCCAGAACAATTTCTTCATAAAAATACCCAGATATTGGCAACCCGGAGATCCGGTGGAAGCTCCATAAATCAATGGAAGTTTCACCTTCAGCCGTCCCAAAGGTGTTCCATCGGGGATTGAATCTCTCCACTAATGCCTGAAGAAGCCCAGTATGGCATGGGTAATTATACAACGCCGTCCCAACGGCCTCATAAATACCCGCTGAGTTCAAGATCTCCCCGTAATGGTGGAGGACCCCCATCAACCATTCAGTGGCACCAAAGTGAAAAATGTGAGAAGATAAAACTGACCAGTTCCCATACCAACTGGGACTAGTCAGATCGACAATTCGGTTCAGTAAGCACCGATTGTCATAATCTCCAGACACATACCTGGTGTTACAAGGCAGTAATTGTAGGCCATTAGTCTCCGGCCTCGCTTGGTGACGATTCATCAAGCTCCAAACTGCTGGAGAAATTTTCCTTGACCGGGTATAACTCTCCAGATCATGACTAAATGAACCCAGATCAACAGCCCGGGGGAGTCGGTGCTGAACAGCAAACCCCAAAGGGAAGCTGGGATATGAAAAGGCGCAGGTACCGAGAAGACTATCCCGGGACTTTAAAATGGCCGATTCTAAATACCGCCTTTCTACACTCAAGAAAAGATCACCTGCGGTCATGTGTGAAGGGATAAAATTCTGAATAAAGGTGAATAGCTCTGGATCTGATGGGAGATACTCCGGGTAGTCCTCCTCCCGCGAGTAATAATAAACTCCATTCCGGCGGCTAATGCGGGACACATCCACCCCGCCGTTGATAGCAAGACCGCCGGAATTTACTTCTGCTACAATATCATTTCCGCTATTCAAGTTGCGGCTTGAAGTACGAGGTGCTCCAAATCTCGGCATCACATCATCAAGAAGGATCACCTTGTCCCGAGTCCGCTGGGCGTAGTCACCACGGCTCAAATATCCTCCTCCCCGAGGCATTTTGAAAATCTGAAAAAAGATACATGAAAGGGGAAGAGAAAATAAGAACAGAGAAATATTGAAGAAATCAGAAATCAACAAAGGAAGGACAGTCCAAGATACAAGACAGACTGTTGTGCTATGGGACATATGTCATCTCTTTCCCCCCAAAGGAAGAGGAGAAGAATAAAGGCATTAACCTGGCAACAGAACAAAGTCGGAAATTGGCTAGCCCGGGATATGAAGAAGACTGCTATATGAGGCTCGCACGGGCTACGTGCCGTCACTCCAACTCCGACACGTACCCCGTGGGGGGCATTTGTTGGAACAAAAAAAAAAGCAAATATGAATGTCATGGATGTGTTGGATGCTTGTTAAGGGAAGCATCAATACTCCCTTATATAGTGGTCCGACAAGTTAAGTAGGTGACATTCACCTGTGGGCAACTACTCAGTTAGCTAGCCTGTGAAAAGAAGATGGCTACTTAACCGGGAGTTGGCAACTACCGGTAAAATGTTGACCACACCTAACCGGTTAAAATCCCACCTAACCGGTTTAACGGCTTGATTAAGAGGTCAAAGCAGTTATGATTAGGGTGACCCCAAGGTTACTTAAAGTCATAACTTGATCCGAGCATTCAAGCTCTCAAGTATTGTCAAGCACCCCAAGCAAGTGGGAGATGCCGAGGAGAATAAATCTCCGGATAAAAATACGGCACGGAAGAATTCCGGCATTACAAGGTCTACAAGACCAAGATAAGTACAAGAACAAGTCCGCCACGAAGGCTCCAAAGACTTGCAATTGATTCTCCGTCCGGGACGGCAGAACTTCCGACAAAATGTACGGAATGGCACGACGGAATGGCACGAGCTTCTCCAAAGGACAAGACCCCTTCAAATGAAGGGGAGGGTGGTCTATTTATAGACTTTTTAAGCCCCTCCCCTAAACCGATGTGAATACCATCGGTTAGGGGGTTTTTTCCCCCTAACCGATGGTAGCTCCATCGGTTAAGGGGGGTTTTCCCCTTAACCGATGGTACTTCCATCGGTTAGAGGGGAATCCCCCTCTAACCGATGGAAGCTCCATCGGTTTAGGGGAATTCTCCCCTAAACCGATGGATGTTCCATCGGCTAGGGGGATTCCCCCCTAAACCGATGGAACCTCCATCGGTTAGGGGAGTTTTCCCCTCTAACCGATGGAGGTTCCATCGGTTAGGGGGATTCCCCCCTAAACCGATGGAACCCCCATCGGTTAAGGGGTCCCCCCCTTTCAAAAAAAAAAAAACAGAAAAAAAAAAAAAGAAAACAGAAAAAAGACAGAAAAACAGAGAAGCAGAAAAAAAACAAAAAAATATATATAGGAAACAGAAAATAATAAAAAAAAAGGGAAAAGCCCTAACCGATGGAACCCCCATCGGTTAGAGGGTCTTTAACCCTCTAACCGATGGGAGTCTCATCGGTTAGAGAGTTTTTTTTCTCTAACCGATGAGAGTCTCATCGGTTAGCTTTAACCGATGAGAGTCTCATCGGTTAGACTCTAACCGATGGAACTCTCATCGGTTTAAACCCCCCACCCATGCGATGTAAGGGGGGGCCTTCCCCTATAAAAGGCACCCCCATCCCCCATGAAAAAGGTTCTCCCCGGCTGCTCTCCGGCTCCTCGCCCTCGGCTCCCGGCTTCATTCTCCCGGATCCCCCATTCTCCATGTAAAAGCCCCCCGGCTCTTTAGCCTTCCTCTTTCAAAGTTGAAGGAATAGAAATTTCCAAATCCATTTTCAATCTCGTTTCTTTGTGAGCCAAGGTACGGCATCGGCAAACTTCATCGGCTAAAAGTCCGCAATAGCGGCACTGGCCCTCACGGGCTATAGGTTCTAAATACCGTCCGTTTCGGACATATGGTATTTTAGATACCTTTGTTATTTATGCCACCTCCCATCGAGTTTTAAACTCTCCGGGATGGTGTGTTTGTGCTATATGCATATGTTTCTTAGAGGAGACTCTGCCCAAGTGGAGATTCTGCTCGAGAACGTATTCATATATTCACAGATTCGTATTTTTATATATATGTTCCTAGGGGAAACTCTGCCCAAGTGGAGATTCCGCCTAAGAACATATCTATAAAGTTCAAATCTGTGTGTATATTTATATGTTTCTTAGAGGAGATTCTACCCAAGTGGAGATTCTGCCCGAGAACATGTTTGTATATTCACAAATTTGTATTTTTATATGCATGTTTCCTAGAGGAAACTCTGCCCAAGTGGAGATTCCGTCTAAGAACATATTTATAAAACTCAAATTTGTGCCTATACACATATGTTTCTTGGAAGGAAACCCTGCCTATGTCAGAGTTTTCCCTCTAAAAACATATCAATATAATCACAAACTTTGTATTCATATACATGTGTTTCCAAGAGGAAACTCTGCCCAAATGGAGTCTCCGACTACGGACGTGTTTATATAATCATAAAATTCGCAATTATATGCGTATACCTCTCAAAAGGGATTCTGCATATGCAGATGGTACCTTTTACCGGACATTCCACTCAAAAGGGAATACCGGTGAGAAAATATGCATAAACTGCAAATTTGTGTTTATACACACATACTTTCTTAAGGGCAAAATCCCTCCGGATAAAGGTTCTCCGGGGACACATGGATATAAGTACATGTTCATATGCATATATCTCCGTGAGGGCATTCCGCATAAGCGGAAACTCTGCCAAAATAAATTTATGAAAATTGTGATAATATACACACATCCAAAGAAAAAGAGGACAGGACCCGAACTATGACAGGACCCGAACTGTGACAGGACTCGAACTGTGACAGAACCCGAACTGTGATGGGACCCGAACTGTGCTCAGATACTCCAAAGAGCAGCATGATGCATACTCATAAGAACTATGTTCATATGGACAGTTTCCAGAAAGGAACTTCAAATTGACAAGAACATCCATGGAGATATGTGCATACGTTCTCCGAAAATCATACTCATACAAGTAAAAAAATGAATGATGAATGAATGAAACGATGAACAAGGAGAAATGAAATTCTGCCTCAATTCGGACTTCTTTTAAAAAGAAGGATGTTGTAAAAGAATATCATGTCATAAAAGAAAAGGGGATTGATGTAGCAACTCTTCTAAATGCTACTTCTAATCACGACTTCCCTCAAGTTCAGAATCAAATGCACGGGTATATACCCGTCTGCAATAATAATCCTCAGGTTTTCCAAAATAAAACCTTCAAACAACATCTTTCTCAAAAAAAAAAAGAGGAGGGAGACCCCAAATGGGTTCACGGAAATATACCCGTTCCCTTCTTAAAAGTCATATCTCGAGCTCCACAAAGGGCAGTCTTTTCAAAATGAAACACTCAAAGCAAAAAGTATTTCAAAAATAACCAAAAAAAAATGATGCATCATGCCCAGGATTTTCTAAAAAAATGTGTATTCTCTCATCCCTTTTTGCTATAATGGTATTCGGGTTAAAACTGGTGTTAAATAACACCAAGAGTCTTAACTCGATGTAAATGTAACATCGACTCCGGTCGATGGAGACAGAGGTCCAGCACATGCTACCTCAATCACCTGATGAGTATAGATACGGGACTCAAGGAGTTCAGATAAAAAACGGCGCACCCTAGTCGCCCGTCACACGGGCATCCCCGTCCATTTCATGGACAACCCTAGTCGCCCGTCACACGGGCATCCCCGTCCGTTCCTCGGACATCATACC